>CM071575.1:37084157-37216058 GCA_036426205.1 Ascaphus truei | reverse complement strand
CAGCCTTTACCAAAACCATTCTGTTACTGATCAGAGTGGAAATGGAATACAGTCTTAGAAAAAATCATATTTATTGTGAATCTCCTCAAGATGTTATGACAAATCAAGGATACAGATGAATGAAGTCGTTGAGGAAAGAAAAATTCAATCGTAGCCAAATCCGACATCATAAAAATTTCATCTCTTGATGTGACAACCCGAGGGAAAGGGTTGTTGTGAAGACATAGAAAGAGTGGTACCAGACTGAGTTCACTGTAGACAAAAGCGATTGGTAACGGTTTGTGAGACAAAAAGCAAGATTCATTTCCCCCAATTCAAATGCCAAAGAATGGAGTTAGAGGCCACTGTATCTACCAGATGAGGATTCAATTGAGAAAAACTGAAACGGGTAAATTGGATGTTAACTTTAACAAATTCAGAAAAGAAAGAAGTGTGGAGCTGTTTGTAGAATTGACAAGTAGAAAGTCCAGCAATGGATGCTAAAGTTTAAACTGTAGAACAAGGAAAAAAGGAAATCTTCAGGTGAAATACAAATGCAAAGAGGAACAAGCCAACGTTTAGGAAAACTGATAAGAGCGGGAACATGTTTTATCCTGAGGATTATTACACTTGCTGAAAGATGACATTGAGATCAAGGTTGAGGGATAGAGGGAATCAAGTTGAAGGACTGAGAGTGTCAAATGGAGGCAGAAGAAAGAAAAAAGAGGAGAAAGTCTGGGCAGCAAGGAAAGTCATTCAACAATTCAAACCATTAATCTAACCGCTCCGACCTGTAAGAGCAAAAGAGAGACAACAAGCCTACTTGTGACAAAGTAAGTGAGGATGCATCACTTGTGCAGTCAAGCCCTTTGAAGCAGACCAAGAAGATTCAAAAGTTGGAGAAGTGGTAAAATTAAAAACTGTGCAATAGATATGGATAGGAAAAACCCTGCAAAGAAGAAATGGGGAAGCAACAGGGAAGCAAAAACAAAAAAAGTATAGGAAAAAGATACAAAATGGTAGAAAAAAAAAAGACAATCATCAACAGTAAAAAGCCATCGTGGGGAAGACATATTGCCCACAAGTGAGGATATGATTTACCATTCTCTTGAAAAGTAAACAGGAGTCCCATGGTGATTCCAAAGATAATGCCAAAACTGAAATGCAAAATAATCACCAAAAGAGAAGAAGAAGCTATAATGCTGTATGAAGATAGAAAAGTCCAGAGTATCAATATAGCACAAGCACCCTTTACCAAACCTTCTGTTACTGATTCAGAAAGTGGACATTGATACGTCTAGAAAAAATATATCTATGACTCTCAGTATGCCTCCAAGGAGTGATTTGAAATTCATAGAGATACAGATTATAATGAATTAATCGCCGAATCATTAACATCACCACTACATCTTCCCCATCTCTTATATACAACTGGAAAGTTGTGGGAAATGGAAAGATTGGACCAATGAGTTCACTGTAGACAAAAGCGATGTAACGGTTGTTGTGAGACAAAAACCAGATTCATTCCCCCACTTTCAAATCCCAAGATGGTTAGAAGCACTGTAATTTAATCCAGATGATGATTCAATTGCGGAAAACGCAAAGGTTAAATTGGATTGTACTTTAACAAAGTCGGAAAGAAAAGAATGTGGAAGCTGAAAATTGACAGTTGAAAGATAGTAAAAGTCAGCAATGATGTAAAGTTGGAAACTGTAGAACGGAGAAAAAGAATCTTCAGGCTGGTAATACAAATGCAAAAGGAACAATTGGCCAACGTTTTAGAAAATCGATTAAGAAGCTCTGACATTTGTTTATCCGGAGGATTATTTTTTTTATCACTCTCGACAGAGAGACATTGAGAATCAAGGTTGAGGGAATCAAGAGTTGAAGACTGAGAGGTCATAATGGAGGAAGAGAGAAGAAAAAGGGGAGATCTGAATCAGACAAGAAAGCTGGAGGAAGTGCATTCACCAATTCAAACCATTAATCTACCACTCCTGTACCGTAAGAAGCAAAGAGAGAACCAAGCCTATTGTAGACAGGAAGTGAGGATGAGTCAGCTGTGTTGCAGTCCAAACAGCCCTTGAATGGCAGACCAAGATCAAAGGAGAAGTAAAATGGAGAAGTGGAATTAATTAAAAACTGCCTGGCCAGTAGAGTATTGATAAGGAAAACGCTTTGCAAGAAAGAGAAATTGAGCAAACAAACAGGAGCAATAACAAAAAGTATAGGAAAAAGATTACAAAGGTGAGAACAAGACAATCTTACTACATTCAAAAGCCAGGGGGAAGCACATTCATGCACCACAGTTGAGGATGATTTACCTACTCTCGATGTTTAAAAAGTGAAAGGTGGACTTTGGTGATTTCCAAAGATATGATGCCCCAAAATGAAATTGAAAAATAATTCACAAAGAGGAAAAGAAAACGCTATATCTGTATGAGAAGAAAGTCCAGAGTTAAAGATATCAAAAAGCAGCCTTTACCAATACCTTTCTGTACTAATCAGAATGGGACATTGATCAGTCTAGAAAATATATATTATGATCTTCCTCAAGAGAGATTATGACAATTCAGAGAGATACAATGAAGTTGAGGAAAGTATTTCATTCCCCGTAGCCGAAAGCCGAACATCAAAATTTCATCTCTTGATGTGACAACCTGAGGGAAAAAAGGTTTTGAAGAAATGGAAAAAAGTTGTGCCCTGATTTTCCTGTAGACACAAAGATGTGTGTATCGGTTGTGTGAACAAAAACAAGATTAATCATTTCCCCCACTTCAAATGCCAAGATTGTGGTTTGAGCCACTTATCTACAGATATTGAGTCAATTGGAGGAAAAACTGAAAAGGTAAATTGGGGATGTTACTTTAACAAAGTCAGAAAGAAGTGTGGAATGAAGCTTGCAGAACAGATTGACAGTAGAAGTCCACAATGGATGGGCGCTTTTCTTTAAAGTTGATGAAAACTTAGAACAAGAAAAAAGAATCTTCAGGGCTGGGAAAAATTCAAATGCAAAAGGAACCTGCCAAACGTTTAGAAAATCGATAGAAAGGCTGAACATTTTTAATCCTGAGGTATACTTCTACTGAAGATGACATTCGAGATCAAGGTTGAGGGAATAAGTTGAAGACTGAGAGTGTCATTAATGGGATAGAGAAGGAACACCGAAAGAAAAAAGGGAGTCCTGGCAGCACGTGAACAGTGCAGTTCACAATTAACCATTAATTACCCTCCTGTACCGTAAGAAAGCAAAAGAGAGACAACAAAGCCTACTTGTAGACAAAGTAAGTGAGGATGATCAGACTTGTGCAGTCCAAGCCCTTGGCCAGACAACAGAGATCAACAGTTGGAGAAGTGGAAAATTAAAACTAGCATTGCAATAGATATCGTATAGGAAAAAAGCTTTTGCAGAAGAAATTGAGCAACCAAAGAGCAAATAAAAAAAGCATAGGAAAAAGATTACAAGGTGGAAAAAAAGACAATCTACTACAGTTAACAAGCCATTAGAAAGGGAGACATAATTGCACGCACGAGTTGAGTGATTTTACCGTCCTCTGTGTTAAAGTAAGGGAGTGACTTTGATGATTTCAAAGATATTGTGAATGCCACAACTGAAATTGAAAAAATAATTCCGAAAAAGAGGAAAACAGCTATAATCCTGTATGACGGAAAACGAAAGTCCAAGTTCAAGATATCAAAAAAGCAAAGACTTTTACCAAACCTTCTGTTGACTGATACATCAAAGTAGGACATATGACTACAGTCTAGAAAAATATATTATTGATCTCTCAAGATGGGTTATGACAATTCATAGAGATCAACAGATGAAGTTGGAAAAATTCAATGCCGGAGCCGAATCCGACATTAAATTTCATCTCTTGATGTGACACAAACCGAGGGAAAGGTTGTGAAGACAATAAAAGAGTTTGACCATGAGTTTCACTGTAGCAAAAGCGTATGTAACGGTTTGGTGAGACAAAAAGCAAGATTCTTTCCCCCACTTTCAAATGGCCAAAGATGGGATTTTGGAACCACTATCTACGATGATGATTCAATTGAGAAAACTGAAAAGTGTAATTGGATGTTACTTTATACACAAAGTACAGAAAGAAGTGGATGGAGGAAAGCTGCAGTCGAATTGACAGTAGAAAGTCCAGCATGGATGCTAAAGTTGAACGGTAGTAGAACAAGAAAAAGAATCTTCAGGCTGGAGGAAATTACAATGCAAATAGGAAACAATGCCAACGTTTAGAAAATCTGATAAAAGCTTGACATGGTTTATCCTGGGTATTGACCTTCCTGAAAGATGACATTGAGATCAAGGTTGAGGATCAAGTTGAAGACGAGAGTGTTTCATAATGGAGGGCAGAGAAAAAAAGGAGTCCCTTCTGGGGCAGCAAGAAAGTGCTCATTCACAATTCAAACATTAATCACCCTCCTGTTACCGTAAGAAGGCAAAGAGATGGACAACAAGCCTACTTGTAGACCAAGTGAAGTGAGGATGATCAGACTTTTGCAATGTCCAAGCCCTTGAAAAAAAAAAGCGACCAAGAGACAAAGTTGGGAAGTGGAATTAAAACTGCTGCCAATAGTCATATCGAAGGAAAAAAAAAGGCTCAGAAGAAATGACAAAAACAGGGAGCAAAACAAAAAAAGTATAGGAAAAAGAATTACAACAGGTGGAAAAGGACACTCAACAAGTATAAAAAAGCCATGGGGAAGACAATTTCACCACAAGTTTGAGGATGATTTACCATTCTCTGAATGTTAAAATTAGAAGTGCACCATGGTGATTCCAAAGATATGATTTCCCAAAACTGAAATTGCAAAAAATAATCACAAAAGAGAAGACAGCTATAAAATCTGTTGATGAAGAAAAGAAGGTCCAGAGTTCAAGATATCAAAAGCGGCCCTTTACCAAACCTCTGTTACTGAAATCAGAAGGGGGACATTGAATACAGTCTAGAAAAATATATTATTGATCTTCTCAAGATGATTTGACCAATGTCATAGAGATACGATGAAGTTGAGAAAATCAATCGTAGCCGGAACTCCGACTCAAAATTTCATCTCTTATGTGACAACCGAGGGAAAGGTGTGAGACAATGGAAAGAGTTGTGGCCAACTGAATTTCACTGTAGACAAAAGCGATGGTTGTGTAACGGTTTGTTGTGATTTTGACGTTGGGAGAAAAAAGCAACGAATGCCTTTCCCCCCACTTTCAAATGCCAAATCTTGGGTTTGAGAGCCACTGTATCTACAGATATATTCAATTGAGAAAACTGAAAAAGGTAAATTGGATGTTACTTTACAAAGTCAGAAGAAGTGTGGGAAGCTGCAGAATTGCAGTAGAAAGTCCAGCAAGGATGCTAAATTTGTGAAACTGTAGAACAAGAAAAAGAATATTCAGGCTGGGAAATCAAATGCAAAGAGGAAACAATGCCAACGTTTAGAAAATCTGATAAGAGCTGACATGTTATCCTGAGGTATATTGCACTACTGAAGATGACATTGAGATCAAGGTTTTGAGGGAAATCAAGTTGAAGACTGAGAGTGTGCATAATGGAGGCAGAAGAAAAAAGGGAAGTCTCGGGCAGCAAGAAAGGCATTCACAATTCAAACCATTAATATACCCTCCTGTGTACCGTAGAAGCAAAAGAGAGACAACAACCTACTTGTAGACAAAGTAAGTGAGGATGATCAGCTTGTTGCAGTCCAACCCTTGAAGCAGAACCAAGAGATCAAAGGTGGGAGAAGTGGAATTATATTTAAAACTGCTGCAATAGATATTGATAAGGAGGAAAAAGCTGCGAAAGAAATGAGCAAACAAAGAGCAAACAAAAAAAGATAGGAAAAAGATTACAAGGGGGGAAAAGAAAAGACACTCAACAGTAAGCCCTGGGGAAGACATAATTGCACCACAAGTTGAGGATGATTTACCTTCCTCTGATTTAAAACTGTAAGGTGCATTTGGTGATTCCAAAGATATGATGCCCAAAACTGAAATTGAAAAAATAATCACAAAGAGAAACAGTATAATCTGTTATGAAGGAAGAAGATCCAGAGTTCAAGATATCAAAAGGCCTTACCAAACCTTCTGTTCTGAATCAGAAGTGACTTGAATACAGTCTAGAAAAATATACTATGATCTTCTCAAGATGATATGACAATCATTAGAGATACAGATAAGTACAAAATTCAACTGTAGCCAATCCGACATCAAAATTTCATCTCTTGATTTGACAACCGAGGGTAAAGGTGTGAAGACAATGGAAAAGTTGTGCCAACTGAGTTCACTGTAGACAAAAGCGATGTAATGGTTTGTGAGACAAAAAGCAAGATTCATGTTCCCCAGCTTTCCAATGCCAAAGATTGGTTTGGAGCCACTGTATCTACAGATGATGATTCAATGAGAAAACTGAAAAAGGTAAATTGGGATGGTACTTTAAACAAGTTCAAAAAGAAGATGTGAAGCTGCAGAAGTGACATTAGAAAGTCCAGCAATGGATGCTAAAGTTGAAACTGTAGAACAAGAAAAGAATCTTCAGGCTGGGAAATACAATGCAAGATAGAACAATGCCAACGTTTAGAAAATCTGATAAAAAGTCTGACATTGTTTATCCTAGGATATTGCACTACGGAAAGATGAAATTGAGAATCAAGGTGAGGGAATCAAGTTGAAGACTGAGAGTGTGCATAATGGGAGGCAGAAGAAAAAGTGGGAGTCTGGGCAGCAGAAAGTGCATTCACAATTCAAACCATTAATCATACCCCCTGTACCGTAAGAAGCAAAAAGAGCGAGACAACAAGCCTACTTGAAGACACAAGTAAGTGAGGATGATCGCTTGTTGCAGTCCAGCCCCTGGAAGCAGACCAAGAGATCAAAGTTGGAGAAGTGGAATTAAAAACTGCTTGCAATAGATATTGATAAGGGAAAAGCGTGCAGAAGAAATTGAGCAAACAGGGACAAAACAAAAAAAGCATAGAAAAAGAATTAGTACAAAGGTGGAAAAAACAATTCACAACTTAAAAAGCCATGGGAAGAGATAATTGCACCACAAGTTGAGGATATTTACCTTCCTCTGATGTTAAAATGAAAGGTGACTTTGTGATTCCAAAGATATGATGCCCAAAGCTGAAATTGAAAAAATAATACAAAGGGAGACAGATATAAATCTGTATGAAGGAAGAAAGTCCAGAGTTCAAGATGTCAAAAGCAGCCTTACCAAACCTCTGTTACTGAATCAGAGTGGACTTGAATACAGTCTAGAGAAGAAATATATTATTTATTTCCTTCTCAAGATGATTGACTTTATAGAGATACAGATGAAGTTGACAAAATTCAATCTGTAGCCGAATCCACATCAAAATTTCATCCCTTGATGTGACACCGAGGGAAAGGTTTGTGTGACGAACAATGGAAAGAGTTGTGCCAACTGAAGTTCACTGTAGAAAAAGCGATGTAACGGTTGTGAGACAAAAGCAAGATTCATTTCCCCCACTGGTTCAAATGCCAAAGATTGGGTTGAACACTGTATCTAAGATGATGATTAATTGAAAAAAATGAAAAAGTAATTGGATGTTACTTTACAAAGTCAGAAAGAAGTGGGAAGCTCTAGAATTGACAGTAGAAGTCCAGCAATGGAGCTAAAGTTGAAACTGTAAACAAAAAGAAAAAATCTTCAGGCTGGGAAATACAAATGGAAAGAGGAACAATGCCAACGTTTAGAAAATCTGATAAAAGGCTGACATTGTTTATCCTTGAGGAATTGCACTTACTGAAAAGATGACATTGAGATCAAGGTTGGGGTATCAAGTGAAGACTGAAATGTCATAATGGAGGCAAGAGAAGAACAAAACGGGAGTCTGGGCAGCAAGAAAGTGCATTCACATTCAAAGCATTTAATATACTCCTCTGTACCGTAAGAAGCAAAGGAAAGAGAGACAACAAGACCTACTGTAGACAAAGTAAGTGAGGATGATCAGCTTGTTGCAGTCCAGCCCTTGAAGCAGACCAAGAGATCAAGTGGAGAAGTGGAATTAAACTGCTGCAATAGATTATTGATAAGAAAAGCTGCAGAAGAAATTGAGCAAACAGGGAGCAAAACAAAAAAGTATAGGAAAAAGAGAACAAAGGTGGAACAGACAATCTCACAGTAAAGTAAAAAGCCATGGGAAGACATAATTGCACCACAAGTTGAGATGATTTACCTTCTCTCGCTAAAATGAAGGTGACTTTGGTGATTCCAAAGATATTGAGTGCAAAAAACTGAAATGCAAAAATAATCACAAAAGAGAAGACAGCTATATCTGTATGAAGAAGAAGTTCCAGAGTTCAAGATATCAAAGCACGACTTTACCAAACTTCTTGTTACTGATTCAGAAGTGGACTTGATTCTAGAAAAAATAATTATTATTTCTCCTCAGATGTTTATGACAATTCTAGAGATTAAAGATGAAGTTGAGAAAATCAATCAGTAGCCGAATCCGACATCAAAATTTCATCCTTGAGGTGACAACCGAGGAAAGGTGTGAAGACAAATGGAAAGAGTTTCGCACTGAATTCACTGTAAGACAAAGCGATGTAACGGTTTGTGAGACAAAAAGCAAGATTCTTTCCCCCACTTTCAAATGCAAAGATTGGGATTGGATCCACTGTATCTACAGATGATGATTCAATTGAGAAACGAAAAAGGTAAATTGATGTTACTTTAACCAAGTCCAAAAAGAATTGTGGGGAGGAAGCTGCAGAATTGACAGTAGAAAGTCCAGCAATGGATGCTAAAGTTGAAACTGTTAGAACGAAAAAGAATCTTCAGTCTGGGAAATACAATGAAAGAGGATAACAATGCCAACGTTTAGAAAATCTGATAAAAAGGCTGACATTGTTTATCCTGAGGATATTGCACTAGGAAAGATGACATTGAGATCAAGGTTGAGGGAATCAAGTTGAAGACTGAGAGTGTATAATGAGGCAGAGAAGAAAAAAGGGTAGTCTGGGCAGCAAGAAAGTGCATTCACAATTCACAAACCATTAATATACCTCCTGTACCGTAAAAGCAAATACAGAAAGAGAGACACAAGCCTACTTGTAGACAAAGTAAGTGAGGATGATCAGCTTGTTGCAGTCCAAGCCCTTGAAGCAGACCAAGAGATCAAGTGAGAAGTGGAATTAAAAAACTGCTGCAATATAGATATTTGATAGGAAAAAAGCTGCAAAGAAGATTGAGCAAACAGGGAGCAAAACAAAAAAGTATAGAAAAGATTACAAAGGTGAAAAGACAATCTCAACAGTAAAAGCCATGTGGCAAGCATAATTGCACCACAATTTGAGGATGATTTACCATTCCTCTGATTGAAAAGTGAGGGTGATTTGGTGATTCCAAGATATGAATGCCAAAACTGAAATGCAAAAATAATCACAAAAGAGAAGACCGCTATAACTGTATGAAGGAGAAGGTCCAGAGTTCAAGATATCAAAAGACCTTTACCAAACCTTCTGTTACTGAATCGAAGTGGATTTGCATTCTAGAAAAAATAATTATTATTCTTCTCAGAGATGAACAATTCATAGAGATACAGATGAAGTTGAGAAAATTCAATCGAAGCCGAATCCGACATCAAAATTTCATCCCTTGTTGTGACAACCGGGTAAAGGTTGTGAAGACAATGAAAGAGTTTGCCAACTGAGTTCACTGTAGACAAAAGCGATGTATGTACGGTTTGTGAGACAAAAAGAAGATTCATTCCCCCACTTTCAATGCAAAAGATTGGTTTGGGACCACTGTTCTCAGATGATGATTCATTGAGAAAACTTGAAAAAGGTAATTGGATGTTACTTTAACCAAGTCAAAAAATGTAGAAGGAAGCTGCAGAATTGACAGTAGAGAAGTCCAGCAATGGATGCTAAGTGATGAAACTGTAGAACAAAAAAAAATCTTCAGACTGGGAAATACAAATGTCAAGGGGAACAATGCCAACGTTTAGAAAATCTGATAAAAAGGCTGACATTGTTATCTGAGGATATTGCACTCTGAAAGATGACATTGAGATTCAAGTTAGGGTATCAGTTGAAGACTGAAAGTGTCATAATGGAGGCAAAGAAGAAAAAAAGGGTAGTCTGGGCAGCAAGTAAAGTGCATTCACAATTCAACCATTAATATACCCTCCTGTACCAAGTAAGAAGCAAAAGAGAGACAACAACTACTTGTAGACAAGTAAGTGAGGATGATCAGCGTGTGCAGTCCAAGCCCTGGAAGCAGACCAGAGATCAAAGTTGGAGAAGTGGAATTAAAAACTGCTGCAATAATATGATTGATATAAGGAAAAGTGCAGGCAGAAGAAATTGAGCAAACAGGGAGCAAACAAAAAAAGATAGGAAAAGATTAAAAGGTGGAAAAGTACAATCTCAACACTAAAAAGCAAATATGGACAAGACATAATTGCACCACAAGTTGAGGATGATTTACCTTCTCGATGATGCTTAAAAGTGAAGGTACTTGGTGATTCCAAAGAATATGACTGCCAAAACGAAGATTGCAAAAATAACCACAAAAGAAACCAATATAAATCTGTATGAAGTGAAAGTCTCCAGAGTTCAAGATAGTCAAAAGCGACTTACCAAACCTTCTTTACTGATTCCAGAATGGCTTGATTACAGTCAGAAAAATATATTATGTCTTCTCAACTGATTTGACATTCAAGAGAACAGACGAAGTGAAAAATTCAATCTGAGGCCGAAATCCGACATCAAATTTCATCCCTTGATTGTGAACACCGAGGTGAAGGTTGTGAAGACAATGGAAAGAGTTCGTCCAAACTGCAGGTTCACGTGTAGACAAAAGTCGTTTGTATGTAGCTGTGATGAGGAGCAAAAGCAAGATTCATTCCCTCCCTCAATGCCAAGATTGGGTTTTGGCCACTGTTATCTACAGATATGATCATTGAGGAAAAACTGAAAAGAGGTAAATTGGATGTTACTTTACAGTCAAAAACAGAAGTCAGATAGAATGGAAGCTACTGGATAAGGATTCTCAGCACTGGATGCTAAGGTGTTGAAACTGTAGAACAGGAAGAAAAAGAACTCAGACTGGGAAATACAATGGAAAGAGGAACAATTGCCAACGTTTAGAAAAATCTGATAAAAATGGCTGCATTGTTTATCCTGAGGGATATTGACCTACTGAAAGATGACCATTGAGGATCAAGGTTGAGGGATCAGTTTGAGACTGAGAGTGTCATAATGAGGCAGAAGAAAAAAGGGAGTCTGGGCAGCAAGTAAAGTGCATTGCACAATTCAAACCTTAATATACCTTCCGTACCGTAAGAACAAAAGAGAGACAACAAGCTACTTGATAGACAAAGTAGTGAGGATGATCAGCTTGTTGCATCACAAGCCCTTGAAGCAGACCAAGAATCAAGTTGGAGCAAGTGGATTAAAAACTGCGCAATAGATACGATGAAAAGAAAAAGCTGCAGAAGAAATTGAGACAACGGAGAAAAAAATAAACAAAAAAGCATAGGAAAAGCATTACAAAGGAAATGAAAACGAAACAATCAAACAGTAAAAGCCTGGACAGACATAATTGGACCACAAGTTTGAGGATGATTTACCTTCCTCTGATGTAAAGTGAAGTGGACTGTGTGATTCCAAAGATAGATAGCCAAAAACTAGATGAAAATATTGAAAAAGAGTAGGAGAACATGCTATTAATCTGTATAAGGAAGAGTCCAGAGTTCAAGATATAACGACAAAACGCAGACTTTAACCCAAACCTTCTGTTACTGAATTCAGAAGACATGGTATTAGACAAAATACATATTATCTTCTCAAGATGATATGACAATTCATAAGATATAAGATGAAGTTGCAAAAATTCAATGCAGAGCCGAATCCGACATCAAATTTCATCCCTTGATGTGAAAACCGAGGTAAGGTTGTGAAGAAACATGGAAGAGAGTTGTGCCAATCTGAGTTCACTGTAGACAAAAGCGATGAACGGTTGTAGAGAAAAAGTAAAGAGTCATTTCCCCCCTTTCAATGCCAAGATTGGGTTGGAGTCCCTGTATCTAAGATATGATTTCAATTGACAAAAACTGAAAAAAGTGGTTTAATTGGATGTTACTTTAACAAAGTCAGAAAAGAATTGTGGAAGCTGCAGAATGTGACGTAGAAAGTCCAGCAATGGATGCTTCAGTTGAAAACGGTAAGAACAAGAAAAAGAAATTCAGGCTGGGAAATACAATGAGAAAGAGGAACAATGCCAATACGTTTAGAAAATCTATAAAAGGCTGACATTGTTTAATCCTGAGGATATGCAACTAGCGAAGATTGACATTGAGATCAAGGTGTGAGGGTAATCAAGTTGAGACGAGAGTGTCAATAAGGAGGCAGAGAAAAAAGGTAGTCTGGGGCAGCAAGAAAGGCATTCACAATTCAAACCATTACATTACCCTTCTGTACTGATAGAACAAAAAGAGACAACAAGCCTACTTGAAGACAAGTAATGAGTGGATGATCAGACTGTTGCAGTCCAAGCCCTTGAAGACAGACCAAGAGTATCAAATTGGAGAAGTGAATTAAAACTGCTGCATAATATGATTAAGGTGAAACGCTGCAGAGACATGAGCAAACAAGAGCAAAACAAAAAACATAGGAAAAAGATTACGAAAGGTGGAAAGGGTACAATCCTACAGTAAAAAAGCACATGGGCAAGACATAAATTGCACCACAAGTTGAGGATGAATTTACCTTCCTCTTGCTTATAAAAGTGAGGTGACTTTGGTGATTCAAGATATGATGCCCAAAGCTGAAATTGAAAAAAATATCACAAAAGAGGAAAAACAGCTGAATCGTTATGAAGGAAGAAGAAAGTCAGAGTTCAAGATGTCAAAGCAGCCTTTACAAACCTTCTGTTACTGAACAGAAGTGGAAATGAATACAGTCTAGAAAAATATATTATTGTCTTCCTCAAGGTGATTTGACAATTCATAGAGATATAGATGAAGTGGACAAAATAACTGTAGCCGAATCCGACATCAAAATTTTCACACTTGATGAGACAAACCGAGGGAAAAGGTTTGTGACGACAATGGAAAGAGTTGTGCAACTGAAATTCACTGTAGACCAAAAGCGATTGTGTAACGAGTTTGTGAGGACAAAAAGCCAAGATTCATTTCCCTCACTTGCAAATGCCAAAGATTGGTTGGAACCATCTGATCTACAGATGAGGATTATATTGAGAAAACTGAAAAGGTTTAAATTTGATTGTTACTTTAACAAATCAGAAAGAAGTGTGGAAGCTGCAGAATTATTGACACTAAAAACGTCCAGCAATGGATTCTAAAGTTGAAAACTGTAGTAGAACAAGAAAAAGAATCGAGGGGGGGAAATTCAAATGCAAAGAGGAACCCCCCCACCCCCAATGCCAACGTTTAAAAATCTGATAAGAAGGCTGTGATATTGTGTGGGGTTATCCTTGGAGGATATTGCACTAGGGAAAGATGACTTGAGATCAAGGTTAGGGAAGGAATCAAGTTGAAGACTGAGAGTGATAATGGAGGCCAGAAGAAAGAAAAAAGAAGTTCTGCTGGCAGAGAAAGGGCATTCCACAATTCAAACCCATTCATTCTAACCCGCCTGTACCGTAAGAAGAAAAGAAGAGACAACAAGCCTACTTGTAGACAAAGTAAGCTGAGGATGTCAGCTTGTTGCAGTCCAAGCCCTTGAAGCAGACCAAGAGATCAAAGTTGGCGAAGGGAATTAAAAATTGCTCTTGCAATAGGTATTTGTAAGGAAAAAAGATGCAAACGAAATTGAGCAAACAGGGAGCAAAAAAAAAAAGTATAGGGAAAAGATTACAAAGGTGGAAAAAAAGACAATATCACAGTTAACAAAGCCATGGGGAATAGACATAATTGCCACCACAGTTGAGGAGATTTACCTTCCTTGAAGCTTAAAAACTGAAGGGTGCTTTGGTGATTCCCAAGATATGATGCCCAAACTGCGAAAGTTGCAAAAATAATCACAAAGAGAACGAAACAGCTAATAATCTGTATGAAGGAGGAAAAAGTCCAGAGTTCAAGAGTTCAAAACAGACCTTTACCAAACCTTCTGTTACTGAATCGAGGGACTGGACATTGATACAGTTGAGAAAAATATTTATTGATCTTCATCAAGTGATGTGATCAATTCATAGAGATACAGATGAAGTTGACAAACATTCCAATCTGTAGGCCGAATCCGGACATCAAAATTTTCATCCCATTGATGAGACAACCGAGGGAAAGGTTGTGACGACAATGGTAATAGTAGTTGTGCAAACTGAATTTCACTGTAGACAAAAGCGATTTGTTTTGAACGGTTTGTGAGAACAAAAAGCAAGCATTCATTCCCTCACTTGCAAATGCCAAAGATTGGGTTGGAAACCACTGTATCTACAGATGATGATTCTCAATTGGAAGAAAAATGGGGAAAAAAAAGGTATAATTGGATGTTATCTTAAAAGCAGGAAAGAAGTGTGGAAGCGTCAGAATTGACATCTAAAAGTCCAGCATGGATGCTAAAGTTTGAAATGTAGAACAAGAAAGAAAAAGAATCTTCAGGCTGGGAAATATCAAAGGCAAAAGAGGAAACATGCCACGTTTAGCAAATTGATAAAGGAAGGCTGGACATGTTATCTCTGAGGATATGTGCACTGTGGAAAGATGACATTGAGGATCCAAGGTTGGGGAATCAAGGTTGAACGACTGAGAGTGTTTATAATGGAGGCAGAAGAAAAAAGGGAGTGTGGGCAGCAAAAGTGCAGTTCACAAAATTCAAACCTAATCTACCCCCTGTACCGTAAGAAGCAAAGAGAGACAACAAGCAACACTTGAAGACAAAGTAAGTGAGGATGATCAGCTGTTGCAGTCCAAGCCTGACGCAGACCAAGAGATATCAAAGTTGGAGGAAGTGGGAATTAGAAAACTGCGCAATAGAATTGATAAGGAGAAAAGCTGCAAAGGAAAGTTGAGCAAACAGGGACAAACACAAAAAGTTAGAAAAAGAATACAAAGGTGGAAACAGACATTCAACAGAACCTTAAAAAGCCATGGGCAAAGAATAATGCACCACAAGTTGAGGATGATGACCTTCTGAATGTTAAAACGGAGGTGATGGTGTGATTCCAAAGATATGATGCCCCACGCTGAAATGCAAAAAATAATCACACAAAAGGAAAACAGATATAATCTGTTGAAGAAGAAAGTACAGAGGTTCAAGATTCAAGCAGCCTTTACCAAACCTTCTGGTTACTGAATCAGGAATGTGGACATGAAATCAGTCTAGAAAAATATATGATGATCTTCCTCAAGAGTGATTGACAATTCATAGAGAACAGATGAAGTGTGACAAAATTCAATTCGTGCGAATCCGACATCAAAATTTCACCCTTGTGTGACAAACAACGAGGAGGAAAGGGTGTTGTTGATGACACATGGAAAGAGTTGTGCCAACCTGAACTTCACTGGTTTAGACAAAAGCGCATGTTTGTTTGTACGTGGTTTGTGAGACAAAAAGCAAGATTCATTCCTCACTTGCAAAATTGCCAGAAGATTGGGTTTGGAACCACTGTATTACAGATGATGATTCAATTGAGAAAAACTGAAAAGGTCAATGTGGAGTACTTTAAACCAAAGTCAGAAAGAAGTGTGTGGAGGAAGCTGCTGAATTGTACATTAGAAATCTCCGCAATGGATGTAAAGTGAAACTGAGAAACAAGAAAAAGAATCTTCAGGCTGAGGGGAAATAGCAAATGAGGGGACCATGCCAACGTTTAGAAAAATTCTGATAAAAAGCTGACATTGTTTATCCTGAGGATATTGCCAATACGGAAAGATGACATTGAAGATCAGGTTTGAGGGATATCAAGTGAAAGACTGTATGTGTGATAATGAGGCAGAAGAAAAAAAAAGGAGTCTGGGCAGGCAAGAAAGGCAGTTCACATTCAAACCATAATTATACCCTCCTGTACCGTAAGAAGAAAAGAAGACAACAAGCCTACTTGTAGACCAAAGTAATGAGATGATCAGTTGTTGCAGTCAAGCCCCTGAAGCAGACCAAGAGATCAAAGTTGGAGGAAGTGGAATTAAATAAAAACTGCTGCAATAGAATTGATAAGGAAAAGCTGCAGAAGAAAATTGAGCAAACAGGGAGCAAAAAAAACAGAAGGAAAAGATTACAAAGGTGGAAAAGACAATCAACGTAAACAAGCCATGGGGAAGATATAATTGCACCACAAGTTTGAGATGATTTACCTTCCTCTGATGTAAAAGTGAAGGTGAATTGGTGATTCCAAGATATGAGCCCAAAACTGAATGACAAAAATAATCACAAAAGAGAAGACAGCTATAATCTGTATGAAGGAGAAGCTCCAGAGTTAAAGATATCAAAGAGCACTTTACCAAACCTTCGTTACTGATATAGAGTGGACATATACTAGTTTAAAAAATAATTGTATTCTTCCTCAAGATGTTATGACAAGTTCATAGAGAACAGATGAAGTTGCGAGAACTTCAATCGTAGACGAATCCGACATCAAAATTTCATCCCTTGATGTGACAACCTGAGGTAAACGGTTGTGTTTTGGGCAGACAATGGAAAGAGTGTTGTGACAACTGAGTTCACTGTAGACAAAAAGCGATTTTTTGTAACGTGTTGTGAGACAAAAAGAAGATTCATTTCCCCCACTTTCAATGCAAAGATTGGGTTTGGAGAGCCCACTGTATCTAAAGATGATGATTCAATTGAGAAATGAAAAAGGTGTAAATTGGATGTTACTGTTAACAAAGTCAGAAAGAGGTGTGGAAGCTGCGAATTACAGTAGAAACCAGCAATGGATGCTAAGTTGAAACTGTAGAACAAGAAGAAAAAGAATCTTCAGTGGGAAATACAATGGAAAGAGGAACAATGCCAACGTTTAGAAAATCTGATAAAAAGGCTGACATGTTTATCCTCTGAGGATATTGCACTACTGAAAGATTGCATTGAGATCAGGTTGGGGAATCAGGTTGAAGACTGAAGTGTCATTAATGAGGCAGAAGAAAAAGGGACGTCTGGGCAGCAAGAAGTGCATTCACAATTCAACCATTAATATACCTCTCTGTACCGAGAAGCAAAAAGAGAGACAACAAGCCTACTGTAGACAAAGTAAGAGGAGGATGATAGCTTGTTGCAGTCCAACCCTGAAGCAGACCAAGAGATCAAAGTTGAGAAGTGGAATTAAAAACTGCTTGCCAATAGATATGATAGGAAAAAGATGCAGAAGAAATGAGCAAACAAAGAGCAAAATAAAAAAAAGATAGGAAAAAGATTACAAAGGTTGGAAAAAGACAATCATATACAGTACAAGCCTGGGAGAAGAACATAATTGCACCACAAGTTGAGGATTGATTTACCTTCCTTGATGTAAAGTGAAGGTGACTTTGTGTGATTCCAAGAGATATGATGCCCAAAGATGAAGAATGAAAAAATAATAGCAAAAGAGAAAGAACAGCTATAATCTGATGAAGGAGAAAGTTCCAGAGTTCAAGATATCATAAAACAGACTTTACCAAACGCTTCTGTACTGATCAGTCAGAAGTGAGACCATGTACATTAGAAAAATATATTATCTTCTTCCTCAAGATGATTTTTTATGACAATTCAATAAGGAGATAAGATGAAGCTCGCTGAGCAAAATTTCATCAAGTAGGCCGAAATTCCGACATCAAAATGTCATCCTCTTGATTGTGGACAAACCAGAGGTAAAGGATGTGAAGACAATCGGAAAGAGTTGGCCAAAATGAGGTCACTGTAGACAAAAAGCGAGTTTTGTAACGGTTTGTGAGACAAAAGAGATTCATTCCCCACTTTCAAAGTGCAAAGATGGTTTGGAAGCACACTGTATCTACAGATGAGATTCAATTGAGAAAACTGAAAAAGTACAATGGAGTTATTTAAACCAAGTCACACAAGAAGTGTGGAAGTGCAAGATTGACATTAGAAAGCCAGGCAATGGATGCTAAGAGTTGTAACTGTAGATAACAAGAAAAAAGAATCTTAGCTTGGTGAAATACAAAAAGCAGAGAGGGACAATGCCAACGTTTAGAAAACTGATAAAAAGGCTGACATTGTTTATCCTGAGGATATTGCCACTGAAAGATGACATTGAGGATCAAGGTTGAGGAGATCAAGTTGAAGACGGAGAGTGTCATAATGGAGGCAGAAGAAAAAGGGAGTCTCTGGGACAGCAAAGAAAGTGACATCACAATTCAAAAACATATTAATAACCCTATCCTGTACCGTTAAAGAAGCAAAAGAGAGACAACAAGCTCATGTGGACAAAGTATGTGAGGTGATCAGCTTGTTGCAGTCCAACCCTTGAAGCGACCAAGAGCATCAAGTTGGAGACGAGAGAGAAGTGGAATTAAAAACTGAACTGCAATACGTATTGATAAGGAAAAAGCTGTGCAGAAGAAAATTGAGCAGAACAAGATTGCCAAAATAAAAAAGCATAGGAAAAAGATTACAAAGGGGAAAAAGACAATCACATACAGTTACAAAAGCCCATGGTGGAAGACATATTGCACAACCAGTTCTGAGGATGATTTACCTCCTCTGATGTTAAAAGTATGAAGGTGACTTTGGTTGATTCAAGACTATGATGCCCAAAAACTGAACTTGAAAAAATAATATACGAAAGAGAAAACAGCTTATAATCGATATGAGGAAGAAAGAAAGTCCAGAGTTCAAGAATCGTCAAAAGCAAGACCTTTACCAAACCTTCGTTATGAATCAGAAGTGGACATGAAATACAGTCTAGAAAAATATTATTATTGATCTTCCTCAAGAGATTTGACAATTCATAGAGATAACAGATGAAGGTGACAAAAATTCAACTGTAGCCGAAACCACATCAAAATTTACATCTCTGATGTGACAACCGAGGGAAAGGTGTGAACGACAATGGAAGAGTTGTGCCAACTGAATCACTGTAGACAAAAGCGATGTATCGGTTGTGAGACAAAAAGCAAGATATTTTCCCCACTTTCAAGATGCAAAGATTGGGTTTGGACCACTGCTATCTACAGATGAAGATTCAATTGAGAAAACTGAAAAAGGTCAATTGGATGTTACTTTAAACCAAGTCAAAAAGAAGTGTGGAAGCTGCAGAATTAACAGTAGAAAGTCCAGCAATGGGATGCTAAAGTGTGAACTGTAGAACAAGAAAAAGAATCTTCAGGTGGAAAACAAAGGAAAGAGAAGGAACAATGCCAACGTTTAGAAAAATCTGATAAAAGGGACATGTTTATCCGAGGATATGCACTAGAAAAGATGACATTGAGATCAAGGATGATGGTATCAAGTTGAGACTGAAAGTGTCATAATGGGCAGAAGCAAAAAAAGGGAGTCTGGGCAGGCAAGAAAGTGCATTACCAATTCAACCATTAATCTACCTCCTGTACCGTAAGAAGCAAAAGAGAGGACAACAAGCTACTTGTAGACAAAGTAAGTGAGGATGATCAGCTTGTTGCAGTCCAAGCCCTTTGAAGCAGACCAAGAGATCAAAGTTGGAGAAGTGGGAATTAAAAACTGTGCAATAGATATTGATAAGGAAAAAGCTGCAGGAAGAAACAATTGAGCAAACACGGGAGCAATAACAAAAAGCATACGGAAAAAGATTACAAAGGTTGGAAAAGACAAAACTAACAGTAAAAAAGCCATCTTGGGGAGAAAGACATAATGCACGCCAGCTTCCGAGACCTTTGATTACTCATCGAGTGGTAAATAATTGAGCTGAACAATATATTTTATTCCACAAGATGCAATAATAGATGAAGTGACCAAAAACTGAAATTACAAAAATAATCACAAACAGAGAAAACAGCTATAATTGTATGGAAGGAGAAGAAGGTCCAGAGTCAATGATATCCAAAAAGAGACTTTACCAACCTTTGTTACGAATCAGAAGTGGACATTGATACAGTCTAGAAAAATATATTATGATTTCATCAAGATGATATGAACAATTCATAGAGTACAGATGAAAAGTTGAGTAAAATTCAATTGTAGCGAACCGATCCGACATCAAACGTCAATTTAATGTGCACAAAGAGGGGAAAGTTGTGACGACAATGGAAAGAGCATGTGCCATCAAATGATTCACTGAGATCAAAAGCGATGTAACGGTTTGTGAGGGAGACAAAAAAAAAGCAAGATTATTTCCCCACTTTCAAATGCCAAGATTGGGTTTGCGAGCATGTATCTACAGATGATTGAGTTCAAGTGATGAGAAAAACGGAAAAAAGGTCAATGGACGTTACTTTAACCAAGTCAAAAAGAAGTGTGGAAGCTGTAGAATTGACAGTAAGAAAGTCCAGCAAGGATGCTAAAGTTGAAATGTAGAACAGAAAAAAGAAAAGCTTCAGGGCATGGGGGAAATACAAATGCAGAGAGAACAATGCCAACGTTTTAGAAAATCTGGATAAAAAGGGCTGACATTGTGTTATCCTGAGGATATTGGCATAGGGAAAGATGACATTTGAGATTCAAGTTGAGGTAATCAAGTTTGAGACTAGAGTGTGATAATGGCCCGGCAGATAGGAAAAAAGGGAGTATGAGCAAGCAAAAGTTGCATTCACAATTCAAACCATTAATATACCTCCGTACAGTAAGAAGCAAAAAGAGAGGGGACAACAAGCCTACTTGTAGTAGACAAGTAAGTGGGATGATCAGCTTGTTGCAGTCCAAGCCCTGAAAGCAGACCAAGAGATCAAAGTGGAGAAGTGGAATTAAACTGCTGAATAGATATTGATAAGGAGAAAAGCTGCAGAAGAATGAGCAAACAGGGAGCAAACAAAAAAGCATAGGAAAAAAAAATACAAAGGTGGAAAACAATCACACAACGTAAAAAGACATGGGACAGACATAATTGCCACCACAAGTTGAGGGTATGATTTACTCCTCGATGTTAAAAGTGAGGTGATTTTGGTATTCCAAAGATTGAGGCCAAACTGATGAAAAAATATCACAAAGAGAAGTAACAACAGCCTATAAATCTGTTATGAAGGAGAAGCAGAGTTCAAAGATATCAAAAGCAGCTTACCAAACCTTCTGTTACTGATCAGAACAGTGAACAGTTCTAGGAAAAATATCATTATTAGTCTCCTCAAGATGATATGACAATATCAAAGATACAGAGAGAATTGTTGGTCATTGGAATAAAATGGCAGTCTCGTGTTTGAGGAAAGTGAAAGTGAGGTGGAAGGCTGGAGTGTGAGGATTAGAGGGGGATGGCAGGGTGGTATAAATGGGTGACGGTGTTGTGATTTCAAGCGATGTTTATGAGGGTTTTCCGAATTTCACAAATGTAGAGCACTTGTTGCTACTTCCGTGGAAGAATGGTATTGAAGAGACGAAGGGGAAGAGGGGGATTTTCTTGTTACTGCAGAATTGCAGAAAATAGAAATGTTGCTTCGCAAGATGTCTTGAATTTCAAGATGGGTGATGCAGGAAATTTAAATCAGGAGCGGAAATCCGACATCAAAAATGTCATCCCTTGCATGTGACAAACCGAGGTAAAGGTTGTGAAGACAATGGAAAAGAGTTGTGCCAACTGAGTCACTGTAGACCAAAAGCGATTTGTAACGGTTTGTGAGACAAAAAAGTAAGAGTCATTTCCCCCACTTTCAAATGGTACAAAGAGTTGGTTTGGAGCCACTGTATACAGATGAGATTCAATTGAGAACTGAAAAGTGTTTTAATTGAGATGTACTTTAACAAGTCAAAAGAAGGTGGAGAGCTGCAGATATTGACAGTAGAAAGTCCAGCAATGGAGCTAAGGATGACAACTTGTTAGAACAAGAAAAGAATCTTCAGATTGGGAAATGCAAAATGCGAAAGAGGAACATGACAACGTTTAGAAAATCTGATAAAAAGAGCTGACAATTGTTATCTGAGGTATTGCACTACTGAAAGATGACCATTGAGATCAAGGTGTGAGGGAATCAAGTTGAAGACGAGAGTGTCTAATGGAGGCAGAAGAAAAAAGGAGTCTGGGCAGCAGAAAGTTGCATTCACAACAAACCATTAATATACTTCCTGTACGATAGAAGCAAAGAGAGACAACAAGCCTACTTGTAGACAAGTAAGTGGGATGATCAGCTTGTTGCAGTCCAATCCTTGAAGCAGACAAGAGAGATCAAAGTTGGAGAAGTGGAATTAAAAACGCTGCAATAGATATCGATAAGGAAAAAGCTGCAGAAGAAAATGAGCAAACAAAGAGCAAATAAAAAAGCATAGGAAAAAGATTACAAAGGTGGAAAAGACAATCACTACAGCGTACAAGCCCGGGGAAGGACATATTGCACACAAGTTGAGGATGATTTACCTTCCTCTGATGTAAAAGTAAAGGGACTTTGGTGATTCCAAAGATATGATGCCCAAAAACGAAATTGAAAAAATAATTACGAAAGAGAAACAGCAGCATAATCTGTATGAAGGAAAAAGTCCAGAGTTCAAAGATATCAAAACCAGACTTTACCAAACCTTCTGTAATGAATCAGAAGTAGACATTGAATACGTTGAGAAAAATATTATTGATCTTCCTCAAAGTGATATGACATCATCATAGAGATATAGAGAAGGACAAAATTCCATCTGTAGCCGATCCGACATCAAAATTACTCTTGATGTGGACAACCGATGGGTTAAACGTTTGTGAAGACAATGGAAAGAGTGTGCCAAATGAGTTCACTGTAGACAAAAAAGCGATGTAACTGTTTGTGAGACAAAACGCAAAAAAGATTCATTTCCCCCACTTTCAAGTGCCAAGATTGGGTTTGTAGCCACTGTACTACAGATGAAGATTCAAATTGAGAAACTGAAAAGGTCAATTGGAGTTACTTTAACCAAGTCAAAAAGAAAGTGTGGAACGCTGCAGAATTGACATTAGAAAGTAGTCCAGCAATGGATGCTAAAGTTGTTAACTGTAGACAAGGAAAAAGAATCTCAGGCTGGAAATACAAATGCCAGAGAGGAACAATGCCAAACGTTTAGAAAATCTGATTAGATAAAAAGGCTGACATTGTTTATCCTGAGGTGATTGCACTAGGGAAAGATGACATTGAGATCAAGGTTGAGGGTATTCAAGTTAGAGCACTGAAAGTGTCATAATGGAGTGGAGAAGAAAAAAGGGAGTCTGGGCAGCAAAGAAGTGCATTTTCACAATTCAAACGATTATATTACCCTCCTGTACCGTAAGAAGCAAAAGGAGACAACAAGCCTACTTGAGACAAAGTAAGTGAGGGATCAGCTTGTTGCAGTCCAAGCCCTTTGAAGCAGACCAAGAAGATAAAGTTGCGAGAAGTGGAATTAAAACTGCTGCAATAGATATTGATAAGGGAAAGCTGCAGAGAAATTGAGCAAACACACGGAGAGCAAAACAAAAAAAGCATAGGAGAAAAAGATTACAAGTGGAAAAAAAAACAATCCTTACAGTTTTAAAAAGCCATGGGGAGAAGACCAAATGCGCACCACAAGTTGAGATGATTACATTCCTCTGAGTGTTTAAAACGTGAAGGTGGACTTTGGTGATTCCAAAGATATTGAGTGCCCAAAGCTGAAATTGAAAAAAAAATACGAAGAGGACAAACAAGCTATAACTGTATGAGAGAAAGGCCAGAGTTCAAGATGTCAAAACAGCAGCCTATAGCCTTACCAAAACTCTGTTACTGAATCAGAATGACATTGAATACCGTCAGAAAAATATTATTATTGGATCTCCTCAAGATGATTTGACAATTCATAGACCGATACAGATAAGTTGATCAAAATTCCATTCTGTAGCGAATCCAACATCAAAAATTTCATCCCTTGATGTGACAACGAGGGAAAGGTGATGTGACGACATGGAAAGAGTTGTGCAACTGAATTCACTGTAGACAAAAGGCGATGTATCGGTTTGTGAGACAAAAGCAAGATTCATTTCCCCTCACTTCAAATGCCAAAAGAGTTGGGTTTTTGGAGCCACTGTATCTACAGATGATGATTCAATGAGAAATGAAAAACTGAAAAAAGGTCAATTGGATGTTACTTTAACAAGTCAAATATAAGTGTTTGGAATAGCTGCAGAAATTGACAGTAATAAAACGTCCAGCAATGGCATGCTAAAGTTGAAACTGTAGAACAAGAAAAGAATCTTCAGGCTGGGAAGGATAACCACAAATGGAACAGCAGAGAGAACAATGCAACGTTTAGGAAAATCTGATTAAAAAGGCTGACACTTGTTTATCCATGAGGTATTGCACTACTGAAGATGACCATTGAGATCAAGGGATGATGTATCAAGTTGAAGACTGAAAGTGTCATAATGGAGGGGCAGAATGAAAAAAGGGAAGTCTGGGGCAGCAAGAAAGTGACATGTACACAATTCAAAAACCATTAATCTAACCTCCGTACGTAAGAAGCACAAAGAGAGACAACAAGCCTATTGTAGACAAAGTAGTGTAGTGAGGATGATCAGGCTTGGTTGCAGTCAAGCCGTGAAGCAGACCAAGATCAAAGTTGGGGAGAAGTGGAATTAAAAATCTGCTGCAATAGATATGATAAGGGAAAAAGCTGCAGAAGAAATTGAGCACAAACACTGGGAGCGCAAAACAAAAAAGTTTAAGGAAAAAGATTACAAAGGTGGAGAAAGAAAATCTCAACAGTTAAAAAAGCCATGGAGGAAAGGACATAACTTGCACCACAAGTTTGAGGATGATTGTACCTTCCTCTGATGTTAAAAGTGAAGGTGGACGTTGGTGATCCAAGATATGATGCCCAAAACTGAAATTAAAACAATAAATCACAACGGCTCGAAAACAGTTCTAATCGTTAAGGAAGAAGGTCCAGAGTTTAAGATATTCAAAAAGCAAGACTTACCAAACCTTGCTGTTACTGAATCAGAAGTGGAACATTTGAATTACCAGTCTAGAAAATATGATTATGATCTTCCTCAAGAGTGATATGACCAATAATAGAGTACAGATGTGAACGTGAGAAAATTCAATCTGTAGCCGAATCGAGACATCAAAACGTCATCTCTTATGTGACAACCGAGTGAGGGAAAGGGGCTTTGTGACGGACTAGATGAGAAGTGAGTTGCTGCCAAATGCACATTCCTGTAGACAAAAGCGATTGTTGTCAACGGATTGTGTGAGACAAAAAGCAAGATTGTCATTTCACCCCACTTTCAAATGCAAAGATGGTTTGGAGCCACTGTATCTACAGATGATGATCGTCAATTGAGAGGAAAACGGAAAAAAACAGTCAAATTGGATGTTACTTTAACCCAAGTCAAAAAAGAAAGTTGTGGAAGCGCTGCAGAATTGACAGTTAGAAAGGTCCAGCATGGAGTGCTAAAGTTGAAACTGTAGAACAAGAAAAAGAAATTCAGGCGGGAAAAACAAATGCAGAGAGAGGAAACATAGGCCAACGTTTAGAAAATCTGATTTAAAAGGCTTGACATTGTTTATCCTGAGGATTATCAACTAGGGGAAAGATGACATTGAGGATTCAAGGTTGGGGCTTATCAAGTTGAGAAGACCTGAGAGTGTTGATAATGAGGCAGAAAAAAAGGAGAGTCTGGGCAGCAAGAAGTGC
The DNA here is from genome assembly GCA_036426205.1 of Ascaphus truei. NCBI lineage: Eukaryota > Metazoa > Chordata > Amphibia > Anura > Ascaphidae > Ascaphus > Ascaphus truei. Next base: position 37,190,416 of record CM071575.1, on the reverse strand, counting down.
ATTCACCAATCGAAACATTAAGATATAACCGCTCTGTACAGTAAGAAGCAAAAAGAGAGACAACAAGCCTACTTGTAGACAAAGTAAGTGAGGATGATCAGCTTGTTGCAGTCCAAGCCCTTGAAAGCAGGACCAAGAGATCCAAAGTGTTGGAGAAAGTGAATAAAAAAACTGCTGCAGAAAGATATTGATAAGGGGGGAAAAGCGCAGAAGAAATTAGCACAAACAGGAGCAAAACAAAAAAAGCATAGGAAAAAAATTACAAAGGTGGAAAAGACAATCACAACCGTTAAAAAGACATGGGGCAAGACATAATGCACCACAAGTTGAGGATGATTTAACCTATCCTCTGATGTTAAGAAGTGAGTGATTTTGGTGTGATTCCAAAGATATGATGCCCAAAAAATGAAATTAAAAAAAATAATCTACAAACGAGGAAAAAAGCTTATAATCGTATGAAAGGAAGAAGGTCCAGAGAGTTCAAGATATCAAAAGCACCTTACCAAACCTTCTGTTATGCATATCAGAAGTGGACATTGAATACAGTCTAGAAAAAATATTATGATCCCGTTCCTCAATGATGCTATGACACTTCATGTAGAGATACAGATGAAGTTGAGAAAATTCAATCTGTAGAATCCGACATCCAAAACGTCATCCTGCTTTTAATGTGACAACCGAGGGGAAAGGTTGTGAGAGACAATGGAAAGAGTTGTGCCAACTGAGTTCACTGTAGCAAAAGCTGATTGTATCGGTTTGTGAGACAAAAGCAAGATTAAATTTCACCCCACTTTCCAATGCAAAAGTTGGGTTTGGAGGCCACCTGTATCTTAAATGATGATTACATTGAGAAAACTGAAAAAGTGTCAATTGGATGTTACTTTAACCAATCAAAAAAGAAGAAAGGAAGTGTGGAACCTGCAGGAATTGACAGGAAGAAAGAAATCCAGCAATGGCTGCTTGCGAAGTTGAAACTGTAGAACAAGAAAAAGAATCTTCAGGCTTGGGAAATACAAATGACAGAGCGGAACATTGCAACGTTTAGAAAGAAATTGTAAAAAAGGCGACATTGGTGTATCCTGAGGATATTGCACTAGGGAAGAAAATGACATAGACAAGGTTAGGTATCAAGTTGAAGACTGAAAGTGTCATAATGGAGGCAGAAGAAAAAATGGAGTCTGGGCAGCAAGAAAGTGCATTCACAATTCAAACCATTAATATACCCTCCTGTACTGTAAGAAGCAAAAGAGAGACAACAAGCCTACTTGTAGACAAAGTAAGTGAGGACGATCAGCTTTTTATAGTCCAAGCCCTTGAAGCAGACCAAGAGATCAAAGTTGGAGAAGTGGAGTTAAAAACTGCTGCAATAGATATCGATAAGGAAAAGCCTGCAGAACAAATTGAGCAAACACAGAGCAATATAAAAAAGCATCGGAAAATTATTACAAAGTTGGAAAAGACAATCACTACAGTAAAAAGCCATGGGGAAGACATAACAGTAGAAATTCCAGCAATGGATGCTAAAGTTGAAACTGTAAAAAAAGAAAAAGAATCTTCAGGTTGGGAAATGCAAATGCCACGACTAAAAATGCCAGTGTTTAGAATATCTGATAAAAAGACTGACATTGCTTATCCTGAGGATATTGCACTTCCCAAAGATGATATTGAGACGAAGGTTGAGCGAATGGAGTTGAAGACTGAGAGTTTCATAATGGAGCCAGAAGGAAAAAGGGAGCCTGAACAGCTAGAAAGGGCATCCACACAGAAAACCATAAAACTGCCCTCTTTTAGTCTAAGAAGCAAAAGAGAGACAACAAGCCTACTTGTAGACAAAGTAAGTGAGGATTATCAGCTTGTTGCAGTCAAAGCCTTTGAAGCAGACCAAGAGATCAAAGTTGGAGACGTGGAATTAAAATACGCTGTCATAGATTTTGATAAGGAGAAAGCTGCAGAAGAAATTGAGCAAACAAAGAGCAAAATAAAAATGCAAAGGAAACAGATTACAAAGGTGGAAAAGACAATCACTACTGTAAAAAGCCATGGACAAGATATAATTGCACCACAAGTTGAGGATGATTTACCTTCCTCTGAAATGAAAAGTGAAGGTGACCTTCTTTATTCCAAAGATAGGATGCCCAAAACTGACATTGCAAAACTAATCACAAACGAGAAGACAGCTATAATCTGTATGAAAGAAGAAGGTCCAGAGTTCAAAATATCAAAAGCAGCCTTTACCAAACATTCTATTAATGAATCAGAAGTGGACATTATAGACAGTCTAGAAAAATATTTTATTGATCTTCCTCAAGATGGTATGACAGTTCATAGAGATACAGATAAAGTTGAGAAAGTTCAATCTGTAGACGACCCTGACATTAAAATTTCATCCCTTGATGTGACAACTGAGGTAAAAGTTTTGGAGACATTGGAAAGAGTTGTGCCAACTGAGTTCACTGTAGACAAAAAGGATGTAACGATTTGTGAGACAAAAAGCAAGATTAATTTCCCCCACTTGCAAATGCGAAAGATTGGTCTTGGAGCCAGTGTATGTATAGATGATGATTCAATTGAAGAAAGTGAAAAGGGTAAATTGGATGTTACTTTAACAAAGTCAGGAAGACGTGTGGAACCTGCTGAATTTACAGTAGAATATCCAGCAATGGATGCTAAAGTTGCAACTGTAGAAGACGAAAAAGAATCTTCAAGCTGGGAAATACAAATGCCAACACTAAAAATGCCAATATTTAGAAAATCTGATGAAAAAGCTGACATTGTTTATTCTGAGGATATTGCACTACCGAAAGATGTCATTGAGATCAAGGTTGAGGGAATGGAGTTTAAGACTGACAGTGTCTTTATGGAGTTAGATGAAAAAAGGGAGCCTGCGCAGCTACAAAGTGTATTCACTTTGCAAACCATTAATCTGCCCTCCTTTAGTGTAAGTAGCAAAAGAGAGACAACAAGCCTACTTGTAGACAATGTTAGTGAGGACGATCAGCTTGTTGCTGTCCAAGCCCTGGAAGCAGACCAAGAGATGAAAGTTGCAGAAGTGAAAATAAAAACGGCTGCAATAGATATTGATAAGGAAACACCTGCAGAAGAAATTGAGGAAACAAAGAGTAAAATAAGAAAATATATGTCAAAAATTACAAAGCTTTACAAAACAATCACTTCAGGAAAAAGTAGTGAGGTAGACATAACTTTTCCCGAGTTAGAGTATGATTTATCTTCTTCCGAAATTGAATTGGACGGTTATGTTTGTGATTCCAGTAATTTGATGGCCAGAACTAAAGCTGAAAGAGAGACGGCAAATATAGTCTGTATGGAGCAAGAACATCCAGAGTTCAAGATATCTAAGTGGGACTTTACTAAACCTCCTGTTTCCGAATCAGAGCTGGACATTAAAGACCATTCAATAAAGGATAGTACTGTTCTTTCTTTGGATATGACCCGTAAAAGAGTTGAAGATAGAGTTGAGGAAGTTCAATCAGTAGCAGAACCTGACATCAAAACCCCATCTATTGATTTGAGAGCTGATGTAAATGTCTCTGTTCCTGGGACAACTGGAATAATCAGTTTCCCTAACTCTTCAATGCCACAGTTTGGTGTTACAGTTCTTGAAGAAAGAATTTATATTGCAGATGAAGACATTGAAGCATATACATTAGATCTTCCTTTTACAGTGGCAGAAGGAAGTGCAGGAGCTGCCGAAATGACAGTGAAAGGTCCAGTGGTAGATGTTGAAGATAGAGCTTTGGAGGAAGGAATGGAACAAAATTATTATTCTTCATTGGCATTTGAACGTGAGAAACTTGTAAGAGATCCCAACACTGAAACAACTACTGACAAAAATAAGATCGGTATTCTTATTATGGAATCCAAACCTTCAGAAGCCATGCTGCCTTTCCTTGAGTCTTCTAAGCTTTCACTTATAGATTCGCAAGTTGACACCGATGATAGTAAAGAAAGAAATAATATTAACCATCCTCAAAATTTGGTACCTGTTCAAGTGGAAAAAGAAAAAGTTGTGGAAATAAAAAATGTAACTGTCCCAGAAATCCAGAGACAATCTCAGAATGCATCATTTCCCTTAAAGTCTCCTGGTGATATTATTCTTAAACAGTCTGATTTCTCTAGAATCAGTTTTCCTGACTTCTCGATGCCAATGTTTGGTGTTACAGTCATTGAAGAAAGCATTTATATTGCAGATGAAGACATGAAAGATAATACATTTGAAAAGTTTGAAGGAAGTTCTGAAATGACTATGGAACCCCCAGCAGCAGAAGGTAAAGCTGCAATTTTAGAGGAAGGAACAGAATCTTCAGGTTGGAAAATACAAATGCCAATATTTAGCAAACCTGACAAAAAGGTTAACATCATTCATTCTGGGGATATTTCACCACTGAAAGATGATACCAAGGTTGAGATTATGAGACCAGCGTTAAAGACTGAGAAAACCACAAGGCAGTCATCTGAAGAAAAACCTAAAAGTCCATTCAAACTGCCATCCTTTAACCTTTCTTCACTTAGTTTTAGGGGCAAGAAAGAGAAAACAAGTCATGATAGTGATACTGATTTTTCAATAAAAGATGTAATAAAAACCTCGGTCACAGATTTTGAAAAGGAAACTCAAGAACAAGAGGATTTCTCTACCTCTGAAAATCAACAAAAGACTGATATCAGTGAATTAAACGTTGTTATGGGGGAAAAGGGGCCTGGACCTACCACTGAAAAAGGAAATACAGGTCTATTTAGTAGGTTTCACATGCCTAAACTGGAGTTTTCCAAACCTTCCATCAGAGACTCAGTGGTTAATACTAATATCAGTGCAGACAAACCCGCTCTTATAATTCCTCAAGATAATATGTCTGGTCAAGTTGATGAAAAAAAAGTTAGGGAACTTCAGGTACAGAGTGATATTAATTTTCCCTCTCTTGATGTATTAGGTGGGAGGGAGGTCCATGGACACAAAGAAAGTGATTTAGGTGATGTATCAACAATAGTCATGTCTGAAGCAATTAATGTCACTAACTCCGAAGACAAAATCAAGATTCAGTTTCCATATTTCAAAATGCCATTGATTTCTGTTATGGTCCCTAAGGAGGTAGGTACAGATGAAGATGTAGCAAAGGATAACTTATACATGTCCTTTACAAAGTCAGCAGGATTTACAGAAGCTGCCAATATTACAGGAGGAAGTTCAGTAGGAGATATTGGGTCTGAAACTTTGGTGGAAGCAGTTGATGTATGTGAGCCTGAAACACATGAAAGTTCATTCAAATGGTCAAGCTTCAAACTGCCCTCTATTCATCTCCCTGGAAGAAAGGGAAAAACAAGTCAGTCAGTTGATCATGTTGAAGATGAGAAAAGCAGTGCGAACAGCAAATTTGCAAACACAGATCTCGAAACTACTAATATTATTGCTAATGAAGAAATGTACCAAGTTCAATCTTCAGTTACAATGGAAAATTCTGATCTGAAACGGCAAGATTTAGAAATTGTCCTTCCTTCCAAAGATGACAGTACTCTTAACTCATTGGCAGTGTCAGAAACAAGAGAGACAGAGAGTAAAGATCAACAGATGACAATGAAAATGTTTCAAACAACAGCTATTAAAGTTAAAGGATCAGACATAAGTGCAAGTATAGACAATATTGAGGGAGTTACCCTTATGTCTGATGAAGCAAACAACGTTACTTTATCTGATGATAAAGATGAAGTGGTTGAAAATCAAATCAAACCAATGAGAGCTGGATTTAAATTATCCTTCCCAAAAGTAAAGATGCCCGTTTTGGCATTTTCTGCTCAACAAGATGAAAAAGAGACTTTCAATATTGCTGTTGGCCATGAAGAAGTTGGTTTTACCCTTCACGAATATGACTTAACGAATAAAGACGAGTTGAAAACGGTGGCTATAAGTTGTACAGCTAATCAATCTGCCCCAGACATCACAGGAGTAGAAACAATGGATGATTCACTTGGATTCCACATTCAAGATAAATCTGATCCCAGTTTACCTAAATTAGATGTTAAAAAATCGGTGAGTACCAGCATACATCCTTTTAAAGATATATCTACAGATAGAGCTGAAGGGGTTAACAAAGAAGTAAAGAACGGGAGAGTGCAAAGAACATTTGAATTGAAATCTCAGGAGCTGAACACTGAACGGCGTGACTACATGGAGGATCTAGCTTGTGGACCAATTAGCTTCAACAAGGATAGACAAATCCAAGAAGACCTTCAGATAGCAATCGCATCTGTCCCTCTTGCAATTGACGCTGGACGTCCCCATTTCATAGCTCAGGTTTGGGCTGAAAACAAAGGTTCAGTTGAAAAAGATGGCAAAGTCATTGCAAATGTCAAGGATTTGGAAGTGCCACTTGTAGAAACTAGCTCTTTAAACAAAATGGATGAAGATGGGGACTCACAGACAGTCAGCATTTCTCAAATAAATTATCTTAGATTTAGCGTTCCATCTCCTGCTGAAACTACAAAGACATTTGTAAAACCTGGCAGTAGTGATAAAACTGATGATTTATATTCAGACAGCAGTTGTGAAAAAACACAGAAGACTAAAAGTGTGTATGAAACTGAGGTGACATCTGATACACCCGAAACAAGCAGAACATTGGCTGGAAATATGATGTTGTCCAGTTATTCAACTGAAATTGTAAAAGAATATGAGATTACCAGATCAGAAACGCCTAAATTTGGATTTTCACTCTTTAAGGTCAAGCTGCCAGAGGCACACAGTAATATAGAAACCCAAAATTCAGAGAGGCAGTTTCCATCTGATGCACAGGAAAATGAAGAGCAAGAATTGGTGGCATCCAATCAAATCAGCACATCAAGTACTCATTCTGTCGAAAGTGAGTTAAATAAATCCACACTTGAAATAATGTCATCTAATGTCACTGTACCAAAACTTAAGACGTTTACGGTTGAAATGGTGTCTTCCAGCCAACCTGCGGACACTGTTTTCACTCTTCAGACAAAGGATGTAGTAATACGTGAAATATCTAAAAACAGTGAGCCAGCTGCAATCGCTGAGCCTGAGGAGAAAAGTGTAATAGAAAAAGAACAAACTGCAAGTCACAAATCCCCAAGCAAATATAAGTTCTGGCTCCCTAATGTTGCATTTACTTCTACAGTAGATGAGGTGGACAGCAATGAACCCGTTCAAGGAGAACAAACTCAGCAAGTTTCAAAACCAGAAAAAGATTCTCCAAAGACCAAGGAAAAGCTGTCATGGTTTAAATTTCCAAAACTAGGGTTTTCTTCTAAAGAAAAATCAATTGATGTTGAGAAGGACATGCAGGTGGGAAAAAATGCAGAAGAGACTTCCAAGCTAAGTAGACCAATGGAAGAAGGAAGAGTGGAAACCTCCGTTGTAGAAACCATAGTGACATCATCAGAGAGGACCGAGCTCATTCAGTTGGAAAAAGGTGAATCGGGAGAAAGTTCTACCAAAGCATCTAAATAGCAAGTTCAAAATAAATGGGAACAATATAAACATGTTTAGAATCAAGGAATACAAAAAGCTGTTCTACATATTATTCATAGAATGTGATTTTAAAGCAGAATATTGCATTGGATATTTTCTGAAGTATCAAAATTAAAGTTAACTAACTATGCAGGTGAAATGATGGCATCACTTAATGACAATTAACCCAAGTGATTTGTTTTTTCTTTTTTACATTGATAGTTTTTACCAAAGTGTAGATTTATTGTAGGCTGTGATACCTTTTACTGAACCAAAATTAGATGTCATAGATAAAATATTTTTTTTTAAACTTGAAACATATTTCAAAAGCCCTGCACTCGTGAATAACTCTCATGTTAGTCCATGAAAAGATTGTGCACCAAATGTAGAAAAAAAAATTATGTTTAATGTGGTTGTGATGTATATTTGCTCGCTCCAAATATTTAACCATGAAAGAAAAAGACCAGATTATTTTTAATTTCATGAATCTAGCAAAATAAATATTATATTTCTAATGTGAAATAAGTTAGATAAGGCTATTATGGCTACAGTATATGAATACTGCAAGTGCATAAGAACAGAATATTGAAATGCATACTACAATATGCTTTTAGAAATGTTTTTTTTTCTAATCCTCTGTCTGCTGGCAAGTTTCTAACATAATAAGGCATAATTCATTAATAATGTGAAAACCAAATGACTGTTATTAGCCATAAAGCAAAACAAAGCCAGTTTATATAAGAATTATACGGTTACTATAAAACAAAGCTGTCTTTCCTTGTCTCTACTTTAAGTAATCAAACAATATTACTGGGCATTCAGTATCAGAAATTGAGTATGGGACCTCCAATCACAGTGCATATTTATGCACAACTCTGAAACATACAGTATCCTTGGAAGATGTGTGATGGTGAACCTGTTATTCTCATACACATTGTACAGATGGTAAATTAAACGGTTCTGTAGCAGAAGGTGGTGCAAGTATTGTCGAATAATGTTTGTAGCCCTTTCAGACAACAAAAGGTTTTATCTGTTTGCCAGAAGAGGGGTCAAAAGGATTAAAATACGCATTGGTTATGATTGTATTTGTATACACATATACAGTACTGCTTATTAATTGGAAGTGTAATCAAATTATATTCTACTAACTCACTTATAACGTATAAGCTGTTATCTTTTAAGAACGTGTACTTGAGAAGTGCTGTCTCTTTATAGCAACAGGGGCTTTAAATGTTGATATGATAACTAACCAAGAAATTGCAAGCAAAATTGAGTCCAAGGTAACTGTATGCGCTGTGTAATATATTCAAGCTCATTAAGCAAAATATCCTGTAAATACTGTCTAAGCTTGGGGGAGGTGTCAAAATATGTCACTGTTGTGTAAACAGTGATTATTACCCTGTATTATTTACTGTTAAAATGTGGTTTCATAATGTCAAATGTTATCTCAATATATAATAAACAAGAAAATATTATTTTTATGATTTGTACCTTCTTTGTTTTTATGGTCATGAAGTGAAATGATGAAAACCTACATCTTTTTCAGTCACACCTTAATCCGCACATTGTAGAAGAATATGTTCCTTTAAGGTTTCAAGATCAGCACATTCATGAAATGTCTAATTTTTTCAAACTTGAACAAGGTGTACTAGGCAAATTGCCAATTTACAAGGACCCTTTCCACATTGCCAGGAACGGAAGGACAAGTTTAGAATCCTATGATTTAAAAAACAATCCTTTAAGCCTCTTTTAGATCAGTCTGTAATAGTTACATAGTAATAATAACTTAGGGTGGCCACTGGTCACTGGTGTTTTGGTTCTAAAAAAAAAATATTGGTTTGGTTTTGTCAGAAAATAATTTGTGTGTGGGAATTTTTTTTTATCATGGAAAATCTGAAGATAAGAAGGAACATGCTAAAATAACAATAATGACTAAAATAATGATTTTATTTTTTTTTAATTTTTAACTGAAAACTTTAAATAATTTAAAAATATATCTCTCTGCCAAACTATATACTCAACACAATATACCTAATAACTGGTACACTGGTAGAGCAGATCAGGTGGTGGTATTTCTGTGCCAACTTATACACAACACACAAGGTAACCTTACAGTCTTAAGTTAACTAAATTGTCTAGCACACTGATAGAGTAGAGACAGGTCAGATGGTGGTATCTCTATGCCAACCTAGTATGCTATATAAACAACACACACAGGAAGTCAAAGGGTGTTAACTCAACTGGTGCCCAATTGACTGGTACACTGGTACAAAGTAGAGACAGGTCAGATGGTGGTATCTCTATGCCTAGTATACTATATACTAAATACCCAACACACAGGTAACTGAGGAATGTTAACCCTAACTGGTAGTAAATTGACTGGTACACAGTAGAGACAGGTCAGATGGTGATCTCTCTATACCAACCTAGTACTGTAAACTATATACCCAACACACACAAGTAACGGAATGGTATTAATACAACTGAATTGACTGGTGTACTGGTGCAGAGTAGAGACAGGTCAGATTATGGAATCCCGGTCTGGGGAGGTATTCTAACATAGTAGAAGAAAAACCGACTGATGAGCTCAAAGGTAACACCTCATGGCGTCTGCCAATGCCTTCTGTAGCAGTGGAAATAGGGTGATTCTAAGGAGAGATAAAGAGAGCAATACTGCTGTGTGTGAAAAAATGTCCATGTATAATCAAGCAGAAAGACAGGATCAGCCTGGGGTAACACTTAACTCACGATACAGCCATCCTCTGTGTGTCCGTGACTCTCACTCCCTCTCTCCTGATGTCAGTGTGTGCGCACACAGATGACGTCACTCCCCGGCGCTTGGTCGATCCAGAACATTGGAGGAAGAAAAAGATCGATGCCGCAGCCTTTCCAAGAAGCGCAGGGACTCACCAGGTAAAAATAAAACTGAAGTTTATTCTAACAACATTAAAAGTGAACACTCAGGACGAACAAAAATAGAGCAACCTCCTCCCACGCGTTTCGGGCATGCACTGCCCTTTCTCAAGGAGTAGGTGCCCGAGTCCTGAGTGCCCGAGTCCTGAGTGTTCACTTTTAATGTTGTTAGAATAAACTTCAGTTTTATTTTTACCTGGCGAGTCCCTGTGCTTCTTGGAAAGGCTGTGGCATCGATCTTTTTCTTCCTCATTCTAACATAGTATACTATTTATATAACCAACACCAATAACAGCAGAGACCAAGTGAAAGGTCAGAATAATATAGGGGCGTATTATCTGTGTGTCTCTCGCTGTCTCTCTGTCCGTCTGCGTCTGTCAGCCTAGCGTGAAACTTTCCCTTTCCCTGCTAAAACACAAAATGGATGCCGGGTATGGAAAGGACAGCTGTTTGGGGAGAGAAATGCCACAAGATTCGAGCATATGCAGGAATTAAAAATGAGGTTTTGTTTCGGTTTCCCTTTGGTTTAGGCACAGAGATTCAAGTTTGCGTTTCAGACTGTGAGAAGTCCTGGGAGATTGCGGGAATACCAAGCTGGACATGTGTGAACTAATTCACCAGATTCTGTATTGCTTCCAGCGCACCCTAATCACCTCAACAAACTGATCACTGATGCCTTTTATTAGCTTAATTCCTCAATCCAGGCTATAGTAGTTAATTATTGCCTCTACTAGTTTGATTATTTTTTTTACGGGAATAAATCTTTACCAGAACATTAATACACGCTCCTCTGAAACTGTCAATGTTTTTTTTAACTCACCTATTATGTATTAGTGATTTCTTTACGCTGAAAATCTGCCTTTTTTTTTAAATCCAACCATTTTCTGGATAAACTAGCCATTCAGGAGTCAAAAATCACATTACGTCTGTAACATAACTACTGTGTTTGCCTGCAGTTATTAAGTCCACCCCATCTCAAATTCACAGTATGTACCTGTAAAAAGCCCAACAACCTTCCCTTCATTTATAAGGCGATAAACTTTCCAGCCTCAAGCGTTTTATTCACATTATTCTACTTCTATTCAGCATTTACCTGTGTACGTCTGAGGCCTTTCCAACTGTTTTCAAGTATTTGTATCATGCCCGAAGTTCAAATTACTTTAACATTCTGTGGTTGCCGGGACAACCGCACTTCTCCACCTACTAAGCATGTCAATGTACGTTCGATCTGACGATGTCTCACTTATTATGAGATATTACATTACATGTAGTTTGTTTATTCTACTCCAGGGGTGCACAAACATTTTTGCCCTGCGCCCCCCTGCCTGGTCTCCCCCCAGTGTTCACGCCCCTCCCCCCCCTTAATTTCTCTAGAGCGTCAAATGACACGGTGGGGTCACGTGACCCCGCGGCGTCTTTTGATGCTGCGTTGCAATGGCGACGCAGTGTGAAATGACGCAGCAGGGTCATGTGACGTCACATGACCCTGCGGCGTCATTTGACACCGCATTGCCATGGCAACACGTTGTCCGAGTCAAGGTAAGAGAGAGAGTTACAGAGGCCTATCGTGGTCCCCCGGCATTTAATTTAAAATGCTTTGGTTAAGAGCACGTAAGCGCCGTGCCCTCCCAGTTTGCGCATCCCTGTTCTACTCCACCAGGCAATATTACTGATATTTTATGAAGAATAGCGGAGTCGAGTGACCAATTTTTCAAATAAATCACTAAATGTAGGGTGACCCCCCCCCCCCCATCATTTTCTCCTTCACTCTGTTTACATGGGAAACGTGAATGAATTAGGGATTGAAAAAAGTTCACTAAAACTCAGTAGTAACGACTCATTAGGCCATTGCCTACCGCCTTCTGTTATATTGTTCACCCTGAAGTGTTTGGCATGGCACAACTCGTGTGTCAGGAATAAGTAAATTGTGTGGAGAACACTAAGAAGGCTGCTAGCCACAGGCTTTTCCCTAGGTTTATATGCCATCCGTAAGCGAGCACTTATAAGGCTGCCTCCCGCGCTGAACCATGTTAATTTCAGCTCTGGGGACCCCTGCTTCCAGGGATTCTTACCTTCATAGGGGGTGCTGGAATCTCTGCTGTTTAAAGGTCCAACGTTCTGCGAGCCAATAGGAAGCCGTGACATCATCCCTTGTGGCTTCCTATTGCCCCACGTGACGCAGGACATTTAAACTGCGCTGAGATACCAACAGCCCCTAGGGAGGGAAGCATCCTTTGAAGCAGCGGGTCCCCAGAGCTGAAATTAACGCAGTTCAGCTCTGGAGAAGCCCTGCTTCAAACCTATTACAATAAAAGTGTCCCCCGGAGTGGCCGTCCCCTGAGACATATCTGGCTAGCCAGCACCTGTCCAGTTTACCAAGGAAAATAAATCAATGAATACAATGTCACATGGAAAAAAAAAAGAAAATAATAATGATTTATTACAATATTTTATGCAAAATTATATAAAATAGTAATCTATTTTATCTGACAAAAAGAAAACACAACCATATTACCAATTTAGAACAAAATCTACAGATGCAATCAAAATAAATTACCATTAAAAAAAAAAAAAAAAAAAAAAGTGGAATCAGTATGATTTTTTTTTCTCTTTAAGTTGTACATTTTAACCAAGGAGAAAATAACAAAGGACAATCATCGATTATTTCAAGTTTTACAGATTAATTTAATTTCCGGTCATATAGTCAAGTTGCATTTGTGCTGCATGCAATTGGAATGACCCAGTGAACAATTTCGAAAGGAGAATCAGCAGCAAGAAAACAAGATAATCTATTCTTTGCCAGATGAGTCTGCAATGCATTGTAATACAAGCCTCTCAGGAACAGAATTAATATAGGCACAATTCAGCACATATTTAAAGTGAACATATCTCAAAACCATTAAAAAAAAATTCTCAGTTCAACTTTCTTTTATATTTGTCACAATACTTTTTGAACAACAGTTTTAATATTTTGTAAAATGCATAATACATAATAGTATGTAATAAGCATCAGCACATTTTATTTTCATGCACCATGGACAGTAAACGTGTTTGATTTTTTATTTTTAAATATAATAATGTTCCAAAGTGTTCCGAATCATTCTATCACAGTGCAAAAAGTAAAAATACCACATTATTATAACACATGGAGATGAAGCGGTTGATCAGTCCGATTTTAACTCTGTTTTTACAGTATCTAGGATGAGATCAGTACGTTTGAGAATGAGTCTTGTCTGACTGGTTTCTAATGATGGCCAACTATGAGAGAGCCAAATTAGCAAAGATCCTGTTATTACAGAAATAACAGAAGGGATAAGTCAGTTCTTCAGCATTTACGATCAATTTCAAGGGATTTAAAAAAAAAAAAAAAAAAAAGCAACTTCAGTTTATATTTGCTGGTATAATAATTTATATAATAAAGAAGTCTTTTCATAATTAAAATATTCAATATCTTTTTTTCATTATTGCTAGAATTCAAATCTACATTATGAGCCCCTCTTCACAAACACTTTTTTTTTAAAAAATAGGTTAAGCATTTAACCACATCAAAACCCCTTCCCTGTGTTAGACAAAGCAGCAGACTTTGTTTTAAATTCAGACACAGTCCTAACCTACAATGTACAGTAGGTCTCCGGACTGGGGCGGAAATGTTACATGAACAAACAAAAAGGGACTAGGGGAATTTTCCGTTGAACATTCTGAAAATGCAATAATTACAGGGTAGCAATTTACCTAGTGAAGTCGATCTACTGCCCCATAGTAGATTAACTTGTGCTAGGTTCACTGTATCAAAATGCGATCTCTTAGTTCCTGATCTCAAAACATACCAGTTCTACTGCTTCAGGATTCCAGTGGGTTAATGAAAGCTAAGGGAACATTGAATTCATTGGGATCTTGTTTCATGGTTGGGGATTCCGAGATTTCAGTTTGGTTTATAAAATACAATATAGTCTACAAACCAGCAATTTGATCTTTGGCTCATTCCCAAGGGGTCAACAACACTTAGCAATAATGCTTTACAGTTTCTTGAGATGATAAATTCAACCGCGTTTTTTTACACACATAAAAAAATAATGACATTTTATTTTCTTCACTTTTACAGATTTAACATGGCCAACATGTCGAGTTTTAAATCTGCTAATCCATTAGCGCACAGCAAGAGAGAAAGCAGTAAGAATTAAAACGTGTATTGTGCTTTGTGGCCGTGAAATAAGAGATCGTTTGATCCCCTCCAGATTTGTATGGCGTAGTAGTACTATGTTAGAGTGCTCCAAAAATAAACAAAAGTAGGTGTATTTGAAGAATTCTATGCAAAACATGCTCAGACGTGTGAAGTAGATCATGAATCAGACTGCTTGGCAGAATGTGGTGGTCTATGATATACTGTAGTACTTATAGGAAATGATGCCCTCACTTGATCAATAAAAGGCAGTACTTCTGAGTAGAGATGGGCAAAACTGTAAAAATTTCCCGAGCTTTCCATTCAAAATCCATCGACGGATTGTTCCAATGTCAAATCGGTGCGGAGTAATCCAAAACCGCCATTGGATACAATCTGGACGGATTTTTTAAGACTACAATCCGTTGTCGGTTAAAAATCCGACCACGGATTATTAATCCCCCATGTGAATTCTCAGTGATTATATATCTCTATATAAAAATCCAGAAAAGACGAATCGCCCTTTTTGAGACTGATTCGCGGACCAAAAGTCCTGGCCGATCCAAGGTGGATCCAAATCTGCCAACAACAAATAATTCGTCAGTAGATGACACTATAGCTATAAAAGATTCTGCACTCACTATCCATTTGTTGTAATCCCAAATCCGTTTCCGTCTGTATCTGGGAAGTCTTTGAAATTATATTGGGGAAAATAAAATGGCCATCGTTGATTCAATCCTTTTATTTTAAAGGAGGTTGTATTTCCTCTCATTGTTTAGGATATATTCATTAAGGTAGAATGTAAATGTTGTGTTTGAAGTAACGCATCTGATTAAACACATATTGCACATACAGTATTGCATCGTTTGTCAGGAATTTAATGAGGTTTGAGAGAGCGGCAAGTCAGTGGTTCTTATCAATCTTTAAAGGAATAATTGGGCCTTCACATAAACCTCTATTTGAAGCATCTTTTACTACACTATTCTGTGAAAAAAAAACCTAAAAAAAAAAAAAACCACAACGTAAAGTTTACAAAGAGGTGATGAATTTTTTTTTAGGAAAGAACCACCATAGTGTACATCAGGGGTGCGCAACTCTAGTCTTCAAGGGCCACCAAAAGGGTCAAGATTTAAGGATATCCCTGCTTCAGCACAGGTGGCTCAATCAGTGGCTCAGTGAGTCACCTGTGCTGAAGCTGGAATATCCTGAAAACCTGACCTGTTGGGGCGGCTTGAAGACTTGAGCACCCCTCGTCTACATGAATAAAAAAAAAATAAGTGTTCACAATAAAAGACCAACTGTGAAATGCAAAACACACTTCCAAACGAATAAATAAAAAAATCTTGCAGGAAACATGATACCTTCTGAAAACGTTTCCATTTATTAATTTTGTTGAAGTGAAATGGAAACCTTTTCCCCCTTGAAACGCCAACAATCCGTGAAATTTAAAAGGCAGGTTATATGGGGAGGATTGTGAAAGGTAAAAAAAGTAAACATCAGTTTGTTTTAGTTTGTGATATATTGTATTGGACTAACGTGGTTCTTCTTCATAAATGTAGCTGGTCACATTTTGGACCTCAAAAATCCCAGTTGTACGTCTTCTTCCCGAGAACATGGAACACTTAATAGGTCTCGAAAGCTCATGTACAAATACATCAACTAACAATTGTGTTGTTGATCTATGACAAAGATATCACAATCTCTAACAAACCTAAACTTCCAAGACCAACACAGATACTAAAACTTCTAAAAGGTGGGAACATTCAGCAAAGGTGATTGGCCCAAACGGCTATTTAAGAATGATATTACCAGAATATATCTTATCTATAGATTACATTTGAGTTGGATTTAAAGTGCTTTGGGAACCTCATTCATACCCAGAAAGAGAAAAAATGGGAGCAGCAGAATGAGAACAATGATTTGAATGTCTGCATTATGCCAGAGCTACGATTATTCCTTTGTTATCCTTTCATAACCAAGAAGATGATGAGATGTTCAGCAGCTGAAGCTTTTGATTAATGAGATATGCCTGTGACATTCTCTGAATACCCACCAAAAAGCAACATGGACATATTTGAACCTGTGGATATTGCACATCACCTACTACGGACCATATTCTGTATCTGCCGAAGTGGCCGTTCCAGCCATTTTTGACAGATAATCCCCATTTAAGTCTATAGAGATTTTCAAACAAAACCAGTCCCTTCGGCATATGTAGAATTACCCCCTTGGAGTGTAATAAAGGAGGATTAGGGGGTATGATGCCTTTTATTAGACCAACAAGTAGTTTATCTGTTACAAGCTTTCAAGCCTCTCAGGGTCAGAGTAACATGATAAAGGACCTGGAGAGGTTCGGAAGCTTGTAACATATCAACTACTTGTTGGTCCAATAAAAGGTATCATACCCCCTCCTCCCTCTCCCTCTCCCTCCTTTGTTACTATATGGAAGGACCAACATGGGGCTATCCACCCTTCTCCCCTTAGTGAATTTTTTATTTATATATGTAGCTTTTCAGATTTAAATATTGGTTTAACCCCTTTGGTGGCTGAGATGTACTGCATAGCAGGCCCATCAGTCACCAAATGAGGTTTACAAAAGTGTAAATAAATTAAATATGAACCAATGTCGCCAAATATGCAGGGTTATTCAGTTGAATATTTATGCATCATGAAAAATACCAACTCCACAGCATCCAGCAGCATAAATCAGTTTGATTTTGACATGTATGTGGAAGAGCCAACAAAAAGTGGAAATCCTCTGCAAAAATAACCCACTCCCGGCAGTGTTCGACACTCATTTCACAATTTAAGATTTCTTTAATAGCCAAAAGTAGCATTCTGGCTGGCATCGTGGCATGTACAAGAGAACACAATCTAGAATGTGTAGGAGCAGAAGAGTATCAAAATGTGTCCCAATGGTACAGTAATCAATATAGTGCTCAAGAACAAGATAATTCAGATTTGCAACTGAGCCCCACAATTATTGTGTATGAAATCAATGACAACCTGATCAGAAGGTCACAGTATTTGTGGATTGAGTGAAAGAGAAGGGATATTTTTTAAATAAAGGCTCTTTAAATGTGTAACAAGCAGCAATACATATCAGTAAACAAACTGTGGATTACAAACAGAAAAAAGGTTGTAATGTTGGTTATGTAACTTACATCTACTTTAGAGCAGCGTATTACTATTATAGGATATTTCTACCGACACTGAAAAGCAGTATTTGGCCAGAAAAGGACCACATTGCTTTTATTGGTACCATATTCACCTACTCAAACATTATTACTATTGTATTAAATTAGAGGAAAATTATATTTGTATGAATGATCAGTGCAGTTAAACTACAAGAGATACATATTCATGGCAGACTGTGGCATCAGATATTATCCAGCATTTAAGGACTTAATATTATGGCACGTTTCAATTCTGAAATTAAAATTCTGTGCTAAAAAAAAAAAAAATTCAAGTAAATTTGCCTCTATGCTGAATTTGTTCTGCTCCACAGTGCTAGTCTTGTTTGATAAACAGGAACCCAACATTCATTCACACAGCAATGAGTAAGCAATCTACAAAGCCGCTTCACGCAGGAAATCACAAGCATTCAAATACTATACCAAAGCCACATTAATTACATAGGCAATTCATACGAAACGAAAAACACAACTTTCAGACAATGTAAGTGTCTTCCAGATCTCTACCAAAGCTGGATTCTGTTGATCTAGATGATGATCCAGAGTGCGACTTCTGCATGTAGGTTCTCGCAAGGACTGGCGGATGGGTATCTTTTCTGGCAGCAGAACTATGAGTAGTCCTAGCGATTGGATTTGAAGACTGAATGGCCGAAGACGACTTTTTGTTACTTGTGATGACATCTAGATGTCCCGTGGGGTCGATGACAGCATTTATAACTGAGGGAGAAGGAATAAAAACATTTATACTTGGTGGTTATATACAAATACAGAAAGTAGTGGTCTAGCATGTGGAAGCCCTGTTACATCAGCTCTGCACATGCTTAAATACAGGTAGTCCTCGCTATCCAATGTTTCACTTTACAATGAATGGCATATTCAACGCTTTACAATGCAACCCTATGGGCCATTTTTCGACGCCGGAATGCGTTATCCGACGCCGGAATGCGTTATCCAACGCTCCCCACCACTGATTAACATGGGACTCACTTTACAACGGTTTCACTATTCAACGCTACTTCCAGAACGGAGTCCATTGAAAAACCGAGGACTGCCTGTATAGCAAATCCGTCATAAGGAACAAGCCAGTACAGGCATACCCCGGTTTAAGGACACTCACTTTAAGTACACTCGCGAGTAAGTACATATCGCCCAATAGGCAAACGGCAGCTCACGCATGCGCCTGTCATCACGTCCTGAACAGCAATACCGGCTCCCTACCTGTACCAAAGCTGTGCGCAAGCAGGGAGACTATAGAGCCTGTTACAAATGCGTTATTTACATCAGTTATGCACGTATATAACGATTGCAGTACAGTACATTCATCGATAAGTGGGAAAAGGTAGTGCTTCACTATAAGTACATTTTCGCTTTACATACATGCTCTGGTCCCATTGCGTACGTTAATGCGGGGTATGCCTGTATACCACATTTTATATATATATATATATATATATATATAGACATATGGTGACCAGGGGATCCTGATAGCCAAAAGAAGACAGCACACTGCAATGTTGGTATCAAAAAAAGTGTATTAAGTGACACAGGGCCGCCAACGTTTCGGTCCTCCCAACGGGACCTTCCTCAGGGCAGTGCACCTCAGACTGACACAAGCACCCATATATACCCCTTAACACATACTAAAACACCTGACAACAATCAAGAAAATCCAAATTGCAATCCCAGATACAGCCCACATTGCTTAACAGCCAATCCAACATACTGACACTGGCTAGCACCAATGAAATAGCCTGATCTTGACACAAGTGCAATTAGTCATATGTTAATTAGTGACATCACAGTACCTCCTGTCTATGTAACTATGACTACATAAAGCATACCATTACATTTAAATGCACATGAATGGTTAAATTGCACATGAATGGTAGAAATACATATAAAGTGATGCCCATAGCGACTGCTGGCCCACAATGCTGTAGATGCATGCTAAAAATGCTTCTATACTTTCCCATAAAAGCATACCTCAGTGTAGATGGTCCTAGGGAACGGTCAACCTGTCTGATAAGCAGCAACCAAGGGGGAACGGCCAGTTAGCTGTATATCACATGCTGGCAGCGTGTTCGTTTGAGCTGATCGCTTGCCTGAGCTGTTGTATAGGGAGGGGGGGTAATACTCTCGCGTTGCGATCCCTAGAGTACTTCCGTGCATGCGCAGTGCGTCCCTAACAACCCTGATCGCTTGCCTGACCTGTTGTGTAGGGAGGGAAGGTAATGCTCATGCGATGCTTTCCTTAGTATTCTACCACGCATGCGCAGTGCGTCCCTAGTAACCCGATCGCTTCCTAGACTACTGTAAGTGGAGGTGCGCGCATATCTGTGCTAATGCGCATGCGCAACGCTGCGCTAGTGGCGCAAGCAATGTGATTAAAAAAATGGATGCGCATGTGCCCTGGTAGTATGTCATATATATAAATATAAGGAAAAAAAAGCGCCAAATCCTAGTGCATTACTGTGCAAAATAGATATATTTAATTCCCAAAAATCTCAATAAAAATTAACTCACAAACATAAAACAATTAAAAGCATTGTATGAGTAATACTCATGCTTTTAATTGTTTTATGTTTGTGAGTTCATTTTTATTGAGATTTTTGGGAATTAAATATATCTATTTTGCACAGTAATGCACTAGGATTTGGCGCTTTTTTTTTTCTTATATTTTTCTATGCAGGTGGAGAGGGAGGTCGTTGTGCCCTTTTAAGAAGCTGCCTGTCGGTCCTAATAGTGCTACTGTCACTCCCCAATTATTGGACTTATTTGTTGGACTCTAGAGGACTATCTGCATTGAGCAGATTAAGGCAAAGTTCACAGCACCACACAATAATTTTTTTTTTTTTTTGTATAATTGCATGTTTTTAGCTTTTTTTTTTTTTTTTTATATTGGACATTCACAGTGCATTTTTGGTATATTAATTAATTTCATTATTTAGGATATATTGTATTGGTATATCATTATATTAATTCATTAATATCATGTTGATGTATTTATGATTTATTACCGGTTCAATTAATTTTATATATCCTATACTTCTGGCTTTCCACACACGAGCGCAGACCCTTATTGTGTGTGTGTGTGTGGTTATGTCATATGTGTGTATATTATATATACTATCTTATAGTATCTAATCTATTACTATAATATATTATATATTATTATATATCTATATATATATATATATATATCTATATAATATATATTCTATTATAAATATATATATCCTTTTATTAGATGTATAACTTAAACTGTGGTTCTGTTCCTTATGACGGATTTTGCTATCAGAGGGCTCCTCTGGTTTTCAATGAACTCCGTTCTGGAAGTAGCGTGTAAATAGTGAAACCGTTGTAAAAGTTGGTCCATGCTCTACTGTATGTCTATATACTATATATATATATATAGAGTACTACTATACTACTATAATACTCATATATATATATATATATATATATTATCTCATATTATCATATCTTAATATAGATTATATATCTATTCTACTCTATTATACGATACTATATATCTAAAATAGTCGACATACAGTATATCAATGGCCTGGAGCGCTGGTCAAGAATATTAATAAAAACCATTTAGTTAATGAAGCATTGTGAAAGCTCCCACAAAAAGGAAAGAAGCCATCATTTATGCAGCTAAAGCACTCTTCCTCGAAATGGGGGAGTGCAAACGAAAGGGGGAAAAAAGGATAGTGCAGCGATCTTAATAAAATGACATTGAAATGTGAAGGCTCTATTGCTATGCATATTACATGAAAATCCAGTTATTAGGACCTACGCTGACTTCCAACCCAGTAATCTTCTTAGTGAATGGAAGCAAGTGTTGACGAGGATAGACGAGGAACGAACCGGAAGTGATGAAAGACGCCGAGGACCAGCCGGCAAAAGCACCAGGTTCCGGATAATATATTCGTCTCTCTCCCTGTGTTGTTTTTGTAAGCGTATTGCATTTTCGGACCAATAAGTGTGAGTGAGTGTTACTGCGACCAGAGGTTATTTTAAGAGTATTAGACATACTATACCACCTGTTTGTCTCTTTACTCTCCATATACTATAAATGAGAACACTTGCCTCTATCCACAGAAAATTCCTGGGTTGGAAGCCATCGTTGAGCTTAAAGGAGAAATCCAAGACCTTTTTTTTCCACACACACACACACACACAGGATTGAAGCAGGGGGTCTCTGGAGCTGAACTGCATTAATTTCGGCTCCAGTGACCACCTGCTTCCAGATATATTTACCTCCGTAGGGGGTGCCAGTATCTCTCTGCTTTTTAAAGCTCTGCGTCACGTGGACCAATAAGAAGCCGAACCTGATGACATCACGGCGTCCTATTGGACCGCAGGACGCAGGAGCTTTGAAAAGTGGTCATTATGTGATTCCTGCTACCGACACCCCCTATAGAGGTGTAGCCCTCTTTCCCCCCCCCCTTAAGTGAGATTGAGGTGGGTAGGTGTGTCTGACTACTTATCAGTGTGGTGCTATACCTGTTTGGCAACCAGG
The DNA here is from genome assembly GCA_036426205.1 of Ascaphus truei. Taxonomy (NCBI): domain Eukaryota; kingdom Metazoa; phylum Chordata; class Amphibia; order Anura; family Ascaphidae; genus Ascaphus; species Ascaphus truei. The sequence goes on along the minus strand of CM071575.1, from coordinate 37,168,139 downwards.
AGAGCTGAGCTTCCGCCACGGGGAACCTGGGGTATGTACTTACACTCGGTGCAGCACCTCCACTGATGAGGGATCTCAACGGGGTGAGAGTGTGCCCTCACCAGAACAACCATACAGTAAATACACACCGTGTGAATAAACAGTATTTACTGAGCATAACCTGTAACTCCAATAACACCTCTTTGCATAACATCAAAACAATATATCAATAACAGTGCATCACTCTGAATGCATACCATCCCCCCACCCACATGTCCATCATCACATTCCCCGCAGTCTCTTGAGTGTCCCCAACAATAAAGACCAGTGTGAGTGTGAGGGATAGCGCTTCCCTGTGTTGGGGCCCGGTGGTGCACTTAATTTATACTACCTCCCTGACCAGTCCTGGTCAGGAAAATCCTTGGAACTCAGCAGCACCGCACAGTGATCCCACGGCGTGCTGCACTGCTCTCTGCAGGAGTGGGTGCACACGCTGCATCCACAGGAAAGGAATCTCCAGCCGGAATGCTCCTTTAACACAGTCTCTGAACACGCTGTCAGACAGTCAGAGGCCGTCAGACAGCATCCCTCTTGCTGCTCTAAATATGGTGAAGGAGTCCCTGTCCTAAGGCCAACCCTATATCATACAGCTTCCTCTGGTGTCATAGGGGACTAACTGGGCCCTGGGGTATACCTCTACCCTAGTCCCTGCATGCAGAATAACTCTCCCTGTAGCTTCTGTCTGATCCCAGACTCTGGCAGCTCACCACGTGCAACTGGCACTGGTGATATAACACTCACTGAACAACTAGAAAGCAACCCCCCTTATCCTAACGCGCCTGCAGCCGACACACAGCTCTCAGTCAGCCGGCAGACAGTAACACACGCTGCACACACACTGCACTCAGTACAGGCAGCGTCACATGCAACACTCCACACAGCAACCTGGAACCCTAACACTAACACTAACAGATACGCACTGCAAACTTCTGGAACGCGTACAGCAACTTGCTGCACACTAGCACTATGCCTTCTTGTCAGGCCTCACAGCACTGCCAGCCGTGATCCTGACAAGACAGCACACAGACACGCACTAAGGGCAGCGTCCCTATCTGGGCCGTCCCTCAACACTTACCCACTAACCTGGTGGGGAGTTGGGGCCTTACTTGGGATGTGGGGACCTTACTCGATGCAGGAGCTGCACATGCTCTCTGCACCCTTCCTTCCCTCACAGCTCCCCAGCTCCAACTGACAAACGTGCTCAAGCCCAAACAATGTATCCACTTTGCCTGCCTGGCCTTCCTAAGCCCTATTGGCTCCCTGGTGTCACATGGGGCATACAGAGACTCATGAGACTCGTAGTCCCTGCTCAGAGCCTTCCCTGATAGGCTAGGGGTTCGCGGGCTTTCCTTACCCTCCACTGCGCGTGTGCAATCTTTCCCGGGCTTTCTCTCTTCTCCCTGAGCTGTCCCTATGCTCGCGCGAGCTATCCCTAGCTCTGGGGCTTTCCCTGCGCCTACGCGTCCACTGCGCATGCGCGAGACGGTCCTCAATGGCGGCGCCCTGCTCTGCGGCCGCCGGGACCTTAGAGACGCGATCGCGGCCTTAGCAACGGCCCGATCGCGTCCCCGGCAACCGGCCGCAGGCAGGGGAAGCCGCGCTGCTCCCTGCTCCAGCCCCCACCCTTGGAAGCAGCCGTCGGGTCTTTCGGCACCCGCGATCGAGCTGCCCAAGGGGAGGGGGGTCTCAAGGAGCTGCGGGAGCTCCAGGCTACAGAGGTATGTATTTCCGGAATCAGGGGGTCCCAATAGCTGAAGAGTACAGCTTCGGAGATCCCCTGCTTCAGACCTACGTAAAAAATTTAAATAAATGAAGACAAAGAAATGTTCTTGGATTACCTCTGTAGAGGGTGGATTTTCATTTTACATTCGAGATCCTTCACATTTCAATTTTATTAAAATTGCTGCACTAAACTGTTTCATTTATGTTTTTCGGTTGAACTCCCCTATTTTAAGGAAGAATTGAAGGAGGAATGATTGGACGGTTCTGTTTGGGGTTTGAGCGGCATCCTGCCACAGTGTCAAGAAGGGCGAAAAGCCGTTTACGGCTTCCACCCGGCACCGTTTATTTCCCCCTTTGTATTCATCATGCACATAGAAACATTCACCAAACCCCATATCTAGGTAGCGACTCTGAGATCGGTTGTTTTTAAGCTACAGTATTAGGACAACATATCCCAACCACATTGTTGGGAGAACGATTTCAGTGATAACTCTCTATCGCGATGTTACTGTATCACTGGCATTCTAAAACAGAAATAGCTAATAAACTGAATCGAGATACCAACCTTCCAATTGTTTCTGAACCCTTCGCAACTCCTTCAGAATAGAGCTGATTTCCTTAAGGAACAACAAAACAACAAGTCATGTACAAATTATATGTTAATAGCAGGACTGTAAAGACTAAATCTAAAAAATGTAAAAAAAAATAATAATAATATTAATGTGACATATTGGCAATTTTTTTTATGGAAAGAAAAAAACCGCTGGGAGAGAAAAGAGTAAAAAAAAAAAATTAATTAACATTTACCTTGTTAGAGGTTTTGAGAATTGGCACTTCATTTTCAGAGTGAATTTTTGCCTCCATCTCTTCCCAGGTTTTTTCTTTATTCTGAAATAAAATTCTGAAATGGAGAACAACGTTATGAGGTTAAATCCTGTGAATTAGGAGAGGGGGGAGAAAGTTGGTCCAAATAAAAATATTTTTAAAAGACCTACTTCATTTTATCTGTAAGGGTTTCAGTATTTGCACATATAGTGTGTGATAACTGTGATACAGGATTCAACATCAGATTGTCAAATATCACCTGAAATATAAAACAGTGCATTCATTGGCTGATATCGTAAAACCTAAACCGTAAAATATTAGACATTTCTAGCTTATTAATTGTGTTTTACATATCCTTTATTTAGATAGGGGCTAAATATTCATTTGTTCTACACTCCCTCTATAAAAAGAACTTTCCAAGCTTTCAACTCGTACGGGTGGCAGGGAGTTGTCCATGTTCTACAAATACCTAATTTAACGACCCCGACTGCGGAATCAGGAGTGGTCATATTTATTCTGTTGGTAACCCCATGACAAAGCACGCAGTGCGAAACGCGTTGAGGTCACGTGAGGCTGTCTGGAGCACGCTCTCATTGGCTAGTGTAGCTGAACCAGGAAGTTCGGGCTGGTGTTCCATCAGCTGTCGGAGATCGCAGCATCTGCCACATCATCAGCGGATCTTGACAGCAGCCACATTCTTACTACCTGGTCAGCTCACCGCCTTTGTTTTTCCTTTTTTGCATTGCATTCCAGTATAGTTTAGTTTAAATGTATTGTTATTTTTATGCTTTGAGAATTTAGTTTATCGTTTCATGTTTATATTACCTTTATGCTTTATTGTTGGCATAGTGTTATTGTATTTTTTAATTATTTCTTTTCATTATTGTTATTTGTGGCCCACTATTTATAGATATTTAGTGGACCTTCATAATTTAAATATTATATTAAAATTGTATTTTATATTACTGACCCCCAGTGCGCTGTTTGCATGTTGTTCTTGTAACAATATTAGGACTTAAGATTATATCTCTGTGCGTGTTTGGAGAAAACGAGGGGTGTTCGAGGGGGGGGACAGTGGGAATAAACAGCAGCATTTGTTACCGGAATCCAATCGTTTTTGGGAAGCGCACTTCGTGGGAAGGTTTGCAGTGATACTCGCTTGGCGTACTGAGGCAGGCTTCAAAAACAAAGGACATTCTGCAACCCCAACAAAATTCCCATGAACCAGAAGTAAAAACGCAAACCACTCGCCTCCTCTCTGTTTCTACTTCTCCTCTTTGACGGATCTTCTTCACGGCTGTCGTTCATATTTTGGTCGAAATCCCTAAATCCCATTGATCCCGGAGGAACTTTTTGGTAGTTGAGACTTGCTTCTGAAATGTGCTGTACCAGCTTAGAGCAGAGAGTGAAGCAGAAGTGATTACACAGAGAAGCAAGCCAACGGGCGGCTACTTTCCATTGTCAAACGGATATAGCTTGCCATTGATGTAAAGCAGGGGGCAGGGAAAAACACTTGAGGCTTATAAGAATATCACATTAAAAGGTTAATAATTAATCTTTGGTCATCCAAATATTGTGTGTGTTACCAAATATACACAAGGTCTGATGCCTTTGGCGTGTTCTCTCGTTTGCTGCATGAGGTTTTTACAAAGTATCACCGTAAAGTTTGCTACAGGACATATTGTCAGTAAGTAGTTAAATCGGCAATTCGTGCTTTTTTTTATTTATTTGGTTTTTCTTTTTACCCTGAATTGAAGCAGGGGGTATATGGAGCTGAACCCTATTCATTTCGGCTCTAGGGACCCCCTGCTTCCAGAGATACCTGCCTCCATAGTAGGTGCCGGGAGCCACTCTGCTCGGCTACCTGGGTTAATGTTATGGAGGCGTTTTAAAGCTCCCGCGCCCTGTGGGCCAATAGGAAGCCGTGACTTCATCAGGTTCGGCTTCCTATTGGCTCGCGTGACGCGAGAGCTTTAAACTTTAAAGCCTAGCAGAGCTGCTACCGGGACCTAGTACGGAGTTAAGTATCTCTGGAAGAAGGGGGTCCCGGAGTTGAAATTAACGGGGTTTTAAAGTGCTTGGCTTGCTCCTTTAAAGTCAAACCTAAGTTTATAGAAGTAACATGTACGGAAAAATCTCAACCAAATAGGGGGCTTCTGAACCCGAATAAAGTGAAATCTAAGAAAATACATTGTTACACAAAAAGTATCCCAACTACAATGGGATGTACAAACTTAGGTTATATATAAATACATTTTTTGCTAAAAAGTTTCATTATTATATATATTATACAGTGTTCGACAAACCTATACATTTGCACGCCCCGGGCGAGTGGATTTAACATCGTGGCGAGCTCCTATTGGCCCAAGCAGCACACGTGTGGTACTAGGTGGCGAGTAGATTTTTTGGTGATTTGTCGATATAGATATAGATATAGATAGATAGATATATATATATATACTTTTTAGCAAAAAATTCTGGCAAATGTGTGAATTTCACAAGAGAATCTATATTCGAACAACATCCAGAGCCTGAAATACTGAATGGCTCAAGAAAGAGAGATTACAGTATATGATAGATTTATAAAGCCCTGGTAAGGGTTAGGCAGAGGTTATCAACTCCAGTCCTCAAGACCCTCGAACAGGTCAGGTTTTCAGGATATCCCTGCTTCAGCACAGTAGGCTCAATCAGTGGGTCAGTCATTATGACTGAGCCACCTGTGCTGAAGCACGGATTTCCGGAAACCTGACCTGTTGGGGGGGGTCTTGAGAACCCCTGGGTTAGGGCATCTGTTCCGTGGTTAACTTCGACTTGACTTGAATGGAATTAAACGCCAGGTCACGTTCCAACGAACCTGTGACCGGCGCATCATGACTCCGCCCTTACAAGCGACTATTTTGCGATATAGAAAGAAATGGGTTCTCTATTAAATAGGACCCCCTGTTTTCGATCTCTAATGCTCGGTAAACAATTTTGCCAAACTGTCCGATTTCGCAAACCTTGTCGTGAACCGAGATGGAACGTTTGCAGATTGCTAAATCACGCCACACATTTTACCAAGATGAAAAATAAAATGAATAAGTTTAGTCAATGAGGAAAACGAAAAGAAAATGAAATGCACCTGTGATGGACATGCTCGTTGTAACGGTCTTTTAATTATCTGTATTAAAAAAAAAAATAATAATGGAGAAATTAACAGATGAACTCATGAGAAAAAAGTCTATTGGATTTTTAATGGATGGGTGCTTGACTTCAGTCCTCCAGACCCCCCAACAGGTCCGGTTTTCAGGATATCCCTGCTTCAGCACAGGTTACTCAATCAGTCCCTGCTTCAGCGCAGGTGGCTCAATCAGTCCCTGCTTCAGTGCAGGTGGCTCAATCAGAGGCTCAGTCTAAGGCCTCGGTCCCGCTGCGCTCGTTGGCGCGGGCGGCAATGTAGCGAGTTCCCCACCAGCAGGGGAATCCTCGCGAGCCGGTCCCGGTCCCCACTGGCGGCACAGCTGACTACACGCTGTCGCGCGTCAGCCGCTGGAGACACCAGAGAATGGTGTTTTCTAGCTTTGACGCGTGACGTGTGTGGCTGTGAGCCAATGGGGAGGGGAGGCTTCGGGAGGAGGAGAGGCTTCGGGGAGCGGGGAGGAGTGTGGAGTGAAAGCAGGTGAGTGCCTTTCTCTGTGTGTGTGTCTGTGTGTGTGCGTGCCTGTCTGTGTGTGTATGTGTGTGCCCGAGTGCGTGAGTGCCTGCCTCTGTCTGTGTGTGTGTGTGTGTGTATGAGTGCGTGAGTGCCTGCCTGTGTGTGCGCGCGTGTATGTGTATGAGTGCGTGAGTGCCTGCCTGTGTGTGTGTGTGTGTGTGTATGTATGTATGAGTGCCTGCGTGTGTGTGTGTTTAATACTTACCGAAGCTCCAGCTCCAGCCCGAGCCCGTGGAGGGAGGGGGGGGGAGAGTAGCGGGTCCCTCCGCTCAAGCCACGCCCCCCCTCCCTGTCAAACCGCCCACCACCCGCCCACCTCCCGCTCCGGCTCCCGCTCCCTACAGACCGCATATCGCGGTCTGTGTATCTCAGCGCACCGCCTGTCAGCAGTGCGGGTGCGCTGACTCTGGGAGCGGGGCCTTAGCCTCTGATTGAGCCACCTGTGCTGAAGCTGGGATATCCTGAAAACTTGACCTGTTGGGGGGGGGGGGGTATTGAGGACTGGACTTGAGCACCCCTGTTCTATTGCATTAAAAATAAATAAAAAAATAAGTTTTACAGGAACACAAGTTATAATGTGAAAGATAAAATCAGCGTATTTAAAGAAGCTCTTGAACACAAAGGACAGCTGTGACCAGTGGCATAACTACGCCTTAAGGGGCCCCCGGGTGATGTCATGACGTCACTGCGTCACATGTCGGCGCATTGCCATGTAAAATCATGGAGGTGGTCTGCTGAGTTACAGAGGGCCCGCTCTCTTGCTGGCGAATCGGTTTCATTGCTATCGGGAGGAGCGCGAGGCCTTTGTAACCGCTACGGAGGTAAGAATCTTGACACACATACATATATATTTTGTGTGGTCTCAGGGGTTCCCAAAAAAGAGCTTGCTGGGGTTCTGTGTGTTTGTTAGCTCCGGAAACCCCCTGCTTCAAGCCTTTAAACTAAAATAAATAAACAAGGCAAGAAATGTAACAAGGGTGCTGTTTTAAGGAAGGCATCCCTTCTACTGTATGTAGGCACCATACAACAATAAATATACTGTACTTTTCAAGTCAAAGTGGTGGTTTTACTAGGCAAGAAAAAGTAGTCAAGAAACAGGCATTATTTTTTAGGTGTTGCCAACACAGTAGTATTATATGGCACAGTAGTATTATATGGCACAGTAGTATTATATGGCACAGTAGTATTATATGGCACAGTAGTATTATATGGCACAGTATCTTGCCAAGAGTAAGAAGCCTAAATCATATCTGAAAATTCCAAAATGTATTACAGACAATCCCCAAGTCAATACATACTGTATCACAAATCACCATGTCAAAAATGTATGTTATAATCAGAAATGTGTTACTGTAAATACATTTTCATTTCGCAATTTCATTGCGGCTGCGAGTGTATTTTTCACCTGCAGGACGCGGAGAGCAAAATTGTCAACTAAAAGTCTCTCTTTAGAAGAGAATATATATTGTTAAGCTGTGACACAAAGCTCTCCAAAAATGGTACGGGACGCCCATGTGACAGGGCATTACCTGATCATAACCACCATCTGATGAGGTTGAAACGTTATACTTTCCACTAATAATAAACTTTATTTCATATATTGCTTTTCTCCCAATGGGACTCAACGCGCGTCACAATTACAGTATGGCGCGCGGTATACAGCCCATAGGATTTTTAGACACAGCCCCCGCCCAGATGAGCTTACAATCTATGTTTTTGGTGCCTGAGGCACAGGGAGATAAAGTGACTTGCCCAAGGTCACAAGGAGCCGACACCGGGAACCGAACTAGGCTCCCCTGCTTCAAAGTCCGTGCCATTGTCATCAGTGTCTTTACTCACTGAGCCACTCATTCGCCCTTTTTGATCACACATTCTGTGAAAGTTTGCTTAATCCCTTTTTTTTTTAAATGGAAGAAAAAGTGGGAATTTTAAAGTTCTTAAATATTGTTACGTCCAAGTCCTTCTTAAAAAGTCTTACCTCTTCCCTCGCAGATATGGTGGAAGCTGGGGTGTTAGGCACAGAACTGAGTGATGTGCTATGTCCAGTTCCTGATGAACTCTGCGAATCGCCGTCTCCTGCTACATCGTGAATCTCTCTTGCCAAACTGGCTACATCTTTCACCAGGGTTTGACTTAATCTATGGCAGACAAAGAGTAAATCTTCAAATCTTGGATATTGGTGGAATACATGTAAAACCGGCAACTGCTATATCTAATAAAATCACCAAAAAAAATGTCATTTTTGTTGCAGGATTTCTATTGGACCTATATGAAAATCCTTCACGTCTTGTACATTGACATGAAATCTCCCGCCTCTTCTGTATTTGAGAAATTGTCCTTACCAGTGTCTAAAATTAAAAGCTTGATAGTGTAATAGCACATCACAGAAGATTGTAGCCTGATTTCTAATAACTGCTACACATGTCATTTGTTCTGCACCTTCAAAGCAGCGCATAGCTTTGAAGCAGGAGGTCTCTGGAGCCGAGATCCATTCATTTCAGCTTTGGGGGAAAACCTGCTCCTCTAAGTACAGACCCCCGTATGGGGCGCCAGGATCTCGGCAAATTTGAAGGCTCCCGCATAACGCGGGCCAATAGGAAGTCGAACCTGATGACGTCACGACTTCCTATTGGCCCGCAGGGCGTGTGAGCTTTGAATCTCCGCCTTTGTGTGATCCCTGCTAGCCGAGCGGAACTGCTACCAGCACTCCATATGGAGGTAAGTATCTCCGGAAGTAGGGTGTCCCCAGAGCTGAAATTAATGGGGTTCAGCTCTGGAAACCCCATGCTTCAATCCCATGTTAAACAAACAAAACATTAAAAAAAACGCCTACGTGGGTTGCCTCTAAGGGGGATAAATACGTTGTAGCTACACAGAGCAACAAGTCTGAGAATTTCAAGCTACTGTACAAAGTGGTTGATATATGACTTTATGGAGTTTTCTTAAAAAAAAAATTGCAGGAGACGCCAATGATTTGAAAATTAGAACCGAGAACTCACCTGGCTATTTCTGCAATTTCTGCAGACTGGGCCATAAAGTTGTTATAAACTTCTTGCTCATCATCATCTTGATGTCCATTGTGCTTTTGTCGCCGGGACGTTCCATGTGCCTTTGGAGTCTGGGTCGCTGTTGAAGCATGGGAGCGTTTGTGTTTAGGGGTACTATGATTGGAGCCATACTCCTCCTCAGATGTAGAAATATAATCTGAACCCTGTTGCCTTCTTCTTGAAGCTTATAAAATGAATTGGTTTTAGAGAAAGAGAAAGTTAAAGATCAATAAGTTCCCAATCACATGGAAGCAATTCGGGATTCTGTGCATTAATAATGTGTTGTGAAGGTCAATTGAAAGGTTTTCTTTTTTTTTTTTTTCAGGTTTGTCATTGACAAATGTAAGTTCCGGTTTTGATACATTGTTCCCAAAATAGTTCAATTGTAATTAATAGTAATAATAAATCATCATTAATAAGCACAGAATACTTTAAAAAGGAAACTGGAGTCAGTGATTTAGAATATTCTCTAAGAAAATAGAGATTTTTGTATTCTAGAATTTCAAGGTAGCTTGAATTATGATGAACATAAAACATATTTCTTTTGTTGGTGTATTATCCCAAATTGCCTTGGATATTAAAAGCAAATCAACAGAAATGAAGGAGTTGCCACAATGTTTTATAAGCGACTGCCCACGGTTTTTGATGAGCAAGGTCAAAGTTTTATAATCATGGTCAATGTTTTATATTATGTTTGCGAAAAGTACTCTGAATACCAACTGGTTGAGGTTTGTGTGCTATACAACAACAAAAGAAATATACAGGATTATGCAAAGGAAACCTGGGAGGTGTCCATGCATACTAAACATTTTACAGAAACATGTGCATATTAATAGAGCAACCATGTGTAAAAGCCAGAAGGAGGACCTAGACAAGTAAGGTAATAGAGTAAAATAGAACCAGTGCTAAGTTGCAATCTTTAGAACAAGAAGTTTGTTAGTAAGCTAGGGCACCATAAAGCAGACTGAAAACCAATTCACTTGAAAACCAAGATCTTATTCACTTGATTCTTTGGAACTTACGCTTTTGTGCATCCGGTTCAAGCCAAAAACTTTCCAGTTTGTCAACTATAAACAATAGCATGTTTCTTTGAATCATTCTCACAATTAACATACATCATGGTTAGTGAAGGGAATTATCTACACCAGGGGTGGTCACCTCAAGTCCTCAAACAGGACAGCTGTTCAGGATATCCCTGCTTCAACACAGGTGGTGCAGTTTTTGACTATGTGAGCCACTTGTGCCGAAGTAGGGATCTTCTGACAGAATGACCTGTTGGTAGCTCTTGAGGACAGGAGTTGGCTCTCCCTAATCTACACCATGATCTCTTCAATTCAATGACATATGAAGATAAAAATAAAAAAGTATAATTAATAATATATTATAGCCCATAACCCCTGACATTGGCTTCCACCGCCTTTTTACTAAACAGAGCTGAAAGAACAATTATTCCCAGAAAAAAAAAATAGATTAGTGCAAGGTTCAAGTGTGAGCTTCAAACAAATAAACTGTAGGGAATTGAAAGCCCTACAAATCAACTATATTAATGAAATAATAAAAGCAGTAGCTGTACAAACAACACAACACAACACAAACTTACTTGAACTGGAGGAATACTTCACACTGCCAGAATGTGCTCTATTGAAAGGTTGCTTGGGTGTGGGTGCTATAGGTTTCTTAGTGGGTGGTTTAATGTCTGACATGACTGGCTTTCGACTTGTATAACTGTTCTCCGAGCTGCGTCCTGAAAACCCCGTTCTCGCGGAAGAGGTTTCCGTGTCACTTGGAACATTAAACGAGCCTGTCCGTTTTCTTGGCATGGCAAGAATGTCAAGGCGGGAGGGCTTTTTAGCTTCTGCAGAACTTTTGGCAGAAGATGAATTTGTAGAAGAGACTTCCGGACTTACGTTGGACCGTTCTAAATCTGCGGATTCATTGTCAGAAGCATCTCCTAAACGTGCGCGGCGCAGCTTCGAGGCTCTTGTAGGTCTAGGAGTTGATAAACTGTTCGACCGGGTCAGGGCTTGCTGAACTTTTTGGGCATTTAATGAATTTCGACCGTTTTCCTCTTTAGTAGTTTGGCCAAAATGTCTCCTCCTTGAAAGGGGCCTAGAAGAGGAATGTTCATAATCGGAAGAAGCAATTTCCGTGACCGGTATGGAAGGAAGACTAGAACATCTTTCTTCGTCTGTGAAATCGGAGGATCCACGTGTTCCAGTGCTACGCTTCATCTGAAACCGCTTGGTCACTTCTCCCCTGCTCCCACCATCAGCAGGACCCGTCCTGCGCTTTTCAGTGAGTCGCTCTCGAGCACTAGGTTGACCATAGTGTACAGATGATGTGGACGAGGCTATTTTATTCTGAAGGCTACTAGCCCTGCCTTTCTGTGGATGAGTTGGCACATTTTTGTCACTAACTATACTGACTGTGCTTGCTGTATCCACATCGGATTCCCCCGATAAGGAGTCGTCTTGCTGGCACGTCACATTTTCTAACTCATCAATATGGGTCTGAGCAAAGAGTTTCGCTTCTAAAGCGGCCAAAGCCGTTTCTGTCTCTTTGAGAATAAGACGCGTCTCCTGGCTGTAGTCATGATTTTTCTTTGCGGCATCCAAATCTTTAAGCAGTGGATGAGTTGGGATATGCGGAAGTTTATTAAGTGGAACAGTGCTGCTGGATTGCTCTTTGGTAAAACTTTCCTGCCTAACAAATGAAACCGACTCTCTTGAAGATCCATTCTCTTTCTTATGGAGCGGTCCCTGCTGAAGCTGGTTAACCATCCTTGCTACAATAGGAGTCTCTTGGGTAGAGTGTTGATTACCTTTTGGTTTCATGTGGAGTTCATGAGCTTTATATTCTTTATGAAGCTCCATACAAAGTACTCCAGAGTTTGCTTGGGATAGACTTCCTATCTCATTATCATTTCCAACATAAAATCCAGTTGATTTTTGTTCACATGTAATCTTAGACGTCCTTTGAGCAGATGGCTCTCGACTATCAGACGTCTCATTCTTCCACTCATTTGTAGACATTTTTGATATTTTATATTTGCTGTTCAATATTGCACCATCATCAGACTTGCTAGCATCACTAAGGCTGTCTGGATCCAGGTCTTCCTGTATGAACAACAGACTTCTGGGCTCTGAAGAGATCTCATTTTCTTGTTGTTCAGACACCCTTTTGTGTGTCGTCTCTGAATAAGACTCTTGACAAACCAAAATTGTTGGAGTAGGACTTTCAGACTTGTCGTTTGGTGGGAGTTGAGGAAGGAGTCGTCTTGTTCTTGATGGCAAAGTGTGATCTGCTTCTCCAGAAAATTCTGTATAATCAATATCAACTCCTGAAGAAAAAAAAAGCAAGGCACATCATTGATCATCATTGACGTGATTGCCAAGACATGGTATTGGCAAGAATGTGAAAACATGCACATAAAACAGATATGAACATATATATGAAAAGGAGATAATGGAAGACTTATTCTAACCAGTAATGTTTCTTCCCTCAAGCCCTCCATAGCAGTCAGACCCAAATGGGTTAAGCCCTCTCCGGAGCTGAGAGGGACAGGTAAAGTGCTAGCTGCACCCGTATATAAGGTCCCTCCTCCCCAAGCTGAAATGATATACCAGACTCCCCCACAATAAACTAGGGAAGTAAAATTGCCATGGAAGGCTTAGGGAGAGAAAATTAATCGGCAAGAAGAATTCTTCCATTTTCTTCTTTGCCTTCCATGGCAGTCACACGCGAAAGTGAAGTACCAAAGCAATTCCCTAGGATGGGGCAAGTACAGCAAGCTAAACCTCGCGGTCAAATTTAGCTTCAGGCGAAGCTTGTACTGTACATCTACTTTGTAGAATCTTGTGAATGTGTGTGCAGAACCCGCTACTGTAGCCTTACATAACGCCTCTGACGTTGCTTTAGCTTTACGTGCCCAAGATGCAGCTACTGCTCTATTTAAATGAGCCTTCAAAATTATTGGTGCTTCTAAGCCTCTGAGAATAAGCATTTCAAATCCACTCTTTAACCCAAATAATAACTGTTCTTCAGTGCCGGGTAATCTTTTTACCCTCTAGGACTCTTAATGGTCTGTTTTTTGGACATCTTTAGTTTTGGCATTAACTGGATTTGGACAAAATCTCCTGGACCCCCCCAGGTAATCCAACTCAAAAGGGACAGGTTAAAAAAATATACGCAGATGAAAAGGAGGACACCCATTAGGTAGGACTGGAGCTAGCACTTTTTTACCTGTCCCACTCAGCTAAGGAGAGGGCTTATCCCATTTGTGGTTGACAGCCATTTAGGGCAGAGAGGGAAGAGAATTGACATTACTCAAGTGTCATCGACTGTTAGATGTACACATCCCAGTACTGTCCTCCAATCTGCAGTATCACATGGAGGTCAAAGAGACAAAGGCCATGAACAAAGTGGGTTACAAAACTGCAGGGCATTGGTGTCCTGCCCATCCATGGGATACCTAGCAACAGGAAGCCGAGTGCCCCTCTTGATAAATTAGTCAGGTGGTGTCATCTCAATCTCAGGTTCTCCAACCCCATATCAGCAGATGCAATAGTAGTCATACAACAGTGCTATCCAATATGATGGACAGGCAGGATGTTCGTCATTTAACCCATTTTCTGTGACTAACACAGATTAAATACGGTGCATTCATGCTCCCCACAAAACAAAAACAAGGCTGTAAATAAGCTTTTTACTACCAACTACTCACCATCCTCATACGTTAGTCCCGGCTTCTGACTGTCCAACGGAGACGTGGTAGGCGATGCGTCAGGGTAGCTGTCAGCAAGGCTTGCCCAGCGAGACACCCATTTCTGACTGCCCTTTGAGGCGGACCCAGACGATCTTGTCTGTAATAGTTTGTTTTTATACAACAGTTAAAGAAAATACATCTCTAACTTTCCCACTAAATATTATTTACTCCTTAGGAGTAGGGTTGCCAGGTGTCCAGTATTGAACCGGACTGTCCTGTATTTGGACACACTGTCCAGTAAAAGATTAGAGCTAAAACTGGACATGTATTACCTCTCTGGACGTAGTGACCTAACCGGCTTGGGGGGGCCGTGGGATTTCCCTGAGCAGGGAGAGAGCAGGGCAGCTTCCTCCATCCTGATTGACTGCTGCTGGGTAATGCAGCCAATCAGGAGGAGGTGTTAGGAGCCTGGGTGTGGGGACAAGGAGAGGAGGAAACAGCATGGAGCGGATAGAGGTGTGTGTGTGTGTCCAGCAAGTCGCACCTTTCACCATTGTGTCCAATATTATTGGAGAAGCCACCTGGCAACACTACCTTAGAGATGAATCGTTTTGAAAAGAAAAGAAGTTCCCCAGGGACATTTGATTGTACATGTGCATACCTGCGTTTCAGTCTGCGGTTCGCTGTTCATGTTTATGATGTGAGATGGTAGCGTTACAGTATTCGGATTCACGCTGCGCTCATTGGTAACCGGTTCTTGTTTTTCCACTTTAATGACGGGCCTGTAAACTGCAGACGAAATTCTGGAATACTCTTCAGGTTCAAAGACTCCAAATACCTGCATACAAATGAAAGCATTAGTCAGCCATTTATTACATTAAAGCAGCATTACCTTTCAAAATCCTATTTTTTTGTTGTAACTCCGTTGTGTAGAGCAGGGGTGTGCAAACTATTCCCCCCACGCCTCCTGCTCTCCTCCCCCCCATGCTCCGGGGAGTCATGTGACATCACATTGCTATGGCAGCACGATGTCGCGTGACCCCGATACCAAGGTAAGTGAAGTTACAGAGACTTGCGCGTTCCCCTAGCATTTAATTTAAATGCCTTCGGGGAAGCGCGGGGTCTCTGTAACCTCTGTGGACCCCCCCAAAAAAAATCATCGTGGGCCCCCCCCCCAGTTTGCGCACCCCTGGTGTAGAGAACACTTACGGCATTCTTTTTTTTATTTCCCATGCACTCTTTATGCCCTTTCCAATGAGTTTGAATGTACGAAGCTTCCTTGCGTTTCTACAGCAACCGTTTGGAAAGAGCCAGCACTTCTGATTTCAAAATCGGCGGCCATATTGGAATCCGGGGACGCCGGATTGTCACTGATCGATCGGCAGCTTAGATAATTAATTGCCTTAAAAGGCAAGGAACTGTTGTATTAACTTTTTTTGTTTTTGTTTTAATGGCACAAGAGGCAGTGTCCCTTTAACGACTGGCTGCAGTGGTTTTCCTAAACTGAAACGTCTATGTCAAGTCACCTGACATATTTAAGCTCGATGGATTACCGTGAAAATATTTTGCATCACCGGGTCATTTATGTTTTTTCAGGATGAAAAAAAAATGTTATGACCACGTTATCTTAATGGACTTATTGAAAAAATATATGGCAAAAGGGAAACTAATGCCGTTTGTCTTGTAGATTATATTTACCAGGTGTTCATATGGTTACTAGACAAACATAAGGTGTCCATGGGAGCAGCTTATGGACACTGGTCTTCATACATTATTAAACTAAGGCTTGTTGATGGATACATGTATGTTGAAGACATTGTATATTATTCAAATAAAAGGTTACCACATAATTCAGGGGTGCTCAACTCCAGTCCGCAAGCCCCCCCAACTGGTCAGATTTTCAGGATATCTTTGCTTCAGCACAGGTGGCTCAGTCCCTGATTCAGCACAGGTGGCTCAATCAGTCTTTTGACAGCCTGATTGAACCAGCTGTGCTGGAGCAATGATATCCTGAACACCTGACCTGTTGGGGGGCTTGAGGACTGGAGTTGACCACCCCAGGCATAATTCACGATATGATGATAAAGTTGTGGCATAGCCAAAAGGCACGGACGATGCTCTCCTACACCCAAAAGTTACTTCACTTGGTATGTAAAAGGTTCAACAAGATAGAACCCTTTGTGACTACAGACCTAAAGCTGCATTTTACCTGGTCTATCATTTTCCTAGCCTCTTCAACTTCTCTATCCTGAGTCTCCGTTTCAATGGTGTATGTACCAGCATCACTCAGGCTGTCGTCCTCTTCATGCTTAGCCTTCAGTGGCCTGGGATCTGAAGGTGAAGAGGCTGATGTTGCAGCTGTCGATGCAGGGGCAGCATTTTGCGTTTGCAAGGCTGCTGGTTGCATGGTTGTTGTGGTTATCGATAGCGCCAGTGTCATTGGCTTTTCAGCAGCTTGTTTAAGGGCTTCGGTCTGCTCGCGCAAATACTCGGCTGCAAACTCTTCAGCTAGCCTCGACTTCCTCCCAACACTTCCATAGTTTTTCACTGGCGGTCTTGCCGTTGACGATGTGGAAGAGTTTATTCGGTCGTCCGTCTTCTCTCTCCTGAAAGAGTTAGATCTTTGTGGAAATGAAGAGCTGGCTACGGGCTTTGCTACTGGCGGTGAGGAGAGAGTCCCATTCGTGCTTAATTTCTCAGCAGGCGGGGGGGCTTTACGCTTCTCAAGTTTAGATGTTTTCAGTGCAGGGTCTGTGTCATTCTGAGAAGAGTTTGCACTTTGCGTAAAAGACTGGGACCTCTTCTTACGAGGAGCGTCCTCGTCAAAAAACTCTATGACAAAAGCTTGCTGACTGTGCAGCAAGTCTTCCGGTTCCCGTTTTATTTGGCGTTGGAGCTTCCCTTGATCAGCTGTTCCCGTCTCTTTTGCTGGTTTAACTACAACTGGATCTTCAGAGTCGCTTTGGGTTCCATCATCATGTCGATTACCTAAAACAATAAAGTAGGTCTATTAGCATCAGCATTTAGCACTCATCGTCAATTACTTTCTTTCTTCTTTTTTTTTTTAATACAGTATTCTACAGGATAAATGTACAAAGAAAGTAAAATACAGAGAAATAGTAATGCTTTATTATAAGATGAGCAGGGGAATCATTAGGAGGAATGAGGAAGTAAGTGAAATGTGAATATATTAGGGATTTCAGAAGATAGAAGAGACTTAACTACAGTAGGTTTGCTTGGTTTGAGAATAAGCACTTCTGGGCAATGTTATGACTCCTTGATAATGTATTCGCAAGTCACAGAGAGAGAGAGAGTCTTATGGGAGAGGAGTTTCCCCCAATAGGCGAATATGAGACCTTAGATCAGTGTTGGGCAACTTTAAAATAATAATACACTAATTACCAGGTGTAGCCATCACAAAGAGCTTATGCTTTTCAGATTAGTTTTTCTTAAGTACTGTATTCTACAAAAGGATTAAAAACAAAAATAAATACTGTACCATGAATAGATCTAATTAAAACCCATGTACTGTACATAGTCTAAACTAAAGGACCACAGCTCGACACACCAGAGGTTACGGACGGTCCTTAGATTGCTGTCGTAAGAGTGTCAGAGATACATGAAGCTGAGAGGAGATCTCTATGAGCAGAGCACACAATGGCTAGGAAGAACTTAGGTCTCCGGAGAGTACTGTGGGACAGGGGGTGAATTCTAGAACTTCATTCAATATGCTAGGAAGACATGCACTTTGCTCGGCAAGATATAAGCTCCATTCAATTGAATGGAGAGAGAAGAATTTAAGGAGAAGAAAAATGATTCTTAGATCTCAAAAGATCTATGTACGTACAAACAAACACGAAAGAAGGAAAGCAGCTTGAAGTATTAGAGATGGTGTACAAACATAGATGTTAAAGAAGGAGACATCAAGCATACTGTACATGCCATAGACTGATCCAATCTACAGTAAATGATACCAGATTTACGGAAAAAATAACAACACTAGGAAAAATGTAAAATCTGTTATATTTAATATTCTGACGTCTTTTAACAGGAAAGATACTTTGGAGATTCCTAGTTCAGTTTCAAGCACGTCCAACCTCTAGTTAGAATCCTGATGTACCAATATCTGTATGTTTGTGAATTAAACTGCATGGAATAATGAAAACAATACAGAATCCTAAATGAGGTGGGTATTCACATACAGCTGATTTACCTTTGAGCGTTCTGTTATGAACGGGAAGGTCACTCTTGGTACTGTAAACATCTTCTCCGGGAGATGGTCTCCTCATTAAACTCGGGTCATTCTGAACTAGCCAGTCAGCTACTTTGCTTTCTGCGGACACAGTTTCCGTGGGACAAGATTCCTTCCCAAAAAGTTTCTTCTGTCTCATTGAAAATTTAGTCACGTGATCTTTAATCTTGATCTTCCCTGGCCGACAGTCATCAAACTCAATGGTGAAAGAGGCATGGCTTTGCACGACAGGGGCTGTAATGGTATCGGTGTCCTTTGTTGGAATTTCATGGAGTTGGGTCTCGGTGGGCTTTGCAGGCTGCTGAAAGTCTTTAGTCGGAATTTCAAAGTAACTAGGTTCTCTTCGGAATGAGTAAACAGACTGGTCTTGAGAGTCTCTGTACACTATGTTGCCATTCAGTTCTTCTTCATGTTGATCTTTTGATCTTTCTACAGAAAAACAAACAGAATGCATAAAAAGATGCAGGATAGAGGCCAATTAATTGCAGAACAAAACATTCTTTTTCAGATACAGAATGTAGATGTGACAAGCACATTCTTTTCTTGAATTGATCCCAACCATGATTGGGATAGGTTTCAAAATAGGTACCTTTCTGTTAATAAACAATACATTTTAATGGGTGGAAAATGTGAATACACTACAGTATATCTGTTTTTTATTTTCGCTTCAGTTTCTACAATGAGATTTCCCTTATGCTTCTGTCTTTGCATTTCTGCAGGTTTTAAGAATTCACACTAGAAAAACAAAAAAATGATTCAAGGACATCGTGTGATCACATTTGTGGGGGAAAACCCTTGATGGTTTCCAAAGCTTGTGCCGTATCCTTACATTTCCATGTTGGTTCTGCACTAGAGTATTGCAGGAACATATACCAATAGTATATTATGTTATTTATGGCCTTTCACTCATTACAGATCAAAATGGTTTAATGATTTATGTACAGGCATACCCCACTTTAAGGACACTCACTTTAAGTACACTCGCGAGTAAGTACACATCGCTCAATAGGCAAACGGCAGCTCACGCATGCGCCCGTCAGCACGTCCTGAACAGCAATACCGGCTCCTACCCGTACCGAAGCTGTGCGCAAGCGGGGGGACTAGAGAGCCTGTTACACATGCGTTATTTACATCAGTTATGCACGTATATGACGATTGCAGTACAGTACATGCATCGATAAGTGGGGAAAAGGTAGTGCTTCACTTTAAGTACATTTTCGCTTTACATACATGCTCCGGTCCCATTGCGTATGTTAATGCGGGGTATGCCTTTATACAAGCCAAATAGATACGTACTGTAGATTAAGAGTCAAATAATACATATTAAATGTATCTGGATAATTAGCTAAATGCAGTATATTTATTTTTTTATATTAAAACGAGAGGAATGAAAACAAAGAAATATATTAGGTGATTAAAGCAACTATTTCAAAGTGGTAATGTCTACTTTATTAGACAAATCCCTTAGGAAATCAGACATAAAAGGGGCCCATGGTAGAATACTGCAGGTGGACCAAATTATCTAACAAAGTTATTTCCCTGCCTATATGCTCGCAGAATAGTATGCGAGCTGAGAACAAGATAATCATTACTGTAGACCAGTGGTTTTTAACCTTTTTTGGTTAATGAACCCTATAATTATATTCTGAAATTCTGCTCAACCCCAACCCTGTCTAATAGCGCATCTGAGATCTGATGCATTGTAAGGAACCCTAACCTTCTCTAATAGAGCGTCTGAGATCAGATGCATTGTAAGGAACCCCAAACCTCTCTAATAGCGCATCTGAGATCAGATGTATTGTAAATTCTTGTGTATTTGGTACAATTATCAAATGACCTGAAACGGCAGGGAACCGTGTAGGGATCCCAGAGAACACATGGGTATCTAGGAACCCCGGGTCAAAAACACTGCCATTGACGAGACGAGATTAAATGTACTGAATTGAAACATACATTTCCTTTGCATTACTCGTGAGATATTAAAGCTATAACCTAAATTAAGCAATACAACAAAATCGTTCTATGCATTGTGTATGCAGTCTATTGTAAGTGATTTACTAAAATTATTGATTATATTTTCATTATAACAATATTGCAAAATAATAGCCCGTTATGGTCCAAATATATAGAAAGGTGTAAACAATATAAACCAGTGGGAAATTATATTTATATTTCTTTTCTTCCGTTTCACAATGAATGGTCTTGTATACACGGTGTCTAAAAATATAGATTTCACTATTAATGCAGCTCTCTAATAGTTGCAGGAATAGGTACAGTGTGTTAAATCTAAAATGTACAAAGTTGTTGTAGTTGTTCCCTTTCTTTCTTTAGTTTGTTTTATTGCATGTTAATTATCCCCTCTTTCCTTCTGGTCAAAAAGATAATATAATACAGGGAAAAACAAAAAAAAGGTACTAAATTATTATTTTTCATTTTAAATAATTATTGGTCTATGGTAGTTCAGAGTAAAGTTAAACAAATCCCCCGAAATCCTCTACACACATTTTTTTTCTTCTCTTAGATTGAGTTTTTTAAGATCTTTTGCGTAAATTCATCTTGCGCATGCATGAAAATACACCTTTGGTGCAACATTTTTCGCCAAATTACCGTGAAAAATTTGTGATGCGCGTCAGAATTTTGTGAAAATGGCAGCATATAAGGCAGGGACGCTCAACGCCTGTCCTCAAGCCCCCATAACAGGTCAGGTTTTCAGGATATCCCTGCTTCAGCATAGGTGGCCAAATCAGTCCCTCCTTCAGCACAGGTGGCTCAACCAGAGACTCAGTCATTCACTGAGCCACCTGTGCTGAAGCTGGGATATCCTGAAAACTTGACCAGTTGGGGGGGGGGGGGGGGGCTGAGGACTGGAGTTGAGCCCCCCTGATATAAAGGACGATGTGACCTGATATAATCTGCTTTTGTGTTGGAATTTGCAATGCACATTGGAGTTGTAATGCTCGATTAATTGTTTTTGTTAAGTTTGTTCATTTTTGGGGGGTCAAATTTCACCTGGTTCACAAACTCCCACGGGTGGGGGGTGGAGGGGAGAGATCGCACATCTTTACATCAGAGATCAAAGTCATGTGAATAAAATAATGATTGCACGTCCTATACGGGTCATATGTACTGTAGGCTCGGTTTCATGAATACGCAGCACTATACAAAAACAACAAAAAAACAAAGCTGAAGCTTAACTGGCGTTCTATTTTTTAATGCTGAAATCACGGAACAAAAGAGAAATCAGTGTGTAGCAACACCAGCTCAAAATGAACACACCCTAAGCTTTGTTTTCTACTTTTTATTTGTGTAGCACCACAATGTGGTTTTAACCAAACAGAGCTTGGAACACTGAAAGGGAATACTGTACATACAGGATCTGCAGGTTCCATCTAATTCAACCCCATACAACAGACATTCCCAACTCCAGTCCTGAAGGGCAGTGCAGGTTTTAAGACTATACTCATCAGCACAGGGGGCCCAATCATTTGGACAGAACCACCCGTGCCCAAGCAGGGGGTATACTTAAAACCTGCATGCTAGTGGTCCTTGAGGACTGGAGTTGGTATCCTCTGCCATAAAAGGTTAAAAGAAACATGCAATGTTATGAACACTGCGTGGGGTAAGCGCCCCCAAGGGACGTTTGCAAGGTGTCCTAATTCCCAGTAAGTTAATGCTGTACAACAGAATTCATGAGCAGGCAAATAAGTGAAGGGCTCACCTGAATAGTGTTCGTCTTGCCTTCTGCCCTCGTGTTTTTCATGCTTGTTATTGGCCTCGTCGTCTCCCCACCAGGAGGGCTGCCCATATAGGGGTGTCCGGTAAACAGAAGGCTCTATGAACAGAGTAGTTGTCATCAGATGGATTACGATGTGTGCGGCAAAGAAATGTACAGTGTGTCGTCCCACATGCAAGTAGAAAAGTAAATACAGCTCAACCCCGTTATAACGCGATCCGTAACAACGCGAATCCACTTATAACGCGATGCAAACATGGCTCCCAATGTTTGTCTTTATGAATACTTTACAACACGGTTATTGGTGTCTTAAATACTTTATTGTACAATACATACAAATAAACATTATTTCTAACACGATCCACTTATAGCACGATGTGATTCTTTGGACCCCAAGCGCAGCGTTATAAGGGGGTTGAGCTGTAAACACAAATCACGATGTTATCCGAGGCCTTAGTGATGGAGTCCTACTAATGGAGAACTTCTTCATGGCTCATCAGGAATTACATTGCTGGTCGCCATGTTTGTTTCCTGAAATTGCCAGGACACTGGAGGCTGAATCCCAATGTCCCCTCTCTTTGTGACCTTGAACAAGTCACTATTTCCCTGTTCTTCAGACACCATTCCTAGATTATTACAGGGCTTGATTCTGATTACCATTATATCTTACAGTTACCAAGGCAGCAATATATTGGGATAGAATAGGGGGGGCTGTCTGGGAAAAAAAATAATGAAATTGGCCATGTTTTATTTCAAAGATAGCTTTGGTGGTTTTCACATTTTTTTTTTTTTTTTTTTTTATGGTGTACAGTTATTCCTGAAATTTCTGTACTTTGCTCCCAAGCCAAGCAAACCGTTGCATTAGGTAACTTCACCAGTCCATTGTCATCTGTCTCCTTTAATGAGAAACCCAAGGTAATCAGGGTTGGGAGTGGAGAGGATCAGTTCCCCACCTTTGTCAGATTTGAAGACTCCTAGTATCTATTACAGTGGTTTCCAACCTTTTTTTTGTTAAGGAACCCTATGTGAAATTCTGGGGAACCCCAACCCTCTCTAATACGCATCTAAGATCAGGTACATTGTAAGGAACCCCAACCCTCTCTAATAGCGCGTCTGAGATCAGATGCATTGTAAATTCTTCTGTATTTGGTACAATTTTCAAATAACCAGAAAATTACAGGGAACCCTTTAGGGGTGCCCGGGGACCCCTAGGGTTCCTAGGAACCCTGTTTGAAAAACACTGATCTATTTAACCCAAGTCAGGCGAAAAAGAAGTAGTTTCGGTGGTAATTATTCCATAGCTCCTATAAAAGCAGCATTCTAAATGAGAAGACTGGTGATCCAAGTACACACATTGTTGAGAAGGTTCAACATTGTGTCAGCGAGTCGCTCTCACCTACAGTACTTTGTTCTCGCTTACCTACTGCGCAGACTTCCAACAAGCGGCCATGTTTCACTTAGATTCCATTTAAGCCAGAATTTACAAGCATATGCAAATTAAATGCCTTATTAAACCTGTACAGGAGGGCCCCAGTCATGCGGCGGGTTCCGTTCTAAGGACCGCCGCAAAGCGAAAATCGCCGGAAAGCGGAACCGGCGATTTTTGTTGTGTGCCCATGCGCAGACCGGCAATGCGCCGTTCTACGTATGCGCAACATCGGCAAAACCCCCGTTCTGCGCATGCGTGACCCCGGACCGGCCCGTTCTCGGTACATGGCAGACATGGTGGCCCCCTTCTCGGTACCGCTGTATCGGCGGATCACCGAAAAGCGGGGCGACGAGAAGCGGGGCCTTGCTGTACTTACAAACACAAATAAAATGTAAGATTCCCAATGCACACATGAAACAACGGCAGAAAGAGAAAACGCATCCGAGTATCAGTTTGGGTTCCTGTTTGAATCTGGACATACTGGTTTTTAATAAGTACCATTGGCTGCTTTCTTGTCGCCCTTTTCCTGTTTCGCTTGGGAAGACTCTGTGTGAGCTTTGTGCTCCTTAATATGCTCTGCTCGACTTGCTCCTGGTGCCTTCAAACTCATCTGAAGTTGGCTGGTGTACTTTTCATGCTGCAAAAGATGGGATTAAAATACCATATTTGTTCATTACTAAGTGTAACACATTATTGCTACAGCTTTCAGAGTAATAGACAGTCTGCTTTTTGGAACACAGCAACAGATCTGTTTGTGATACTTTGTTGTCAAAGTGCAGAGATCAAAAAGGTGCGTGTCAGAGCCCGTTTCAAAAATAGGAAGCGGATGTGACTTTCTAATTCCTGGCTGTAGCAACCACAAGAATGATAAGTACATAAAAAAAAAAATATCCCAAAAAATGACATTAGGAGAATTTTTTTTTTTTTTTTTAAGCATAGGATTTCACATGTTTTGCTGCCCTAATCTCCTCCTATATTTTGTGATGATTAGGCACATACTGATGGAGTGCCATGGTTGTAAACTGGTCCCATTAGGGTACATTCAGATACTTTCCTGCATTATTTGGCCCCTCTGCATGTAAATTAATTCTTGCAATCAGTTCTGAAAATTTGGTTTCATGGACAACGCTACAATAGGAAAACTTTGCATAATCTTGCAAAGTATCATCATCTTTTCTGCTCACTAGCAGGGGGGGGGGGAGGGGGCAAATTGAAAGAACGTCGACGTTTATTTCAGAGCCGCAGAGGGAAAAATGTGGATAATTTGCAAATTAGAATAATTTTTCCATTCGCAAGAGCAACACAGAGAAGAAATGTATATGCCAAATACACAGATACCAACCTTCAGTGCCTCTTCCGGGAGTTTATGCTGAATATGTTCCAACACATACATATTGACATGTATATACTTAGCTAAGGAATAAGATCAGAATTCTATTGGAGCCATACAAATGTAATTTTGTCAATTGGATGTAGCATTGGGCAACCCTGTCTTTTGTTGTATACATTTGCCACGCTCAGTAGCACTCTTTTTTGACATAAATATATATTCATGATGTGGTGGGTGTAGGAGTTTGAGCTAGCAGTGAATGTCTGTTTATGTATATATTTAGCTAAGGAATATGATCAGAATTATTTTGGAGCCTAATGTAATTAGTTCCCTTTAATACAATACAATACATACATACATTACATACATACATACATACATGGTAATAGAAGGTGATCAGATCTGCAGATAGGTTATAAATTAACTACTGCTCCAACAATTACACATTTAGCTTGCCCCACAATTACATCATCATTTGTGTCCCTTCCAGGCGTAGGATCATTAATTAAACTTTGTTATTGGGAAAGGACTGCGCCCTTAGAAAATAAATAGCACAAAACCTTGGCTAAGTTACAACATTTATAAAGAATTACCACATTGTTCTTAAAACCAACTGCAATGAAATCTCGCGTTCCACCAGCTTAACTTGGTTTCTAAAACCGCAAACGGCTTGGATACGCCCCCCAATAATTAACAACGCAACGTGAACTAAATATATTTCATGGAGTGGAATGTCACCCTTGAATACAAAGGATATCATAGCCAAAGCGAATGACGTCATTCAGGTTCAGTGTTATATATTTCTGGTCCGGTATCCTGACATCATTTACAAAGGTCTGTGTGGAGAAGGCAAAAGAACCAGTCACAATCAGGCATAAATAATGCTAAAAATAAAGTCACACATACAGAAACTTTGTAACAGAAGGACGTTCTATATCCTGTCTTCTTCTGTACTCTTCCCAAGGCTGTCTCCTCTCCCCGCCCTCTCTCTTTTAAACCTTAAAGTCACATTACATCCGGCACAATTTATAAATTGGGATCATTTTTAATTGGCTGCATTACAGGTTTAATTTTTTTTTATAAATAAATACAGTGACCTGTGTACAAAAGCGTAATTAACGTCACCCGTCGCCTTTGCGATAGTTGTAATTTAAGTTTAGGCGACGTCGCTGGCTACAAGGCCAGTGACGTCAGAAAGGGAGAGGGACGGAGAAGCTCTCTGATTGGCCAAAGGGGGAGACCGTCACTGAAAAAATCAAATAACAGTGACTACCATATTTTTGGTAGCGCTGTCGCTTGGTCGCCGTCGCGTGCACTATAAGCGCAGACGACGACGACAATACATTTGTTTTAACGCGATGTCGCGTCGCCGTCACTATAAGCGCAGTCTTAGACACAAGCTAATTCTTATACAAGACCCTTGTTATTCTCACCCCATTTAGGCTCCCAAGATCCTTCACACGATGCTCATCTCTGCCATCGTCGTAGTTGATGACAGCATGCTGCTTATCCACACTGCGGGACTAAGGACACGGATAGATGGATCATTCATCGGATAATGTCAAATAACTTTGTGATTCAGCATATGTGCACAGATATGTACAGATGCATCAGACAACTGGGCTTCAGTTAATGCGGCTGTGGCATAACGCCAAGAGACACGGTAAGTATAGCAACTTGTTTCAATAAAGCCGTGTTACGTTCTGCGTCAAAAACTGTTAGAGCGTTGAGTTAACCCGGCAATAATGTCTGATGTATGTGTATTACTAGTATCAGTGCAACATATGAATTGTACCTACATGTGTGCTGCTAGTTCGGTGCCCGACACTTATTTTAAAACATTGAAAATACTTAAAGAGCTATCCAAACGGGGAACATTTTGGGGCTTTTCTTTTATTTTAATAACATTGTATTGAAGCAGGGGGTCTCCAGAGCTGGACCCCATTCGTTTGAGCTCCAGGGACCCCCTGCTTCCAGAGATACTTATCTCCGAAGGGGGTGCCGGTATCTCCTGCAAGTTTAAAGCTCCCCGCATCACGTGACCCAATAGGAAGTCACACCGAATGACGTCACGGCTTCCCATTGGCCCGCAGGGCGCGGGAGCTCTGAAAAAGCAGCCATTACGTGAACCCCAGTTAGCGAACCAGAGAGGCTTCCGACACCCCCCTACGGAGCCAAGTATTTCTGGAAGAAGGGGGTCCCTGGAGCTGAAATGAATGGGTTTAGCTATGGAGACCCCCTGCTTCAATCCTATGTAAAAATAATAATAATAATAATAATAATAATAATAATAATAATTTTAAAAAAAACAGCCAGCTGGGATAGCTGCTTTAATACTTTCATTTATCCAAGCAAATAAACATCAGAATCAACAGACCAAAACAAACTGAGTATTTCACTCATACTGGTATTACAGAAACTATGATGCACTTCCTCAATTGTAAGTCATCAAAGCGTAGCGGTAAAAGTTCAAGAACTCTTAAGTCAATTACGTTGTTTGACATTATTATTGTCCACGGTTAAGGTAAGGGATTGGCCCCTTCCTTCTACTGACGAATACTTGCGCTTGAAAGGGCCAATTAGAATGAGTCAAAATTAATAGACAAGATCTGTGACTCATAGCAGATCATATTAAGTGCAACGTAGAGACACCTTATATATCATCCGTGAGCAAACCTGGACCTAAGTAACCTACAGTAAATTCACTTAATAGGTACTGTACCTTATGGCAAAGCAGCAATCCCCTCTCACCGTTGGTTCTTTTTTTTTTGCATGATGGAAAGCAGGGGGTCCCGCGAGGGGTCCCCAGAACTGAACCATGCTATTTGTAGCTCTGGGGTTCCTTAGAAGTTTACCAATGAAGTTATTGGCATGACTTCCTGGTTTAGTAGGGGAGGGTGGGGAGCGGCCAATAGGAAGACGCAACCCATGATGTTGCAGCTTCCTATTGGCCTGTGGTGCGACGGCCATTTTGTTTCACCATTCAGAAAGAAAAAAAAAGGGGGATTAAAAAACAAAAAGAAAAAACACACGTTTCCAATCAACTCATTACTAGAAATTGCATTTTTTTTAAAGATTAAATTGCCCTTAATTTGCTTATGTAAAAATAAATAAGTGTCTATATTTCTCATTCTTTTAAATTTAATTTTATCTCCTCATTATGGTTCTTCCCCTTTTTCTGTAATATCGGAGTCTGATTAGTATAAACAAAAGAACAAACGCTAAAATGTCTGGATTAACAATATACCTGTAAATCACAAAAGATTCGGTAACGATTGTAAAAAAACACGTCAACGCTATTTGTTGAGAAATATATATCTATATAAGCAATACGATACCGTTTGGAAACAAAATCAGCAGGCAGCACTCCAGAATTGAACAAACAAGTGTATTGAAAAAATAAACACAAAGCCAATGTTTCGGTCCACGAATGGGACCTTTGTCAAGGCACCACCGAAACGTTGGCATTGTGTTTATTTTTTCAATACACTTGTTTGTTCAATTCTGGAGTGCTGCCTGCTGATTTCGTTTCCAAACGGTATGGTATGAGATATATATATATATAGACAGATAAGAGAGAGAGAGATATACACACATACAGTATATATATCCTATATTAAACATGTCACCGCTACCATTCACTTTGGTCCTTCAATTGCTTCTTCATTGAGAACAAGCTGTGGTGCATTATAATGGTAAATACGAGAAGTCTAGACATTTTTGGTAAAGTGAGATTCTCTTTACCCCCCCCTCACCCCCCCCCCATCAGTAACACTTGAAAAAAAATCAACCTTATTAGAACAGAAGGTCTGTGACTGGGTACAGGTCTGCCCGAAATAGGCTGGGCAGGACATGCAAGGATGGAGGTAAACATGGAGTCATCCACAGCTCCACCCTTCCAATCCCATTAAAAAAATAATATACACTCACTTGTCTTTTGTACTAGCACAGATGTATTAATGCAGTGTTTCCCAACTCCAGCCCTCAGAGAACCCCAACAGGTCAAGTCTTAAGGATATCCCTGCTCCAGCACAGGTGGCTCAGTCAAAATGACTGAGCTGCTGATTGACCCAACTGTGCTGGAGCAGGGATATCTTTAAGACTTGACCTGTTGGGGTTCTCGGAGGGCTGGAGTTGGGAAACACTGTATTAATTAAACATTCACTGCAATAAAACTGAGAAATTTCTCCCGAGTTGTGTTTTTACGTGTGTGTGAGTGGGTGGAGATCGATGGTGTGTGGTGTGTGGTGTGTGGTGTGTGGTGTGTGGTGTGTGTGTGTGTACACAGAGAGCAACCCAATTGCTGTGATGCCCTCTGTAATACACAACGTTAAACATAAGATAAATAAGTGGATGAAAGTAATTGCAGTTAGTATGTTAATAATGCAAATATCATTGAGATATTTAACGTAGATACAGAACTCAAACAGGTATCTCTAAATGTGCGAGGTATTATACATGTAACTATGCACCAGGACATACAAAAAAATATACTCATATCATATCAATGAAATGTTTGCGGTTAGCATTTTTGGGGATTAATAAAAATGTATAAAGCACAGATCTGTCGTGCACATGTGCTACTGCTGCACATCTGATTAAAGGGAATTTTCATTTGCAAGCCGGTGTCAATTTAAATATTTCAGAACTCAACAACAACAAAAACGAATGGTTAATTATGCAAATTCTCACCACATCAATGCTAGACTATGCGAAGAATGCCTAATCCCAGCCAAAGTGACATTTGAAGGAAGATTAAAGGTGTAGTTTCGGCAAGACTTTGTTTTCCCCCTCTCGCTACATCAGTGGTGGCCAGCTCCAGACCTCCAGGGCTACAAACAGGTCAGGTTAAGGATATCCCTGCTTCAGCACAGGTGGCTCAGACTGAGCCACCTGTGCTGAAGCAGTGATATCCTGAAAATCTGGACCTGCTGGTAGACCTTGAAGACTGGAGTTGGCCACCCCTGCTCTACATGTATAAGAAGCAGGGTGTCTGCAGACCTGAACCAAGTTACTTCCAGCACCGGGGACCCCCTACATCCAGAGATACTTATTGGGGACGGTGTCACTGGGGCCTCCCCTCCAGGGGAAACAAAATGGCAGTTTAAATCTCAAACTACGCGAGCCAATGGGAAGACACAATGCTAAAAATAGGCCCGCGTGACACAGAAATGTAAACCTTCATAAAAAAGGTATCAACAGCACCTTTCCCAGTAAGTATCTCAGGAAGCCGGGGGTTAATGTTGGACTGCGGCTTTAACTAAGTTCCCCATTAACTAACTCATTTAATTGTAAGATTTAAGGCTACACTGCACACGCAAACCTCATTCTGTTACAGTGATCTGGGAAAACAGTCCACTTAAAGCTGCAGTTCAGTCTTTTTTTTTTTTTTAATTAATTTTTTTACTTTAATAGTTTAATGTGGGCAATCTCTAATTACCTAAAGAACTGCATAGCTGCCGGTCAATTCGTTCTCCGTCTATTGATCGGCAAAGTTTGGCGACATCTTTAAATATGGGGAATGTAAATTGTTGCTATAGGAACAAGCATGCTTGTTAAAATAGAATACAAGAAAATTGGTCTTTCAAAGTTGTTTTTTTTTTTTTAAACAGAAAATGCTAAAAGTATTTTTTCTTACTACAGAACTGATTTATTAAAAAAAAAAACACATGCAGGATATTGCCTGAACTGCAGCTTTAAAGAAGGAGCAAATCATGCTTTTTTTTTTTTTAAATGATTTTTTTTAACATAGGTTTGATGCAGGTGGTCTCCGGAACTGAAACGCATTCATTTATGCTCCAGGGATCCCCTGCTTCAGATGAAACAGACTTTCCCCTCCCGTCGCCCTGTCTCTCTCTCCCCCCTCCCGTCCCCCCCGTCCCCCCCCCCCCCTCCGTGTCTCTCCCCCCCCCTCTCGTCGCCCCGTCTCTCTCCACCCCTCTCTATCTCCCCCACACATTCAGCCCCTTGCGTGCGCACGCACACACACACACACACACACACTCTCCCACTTACACCCACACCCCTGCGAGAACGCCTCTCTCTCCCTCTCGTCAGCGGCGCCGACCGGAGCAGGCATGGAGAGGAAGTAAAAACAAAAAACAAAACTGTGCGCTACTACCTAACTACCTATAAAGTTTAAATGTATAAATATATACAGTGCAGTGACTATACCATCAATTTAGTGATAAAATTTTTTTTAAAAAATTAAACCACAACTCCCACAGTGAGATAATTATACATTAAATAATAAGTGCCACATAACCTTCATATCGGCCAGGAAGCAGGAGCGATTTCACCGAGCCCCAGTACCAGCTGCTGAACCTGGCTGCATGAAGGGAAATCCCCTTGGGAGTGAAAGACTGACGTCCTGCCCCAGAATCAACTGAGCTGCATCAGCAGAGGGAAGCAAGCACCCGATTCTACAGTTAACAGCTGCCGAGTGGTAAACAGTGTGATACACACTACATGCCTTTTACCAACTTTTTTCATGTACGCAGATATATTACCCCCTTTTTAATTCTATAATATATTGTTGAATTTGCTTCACTATTTGGCGTTGTGCGCTGTTTTCTTTTGTTTCCATTCTCTTAGTATGGAGAGGAAGTATAGCAGTGACCGGGCGGCTGCTGCTGAGCCCCAGAGCCGCCGTGTCACTGCAAGGTGGGGGTGCCGCCGCACTGCCGGGCCTGGGACAGCAAGGGAGAGTTGTCCCAGCTGTCCCCCACTGGCGGCCGTGGAACCGGTGAGGGGTGCTCGCGGAAGGAACCTCCGATTGAAAATAACTGGCTTAGACAAACAATTTCTTCCAAGTGCAGGTCTCCGCTAAGGCAGAGGTACAAAGTAGAGCAATGACACCTGATGAAAGGTCCAAATGGGGCCTGAAACGTTGTCTTTCCACTGATCTTGGCTGTCACATTAAATTGAGAACTTCATTATGAACCTGTGAGTAGAGCTGCACATTGTACAGCTAAACCCTGTTATAGCGCGATCCGCTATAACGCGGTTTGAGCATGGACCCCGAATTAAAAAAAAAAAAATTATTAATTTTTTTTTTTGCACACACTGCGCACACACTCACTGCACACTGCATACATTCACAGCACACTGCACACACTCACTGCACACACTGCATACACTCATAGCACACACAGCACACTGCAGACACAGCACACTGCACACACAGTCTCACACAGTCAAATACACACACACACACACACACACACACACACACACACACACACACAGAGAGACACACTGTCTCTTTAAGGGAGCTTGCTCTCGCAAGACGGAAGCAGAAGCAGGAAGCAGAGACAGGGAGAAGAGCTGCCAGATGCCGGGTAACTGCTGTGTGCTGTTGCCGCTGCCCCACCGGGTCTGGGAACGCTGGGAGAGTTCTCAGCTTTCCCCCTCCGGCGGACACAGTACCACCACAAAAAAAAAATTTTTTTAAATCGGCGGCCATTTTTTTTCCACGACCCCGTTTATAACGTGGTGGTCGCGGGTGGCCCCCGAGGACCGCGCTATAACGGGGTTAAGCTGTATTTCTGTCTTAGGCTGAGTCCATGGTGACTACAGCTGTGCGGAGGCGCGTACTTTGTATCTCTGTCCCAGAGGAGACCTGCACTTTGAAGAAATTGTTTGTCTATGTTGTGTTGGCTCCATACGCAGGAGAGTACCTTTGGAACATAACCAATTATTGTGGTTGCTGTACAGTTCACAGAAAAGCAGCATAAAAAAAGTACCTTACTGTTACTATGTATTGATGTAGATTGTGTGTAAAATCCTACATGAAGTATCAAAAGCTACATGGAATTTAAAGTTATTTTTGTACATGTCATTTTACTTAACATTTACCTTTTTCCCGGTATAGGGCAATTGGCGTGAGCTGGAGGCGCCGGCTTTAGGGCCGGGCCAGCCAATCCCCAATCAACGCTGGTAAAAGGCTGGGCGCCAGTTTTATGGCTGGGCCTAAGCTGACCCTAGGGGCTGGAGGGGGAGGGAATGCAGCCCAAGATCTGCTGATAAGGATCTCCCCCTCCCATTTTGCGGTGCTTTGGACAGGAGCGCGTTAAAATTGCTGGCTGCTGGGCAAGGGTCTCCCCCCCATTCACATGGATCATGCTGGGCTGGTGGGTTTTAACTTCGGATGTTAAAATAAAGCTGTGACCTTTTCGTCCAACGTTATGTATGGTCTCACGTTATGTGGTTTAGCCTTACAAAGAAAGGGCGGCGCATTAAGCCTTTAATCCATGTGATTTGAAACCAAACATTTAAACAAACAAAAGGAACGTCTTATTAGGGAGATAGCAGGATTTTGACCCCTTATCTTTGCAATGTCTTGCAAGGCACGCAGGCTGCTTCAAGATCCTGAACCAACTCAGCACAAACTTTCATTATACTTGTAATTCTCAAGAACCAACACAAGCACAAATCTAGGTCACGTACCATCACACAGCAAGCAGGTGATAAATAAAAAAAAACTATGTAACGAAACAGATATATAGATAGATAGATAGATAGATAGATAGATAGATAAAAAAACAAACAAAAGCGCAAGCTCCATAGCACGTAACAGAGTAAAAAATAAGGTACATTTATTTAAAAATTCAGCAACCCATAAGAATGTGCACTCACAGGATTTCAAACAGAACCATTCGTGGGAGAGAAATCTCTATTGTGGTCATCTGCGGTGGTAGGGTGAGTCCCAGGTTTGCAGAGTGGATGTAAACAGTCCAGGTTCACCATGAATTGTCAGCAAGATATATACATATACACATATATTTAACGTTGCTATATATGCCAATTCATGGTGAACCTGGCTGTTTACATCCACTCTGCAAACCTGGGACTCACCCACCACCGCAGATGACCACAATAGAGATTTCTCTCCCACGAATGGTTCGTTTGAAATCCTGTAAGTGCACATTCTTATGGGTTGCTGATTTTTAAATAATGTACCTTATTTTTAACTCAGTTACGTGCTATGGAGCTTGCGCTTTTGTTTGTTTTTTTTGTTCATAGATTCCAAAAGTGGTGGCTATACCACTCCCTTTAAAGCTGCAAAGACGCTCCCTGGATCTTCTATTGACTATATTTCTCTCGGATTTTTTGTTTGAGTGGAACATTCATTTGGATTTTTCTTTTTTTTTCACTATCACGTTATGGTTTGTAGATATTATTAGGTTAATTGTGGTAATTTTAATTTATTTTAATATTTTAAATATGTTATTATAATTTATCATTTATTAGGGTTATTTCCCATCCTCTTTAGCGCTACTTAAAATTTGCATATTACATCATTAAATGACTCTGCTAGAGAATAAACCCTCCTTTTAGGAACACTGCCTTTAAGCAATTGTAGGCAAATGTCACACTTAAAAAGGAACATATTTGTAATCACAGACTATTTAAATTTAAGAGGCATTAATTGTCCGAGGACCTTCATTTCTCCCACAACGGAAAGCAGAAATTCAGTGGACTATTCATTACAATCCAGTGTCGCTGACGACCTTTAACCTAATTAAGGTTGGGTACTACTTTTTATTAGAAAAGATAGTCCTTGATTTTGAGTAAGAGCTCACTGAGACTCAAAGTGGTATCCTTTAACACAGGGGTGGGCAACTCCAGTCCTCAAGGGCCACCAACAGGTCAGTTTTTTAGGATATCCCTGCTTCAGCACAGGTAACTCAATCAGTGGCTCAGTCTAAGAGACTGCTTCAGCAAAGGTGGCTGAATAACCTGTGCTTCAGCAGGGATATCTCCAAGGCCTCGGATGTAGTAGGTGCGCGCGCGCCAGAGCGCATGGCGTCGCGTGTGCCTGTAGCTCGAGCGATCCATGGCCCGTGGGATTTGTATGACGTGCGCGACGGGAAGTGTGGCAGAGGAGTGACGGGAGGTGTGGCCGTGACGTGAGCGGTTCACCCCATTGGCTGAACATGACTCGGCCGTCACACGACCAAACCAAAATCTTTTGTCGGCTGAAAAATCCTCACACCATGGCCGGCCCCATAGATCCCCTGCATTTTGTTAGAGCCGCACCGTGGACTAATACCTAGCCTGTTGGTAGCCCTGGAGGGCTGGAGTTGGCCATCCCTGCTTTAACACAATATAAGCACACAACAATTAACACACTAAAGATGGGATTGCACCTTATATAAGCTGGTTTTGTCAGGATGTGAACAAGGTAATGAAACATTGATGAGATATGTGATAATACCTTCCTGGTTCAGTAACTTTACTTTATGCACAATTATAACCCAACCTCTTTCTAAAAGGAAACAGCCTTCCACATACAGTTTTACTAGTGTCAAAAACCTGGCACAGCACAATCATACAACCTGCTTACACATTGTATAACCAGAACCACAAAGCCCAGAGCGTTTCTCAGCAAGTACAGAAGAAATATAATGCTAATTACCATAGTAATAATTGAAAGAACAACTAATAAAAGAACTCTAAAAATGACCTGTCCATTTAAAGCGCAGGAAATAGGAAGGTTTCCAGTGCAGCAGAATTAAATCTCGTGTGTTTGGAAGGTACCGGACTGCTCTAGTCCACAGGGGAACATCAACGAGCGTAAGCAGGTAAGTCTCAGGGGGCGGCAGAACTAACAGGAAAACTAGTAGTTAAAGGAGTAAATCCTTCCCCACCCCCTAAAATAAATATTATTTCCTCTAGGTGGGAGGCAGGGGGTCTCTGGAGCCGAGCCATGTTAATTCCAGCTCCGGGTCCCCCCCTCCCCCCAAGATACTTACGTAGGGGGTGCCAGTATCTCCTGCTCAGGTTTAAAACACGACAGCTTCCTATTGACCTGCAGCATCGGGACATTTAAACCTGAGCAGAAGGTACGGGTACCCTCTACGTAAGGCTAAGTCCCCGGTGAGCTGCACCTTAAAACCGCGATCTGCGGTCTGTAGGGAGCGATGGGAGGCGCAGGGGGGCATGGCCAAAACTGGGGGGGAGGGGCACGGCCATGACGTCAGGCACAACACAAGGCACAGCCCAGCAGCTCAAAGCACTGCGCTCCCATTGGTCCAAGCCATCTGCCCTGCTATTGGCTCCCCGCACACCACGTGACCGCGACGCCGCACGGGAACACAATCGTGTTGGTTCCTCTGCTGGCTAACGCGCCACCGCACTGCGTGAGCCAAAACGCGAGAAGACACTGGGGCCTGCCTAATTGAGGCCAGCGACTGGTGTTCGCCGCGCCCGCTTCCGTCGCCACCGGGGACATA
Organism: Ascaphus truei; assembly: GCA_036426205.1. Classification (NCBI taxonomy): domain Eukaryota; kingdom Metazoa; phylum Chordata; class Amphibia; order Anura; family Ascaphidae; genus Ascaphus; species Ascaphus truei. Next base: position 37,132,126 of record CM071575.1, on the reverse strand, counting down.
GCAAGTATCTCAGGAAGCAGGGAGCTGAAATAAACGTGGTTCAGCTACCGAGACCCCCTGCTTCCAACCTTGGGGGAAAAGAATTGGGGCGAGGGGGGAGGCGGCCCTAATAATGCTTGCCTAAGGGTGGCACATAACCTAGGGATGGGCCTGGGAACATCAATGAGAATGCTAAGGGGTTGGGCACAATGGATAATTAGTGCTTTTATTTTAAGCCATTTTCATTCCAACATTTTCGGATGAAACATCAGCCCTTTTCAAGCCACATCCTGATGTTGCAGCTGTCCCATTAATAACCAGCATTTATGGGAACGTATTTTCACTGGTCTTGCTATATCCCCTTTGCTGGCCCCTCTGGCAGTGAAAGGGGTTTAGAGTCATATTGACCAAGCAGTTCTACTTGACGAGACACCGTCCAGCGCGGCTCAATGGTGGCGGCAAGTGGTCATCCAGCATGAAAAAGTGTCTAATAAAGTAACACCGCTTGGTTCATCTGGCCCATTCCATTGAATGGGTCTGTCGGGGGGTGGTAGACATCTCATGGAGTAGCACTCCTTAGTAAATATGGCCCTACGTCTCTTTCGCTTGGCATTTAATATGTTCCACGGTTAAAAAAAAAAATGGTAAAACAACCGTCTTTATATGAGAAAATAGTTTTTGGTATATTATAAACTCCGGACATGAAAGGATCTCGTTACCTGAAGCATAAGCTCACATTCATCCCGGCCAACGAAGATCATCTCACGGGGCAGCCGGTGGCGGGTGCCACAGCTGCTCACGAGGAACCAGGAAGTGACACTCATCTTGATCTTTGGCTCCTCACCTAGCCTTTAAACATCCTACATAAAGAGACAAAGAACAAATGGGAGATGCAGGGTGGCAGGCTCTAACCCAGGCGTGGCCAACTACAGTCGTCAAGGGCCACCAACAGGCCAGGTTTTAAGGATATCCCTGCTTCAGCACAGGTCGCTCTATTAGTGACTCAGTGCTTCAGCACAGGTGGCTCAAATCCTGTGCTGAAGCAGAGATATCCTAAAAACATGACCTGTTGGTGGCCCTTGAGGACCAGAGTTGACCGCCCCCTCCCCCACCTCCCCCACCTGCTCTAACCAATCCTGTCCCTTTAAGTAAACAGTACATACAGTCACATGCAGAGGGAGGATTGAGGGGTGGGCTTCTACTCAAGCAGGGACAGGGAATAAGTGCATCATGCTTTTCTTGTAGTGGAGGTGCCTGAGAGGGCAGAGGATATTACTTCAATTTAACACCATGCTTCAATTTCCCACAGATGTGCCGTAATATTTGGGACAGAAAACATCAGTATCCGCAATAGAAGAAAAATGAATGGAATCAGGTAGGAACTACTATTATTCAGTGGGTGGGGGAGGGGGGGTGTATTATTCTTGGACATGCACAATAATATACACATTTATTCCCATTGCAAATCTTTTTGAATCTGTTATTTTTGTAAATAATAATTACATTCTAATTGTTTTATAAAAGAAATACTTTTTTTTAGATCACAATAATGCTATAAAATGTATCACCTGGTCTATGAAAAAAACCCTATATTTTTTTACATTAAAGGGTGCGTATCACTTTACTTCCTAAATATACTTATGTTAACAACCTAGCACTGTAATTTGATTCCTTAGTACTCACCCTTAAGAAAAAGAGAGAGAAAAAGAGCGAGAGAGAGACCGCTCCAGCGAGAAGCAAACAGAAAAGACAGCACTCAAAGTAAATGAAAAAAGACCTGTAATCAGATGTAATACAGCACAATCATGACCAACATTTCGGTCCTGGGTAGGGCACCCTGAGGAAGGTCCTACACAGGACCGAAACGTTGGTCATGTTTGTGCTGTATTACATCTGATTACAGGTCTTTTTTCATTTACTTTGAGTGCTGTCTTTTGTTTGCTTCTCGCTGGAGCGGTCTGCTTTTCTCTATTTATCTTTATAGGACATGCACCACTTTGTTATTTAGGAATTGGAGTGCCAGCAAGGTATCTGGGAAATGACATGCAAATGAGCACACAGTGCCACCTTTTATCTCATGCTCACATTACATGAGCAACCCTTAGCCAATGCATGCTGCTTTAAACACAGCTTTTAAGCAAGGGCTTGGGAGATGCAAAGCCAGTAAACCCACTCACAGACATGTTTCAACCTTGATGGGTATCATCAGTGTGAGGTTGGTTGCTAAAGGTTGCCCATGTAATGTGAGCATGAGATAAAAGGTGGCACTGTGTGCTCATTTGCATGTCATTTCCCAGAATCCCTTGCTGCAGTGGAAGTGCTGTGTGCTGGGTGATAATGGTGAAAGACAGGGTTGCAGACCTGTCTAAGACATGCAAATGAATATACAGGAATATTTACAGTTGCTTTATGCTTTACTGTGGAGGGTTTTAGTCACTTTTTTTACCCACCATAACCTTAATAAGTGTGGTATATACACACACGCACGCACGCACGCACACACACGTACATATATTTTTAATGCACAAATACATTTTTTATTTATATATATTAAAATTAAAATGCATTTCTATTAGGAGCAGTCCAGAGAAAGTGGCCGTGGAATGATAGAAAATAATTTAGTGGGACCTGAAATAAATGCAGAGAATTTAAGGTACGTCAAAATTTAGGCCTTACAGTCTAACATATTACCATAACGAGTACCACCTAAACAAATACCCTTATCTAATTAAAAATGTTGCAATGATTTCAAAGTTGCAGACTTAAAACATTCAAAGAGGTGGCCATCTTTAAAAGTTCCTACAAATATTATTTTGCTTCTACTGGAGGATTTCAAAATTAAGTCATCCGGACAGAAATGAAAATCAAAATGTTTGTTTCAAGAAGAGCAAGTAATTTGAAAAATAAATAATTAATGTTCAAGAATCTCAATGTTAGAGATGGAGTTACATTCTGTGGCTTACGTTATGCTGTACAGGAAGCAGCCAAATATTAAACTCAGGAGTTATAACTCGGAAAACGTGATAGGTTATTATAATTATGAAGTGATTAGGGACCAAGTGGTGTATACACGTTACCCTATTATGTGAAACAGGCTGAGAGAATAAGGTCGGTCATCACAACGTTTTTACTGACGTTGAAACAGCCTTTTTGACATAAGTCATGCGCGGAAATTTCAAATGTAATTGCACTTGTTTGCCCCAATTATAACCGTTATTTTTCTCAATGGGTACCTCAAGGGTCGAAAAGGTTTAGTCAAATATTTTGGCGCACAGAAGTTAATGGTGTGCACTTAAAAAAAAATAGCATCTTTGTGCAAAAATAAATGTAAAAAAATAGAACCGTTAAAAATAGAAATCGTTCAAGTTGAACACGATGTAAACCCGGAAAAAGTCTGTTGGTTTTGTTAGGGCAGAATTAAGTTGCTATATATTAACTAAGAATGTTTGACACAGAACGAATGTCTCATTATATAGGTAAGCAAAATGTGTATTATTTATGCATCATGTGTAAAAAGTCACTTAACTACCTTCATACTGTACCATGCATTATATGAAGGTTTGTACTACCTATTAGCACTAAAATTGATGCACTACAACATTTTAAATATAAGCTTAGAACACACTAAAGCTGTCTCACATTTTAATCTAGTCTTTATCTTTAACTGTACATGCAATGCCTTATATATAATGTATAACCCTGCTCACTTAATGTAACTATGTATTTGTAACCATGTATTATTTGTATATAACTCTGTGCCCAGGACATACTTGAAAACAAGAGGTAACTCTCAGTGTATTACTTCCTGGTTAAACATTTTTATAGATAAATAAAATACACACACACACACACACACACACACACACACACACGTTATTACAGGCAGCATCAATATGTTAACACAGGGAACGCCAACTTCAGTCCTCAAGGGCCACTAACAGGTAAGGTTTTAAAGGATAGTCCTGCTTCAGCACAGGTTGCTCAATCATTGGCCACCCGTGAGTTAACGTGCTCAACTTTAGTGCTAACCTCCGATTACCACATTGTTCCATTTGTGATTGGGACGGACAGAAGGCAACATATCAGTGAATAATACATATATCAAAAGACCATCTACTGCCGAGGTCCCTCGTTTCCATAGGGCGACCCTATCCTGCCAACTTGTGGCCAAACTGACCAGCTAGATTGCACTGCATCTTAAATCAGCACTCCTGGGGACCCTTTGTTGTTTGTGTGTGTTTTTATTTAACAGGTTTGAAGCAGGGGGTCTCTGGAGTGGAACCGCATTGATTTCAGCTCCGTGGACACCCTGCTTCCCGAGACACATACCTCCCTAGGGGTTGCCAGTATCGCTCTGCCGTTTAAATGTCCCGGGTCACGTGGGCCAATAGGAATCCGCAAGGGATGATGTCACAGCTTCCTATTGGCCGCAGGACATTTGAGCCGCTACCGGCACCCCCTACGAAGGTAGAGAACTCTGGAAGCAGGGCGTCCCCAGGAGTGCTGTTTTAAGACCAACATGAACAAGTGGTATGTGTAATAGGTTAAACACAGGTAATTCTTGTCTTTTTCAATGAAGTGTAGCTATTAATGTTCTTTAACCAAATTATTTGGATGATTTTTTACAGTCTTCATGTAAACGGTTTTGTGACGCAGCTGTTTGAGAGACAAACTTTTCCAACATACAGGTGTTACACATCGTCAATCTCCCTCTGCTAGGTATGGGATTATGATGCCATCACTACCACACAGGGTGGAGAATAATAGGCAGGCGAATAATATTGAGCATTACACAGTTGCTGTTGAAAAACCACTTGAACCAGGGGTTTGCAACGCCAGTCCTCAAGGTCCGCCAACAGGTCAGGTTTTCAGGATATCCCTGCTTCAGCACAGGTGGCTCAATCTGTTTCTCCCAGGCCACGCAAGTGAAATGTGGGCCTTCCAGGTGATTTTAAATCTTTCCAAAGAAGCCAGTAACATTGGTGAACTAGTTATTACTTGGGACGGCTCCTTGTAATGCAGCAATTCCATCCGGAAGCCTGTACGAGTTTAACGCGTTTCAAAAATGCTTTTCAAGTGCTAAAGGAAAACCAGATTATTATTTTTTTTGTGTGTAAGCTCTAACTTTTGAGGGTAAAAATGGTAGCCTTTATGGTCTCTGGGGAGAGCTCCATTTTAAGCTCCAGCCCACTTCATATTTAAAACGCTTACATCTCCTGAACAAAGCATCAGATTTAAAAATGAAAAACATTGTCCTGGAACAGGATTGTTTATTTCTGTGTATTTTTGTCTGCGCTCAGGCTGCCAGCCCTCCCCACCTAAATTGCATGATTTCCCTGCTCTGAAGCAGCCAGAGCTGTGTATATTGCAACATTATTGTTATAAATAATAATATACTTTACACAGCCATTAGCCTGTTACCATGGCAACCTCCCAATGCTCATATTCCAGATTGGTTTAGTCCTCTCCCCCTGCATTTATCTGCATATTGTTATGCCCCTTATCTTGTTCCTGTCAGACAGGAAAGTGTGCTCTCTTTTCCATCAGCAGACACAGCGAGTAAGACACATCTTCCACTGCTCCCTTAGGCTGCGTCCCCGCTAGCGCTGAGCAGGCGGCGGTTACTTACATATATAGATATATGCAAGTCCCCGCTCACGCTGTGCACGCACGCTCAGCGCTTGGGTAAACAAAAAAATTATACTTTCCAGCGTGCTCAACTACCCACAATGCACCCCCACCCCTGCGTACATGCAGGACACCCGGCGCTCATGCTTGGAGCGCTCTCCAAGCATGAGCGCGCTCTGCGCCAGCGGGGACTCAGCCATAGGCTGCAGCCAGGCAGGGAACGGGCACGCTGGTGCTCGAGCGCTGCGCCCTGCTCGGCCGGGGCGATTCGTGGCCGGCTAGGCGTGCGCTCGCCCAGGGGCGCGGCCACGACGTCACGGAGCTGGTTCGCCCTTATTGGGCGAACCGCTCACGTGGCGCCCTTCGAGCAGCATAATCAAATTTGCTTGCTCTAAGCGCCGAGCAGGCGTAGGCGCTTGCTCACGCTGGCCACACACATTGCCGCAATGTGTTTCATCACGGCCAGCGTGAGTGTGCCCGCCCAGCACCACTCTGGAAGAGGCCTAACAAAGGAAATCCTTTTCACCTTTCCCTCAGAGAAGCACTTCCACATAACAGGACACCTTCCTCTCATAGGTTACTAGCTGATATACCCGGCGTTGCCCGGACGTGGAAGGGCAGGGGGCATGGAGTGGAAGGGCGGGGGGGGGGGCAAGGGGAGGGGAAGGGCGGAAGGGGGCAAGGGGAGTGGAAGGGCGGGGCGTACTCACATGCTACAAGTGAGCCTGGGTCCAGGATAAATGTCATTGGAAAGGACAAGAAAAACAACACACACACACACTCTATGGTGACCAGTCGGACTGCTGCTTTAACTCTTTGGGTGCCCCACGACCAAGTCACTGTCACGGGGTCTGGTACTCTAGGTCAGGGATGCACAAACGGGGGCGCGGCGCTTATAGCGACTCCGCGCTCTTCCCCAAAGCATTTAAATGAAATGCCGGGGATAGCGCACAAGGCCTCTGAAAAATTCTCTTAACGTGTCTCCGGCGGCTTATGGTGATGCGTCGCCATATCGACACGGGGTCACATGACGTCGCGTTGCCATGGCAACGGGACGTCACATGCGGTTGTGACGTCAGAAACAAGGTAAGGAGGGGGGGTGCAGGCGGGAGTGGGGGGCGCGCAGGGGAAATGTTTGCGCACCGTTGCTCTAGGGGCCCCATGACAGTGCCCAAGGATGCTTGTGTTCCCGGTTAGATAGCGCCCTGCGTTCATATGTAGCGCAGGAATGCGATCTGCAGTGAAGGGAAATGGAAGACCTGCACTTTGCCCGAGGGGCCGTGGCACCCCTATTCTAGGCGAACGCATGCCTTTGACATGTTGCAGGAGTCACCTGTGGGTAATCGATACCTTTTATACCCAAATCTGACACCTGTAACTATTTGTAAACGTTTCTAAAGTTAGACGTGGGTGGTGTGTGGATTGCGCTGGCTGCTCCTTTGTGTTACATCACTGTATGACATCACTGTGTGATCAGCGAGTGCTTGTACAGCCATAATCTGCTCTCTCCCTCTTCCCCTAACTTTATTGGCTGTCTGATAAGGACAGGAGTGGGATAAAGGTAAACCCCCCCCCCCCGCTTAATTGACAAACAATTTCCCCTTCAGAGGCGCCTAACTTAGATTCCCCCCCAAAAATAAAGCTATTAGCGTTGTTAGATTTGTCTAGGAAAGCCAGTTAGACTGAAACGTTTTAGAAAAAATACTTTTCTATGGGAGTTTGTGGAACGGCATTATTAAAATCCGGCTGCTACTTCCCAACGGCGGGAAAGGTTCCACGTGTGAAAGAACAGAACCTCGAGCCTAGATTTAACAGGAAGCTACAAATGTCACCAAATACAGTGCATTATATTTTGACTCGTGCTACCAGGCCTGCATTTAAAAAAAGTGAGCCGCAGTAAAAACAGTACCGTCTGCTGTGCAGAGACCACAATTATCTGATTCAGGGTAAACGCCGCCTATATTTTTAGACGCTGTGTTTTGTTCCAAATATAACAGACCTTTACGACCATTTTGGCATCTGCTGCTAAGGGCCAGGGAATAAACATTCCCCAACTTTCCTAACAACCAGGAGACACAAAACATGACAAGGATTCCTAGCAGCAAATACCACAGTACTACAGCTGAGGAGAGGTGAACAGCACTGATAGCATTTTGCAGAAGTGTATGGTGATTACATCATAGCAGTGTTAAATATTAACCCCTTTGCTGCTTGGGGAGGGTATATCAATGCATGCAGGCTTCTCTAATCTAAAGGTATTAGTAGTTTACTGGACTGATCAGCAACCATGAATCACAAGCTCAAATATACAGTACTGTACTCCCATTAAATTCAGAATCCACAAAAACACTAATTATATATATATATATATATATATATATATATATATATATATATTATATATTACCTCTACATTATATTATACCTACACATACATATATATATATACATACACATACACATACACATACACATACACACACACACCTTAGATTGTAAACTGTCTCAGGGGCAGCAATTTCCTTTCCTATTGTCTGATTTTGTTTGCTGCACTTATTGTATTATTCACTGTATTGTCTCTTTTGTAAACCGCTGAATACACTGTGGGCACTACAGTATGTAAATAATGATATACATACAGCATAATTTACAGCTCTTGCCTATCCACTGCTGGATGAAGGAGATAGATACATACAGGTACTTACTTCAAGGCCTATGTTTGCTCATGCTCCCAAGCACCTTACAGACGATTCACTTGCATGCTTACCACTGCTTAGTAAATAGGGCCCAGAATCTCAGCCAATGACGGTCTCCCTTAGACGGATTCCAGTCAAATAAACCCAGGTGTTCCCCTCTGCATTCAAATGAATGGGGCTCAAATATTCCCTAGCACTGGGAAGCTACTCCGCAACATATTGAATAAGTGCCTAAATGTGAAATCAGAACACATTTTACGCAACATATATTTAAGCGCTGCTGGACTCAGTAAATATGCATCCTATATTGTCACGTTTATGATAATACGCATTAAATAGAACTTTTTTTTTTTTTTAGCACGTTGCTGCATAAGATCTGAAGCCAATGTTAGAAGGCTCGTAGCATTGTGCAACGGCTGGCAGCGTCGCTGACTTTCTGGTGTCACAATCATTAAAAAAAATAAAGCCGCCGAGTGCACGGCGGAACATACACTTTGGCACCAGAATGGAGCCTGTGTTTTCCCCGGGAGTGGGTGGCAGAAGCAAGACGGAGCTTGGAAAGCAGCAGCAGCCCCGGCAGCTGTTGTAATGACAAATCAGAGCAGCTCATCCCCCCCCCTGGTCTGAAATCAAAAAGCACAGGGCCTGCAGTGACCAAACCCAGCGTCTCATCTATTATTCACTGCGACAGACACAATGTAATCAGGATGCTGCGGAATACAAGTACTATTTCATCTCTACCAATAGCCACAAAATAAAAATAAAAAAATGAAGTCAGTTAGAGACTATCGGCTATAAAAGCAGCTGCCTTTGATCCCTGCAAAAACAAACCACTCCCCCCTCTGGGATCTAGGATCTATCCCTGTCACAATGTGTAATCATTAATCCTTTTGCTGCTAAGCGGCAGTGGGGGGGAGGGAGAGCTGATTTAAATATTGCAGCCCCTCCAGCACTGAAATGGTTAATGCTTATATATTTCTCCCCCCCCCCCCAGACAAAAAACCTGGGTTAGACCCTTTCACAGCCAAGAGGCCTAGCATACGTTGTAGGCAGCCAAAGGGTTAAAGGATTACACAGAGCTCTCTTGAATAGCAGGCGCATTCCCCAGCCCTGGCAGGTCTCACTGGTGCAGTACGACCAGGTGCTGGCTGGAGGCTGCAGGCCAAGCAATGGATGATCAGCTGTTTCCTGTCCCCTGGGTAATCCCATTCGCTCTATTCCCACCTACCTGTTCTGGGCACCTTCTCCTGCACAGCACAGACCGTCTCAGCCTGGGTACCCGCAGGGGGGATTGGAGCAGGGAGGAGGAAGGCTGAATTCTGCGCTCTGAACCGATGCAGATCTGGGAAGTGTAATAGAGGGCAGTTAATAATATGCACAAGATACTGTACACACCTTCTCCTCTACTGCTTGCTCTGACACCCTTCTCCGCCTGCACTTGCACGACAGGTTTCATGACATCATCAGCCAAACCACCCTCCCCCTCCAGCAGAAAACCCAGGATAGGTGACATTCTTCCGTGATAGAGATTATACACGCCATCTGCTGGACCATCGTGTAATGCTGTCACACTACCTGAATTTTATACAAATCAAATCACATTGAGCCTTGTTTTATTATTATTTGGGTAGACTTCTTTTCATAACATTACAACAGCATGTAATTCTTTTCTGCATCTTACTGCTGGTTATTAATTGAGATTTACATTACAAACCACATGGGGGAGGAGGGGGGGGGGAAGGAAAAATATTATTCGTGCTATTTAAACTTTTTATATAAACGTATTTGGAATTAATTTATTGGGTATTAACCCATTTGCTGCCAGCGGCAGCTCCACTTGTGACCTTGAGAAAGTCGCTTTTATCTCCTGTGTCTCAGGCATTACAAATTAGATTGTAAGCTCTACAGGGCAGACATTGTGCCTGAAAAATGCCATGTACAACGCTGCAAGTCCTATATAAGACAAATATATATTTAAAAAATAACTGTAAGGCCAAGGCCATGGTGCAGGCGTGCGACGGAGCGCACAGCGTTGTGCGCGCCTGCTGGAGAGGTGGGAGGGGGAGACGCGACGGGGAGGCGTGATGTCACATGAGCGGTTCGCCCTCATTGGCTGAACCGCTCACGCGACCTGGCTGTCACACGACAAAAGCAAATTATTTTGTCTGGCCGGGAATCGCGCACGCGTCCGCGCTTCATTGTGCGCTCTACGGCTTGCCTTGTAGAGGTACGGCCTTTTGCTCATGCTGCGCCCGCGTTCACAGGGAGTATGGACACGGCCTAAGGCCTCGTCCAGGGTGACGCGGAGCTATCACACACATTGCTACAATGTGTTTGTCCAACGTGCCCGTGAGCGCACGGCGCTCCGCTGCTTGGAGAGACAAATCAATTTGATTTGCCGCTCGCTGGCGCGTCACGTGAGCAGTTCTCTCAATGAGGGCGCACCAGCTCCGTGACGTCATGGTCATTGAAAATGGGACTGCACATAATAATCCTTATTGGGTACATAAACACCAAACGACGTTTGAGTGGTGTCCGGATACTAAAGTATTCCAGGAATGCATTGCTGATGCACTCTCATTAGAGAACAAAGTGGATAATATAGGTCTCCTCCTGATGTAAGTACTGCACGTTTTATAAATAATGGACAACGTACTTTTTCATCGACACTCTGTATTCTTGAGCCATCTGGACATCTTAGGCCGGGATTATAGAGTCCGCTTGAATGCGAGAGCGCACACAGCAGCAGCGCGTCCCTAACACAAGCGATCTGTAAAATCTTCGTAGCGATGGGGGGACGTGGTGGGGGCGCGGCTGTGATGTCACACGGGTGGTTTGCCCTCGTTTGTTGAACGGCAGCCATGACGTGGCCATCGCTCCGCCACGCCAAAAGACAAAACTCTTGTCTTTTGAAAACGCGGTCCCGCCAACGCGCTCCGTTGTGTGCGCGCGCGTGAGCACTAAGGGCGGCCTCATAGGGAGTTTGCAATTTGTTCTTGCCACGCACCAGCGTCAACGGATTGAGTGTAAGCTCAGCCTTATGCCCCCATTCTGTGTCATTGAATTTTTTTAATGCAAACTTTGGTTATCATATTTTTGTCTAGAACTCAGATGGTTAAAAGACCTGTGTGTGAGTTTATTAAATTATAGTGTTACTGCTCATTGTTCGGCTGTAACCAGGACACGTCGACCTATCTTCATAGCATTATAACTTTGTGGGTATTCCATTGTATTATGTTTTGAAATAAAGCAACATTCCAAGAAGAGACCATTCCAATCCACAAACTAGTTCTTTATTGGTTGTAATTTAGGTTTGACTTGTTGTCGATATTGCTAAAGTGAATAGACAAAGTTGCTTTTACAGCTAATTGTCGCTGCTCTTTCCTGGTAAAACAGAAGGAGAATTTATTAACATGCTTTTGTTTTTGGACACGGGGGTTAGGCACTGAAATGGCAGAGCAATGCTTTTCAGCTCCCCCAGAAAACATTACACAACTTTTGTAGAAAGAATGAAGAAAGTGTTGTATGTTTCATGGGACACAAATACCCCTTCTTTAAATGGGTTCAGTGCATTGAATATCTTCTGAAACATGTTCCTTTTCATTTTGAAGGATTGAAGCAGGGGGCCTCCAGAGATGAACCTCATTAATTTCAGCTCCAGTGATTCCCTGCTTCCAGAGATACTTACCTCCGAACGGGGTGCCGGTATCTCCAAGTTTAAAGCTTACGTGGGCCAATAGGAAGCTGCATCGGATTACGTCACGGGTTCCTATTGGCCTGCCGGATGGGGAAGCTTTGAAACGCGAACCCGAGCCAGAGAGGCAACCAGCACCCCGTACGGTGGTGTCTCTCCATAAGCAGGGGTCCCCGGAGATGAAAATAATGGGGTTCATCTCCTGCTTCAAGCCTATATCAATTACAAATACAAAAACGTCTAGCTTGGATTATAGCTTTAACATATCCTTGACAACATATTCAGGGCAAGGGAAATGTCCATTCACTAATGATTCTGTAACTTTGTTTCCATTTATATGGAGTTATGGAAATCTGCCATGTTTCACAATAACTGATTGGCAGTAGGACACTAGGTTGTATTGTATCCTTTAGTGTACATAAATAATTGGGTAATTGTAACAGGGACATATAACTGTTTAAATAAAGCAGCCTCAGAGTTCTGAGAATCCAGCAGAGAGAGTTAATTGCAGCCACTCAATTAACTAGTCTCCACTTCGACGAATGAGAGCTCTGTAAAAAGCCTCATGTGAGAGACAGGACCGAGATTTTTCTTAGCTCACATTTGGGCTGACAGAAGGAGCACAGAGAAGCCTGCGCTCAGATCAAGACACCCAGAGACCTATATTTCCTGGACACAGAGGACCCAGGAACCTGCCAGAGACTGACATGGAGGGCTACCTGCTTAAGGTACCTCCTGAGACTTTGGGGTGATAGGCTGGTAATGGGAATATCCCTCCAGTCCTGCAGATAGGGTCTGGGGAAGTAAGTTAGCCCTTACAAAGGGATAGGGGTTTGTTATTTGGTTGTTTTTGTATGTTTTGCCTGGATAAAGGAACAGGCTCAATAAAGCCAAGATATAATTTCACCCTAATCGGTCTCCATTATATGTACCTCTGCACACATCTCTTACAGTAATCAACACCCATTTCTTCTCTGGTAAAATAACACTATATTCTGTAAGGTTAATATTACCTGAAGGTTACTGTACGGATTATTTTCCTTTGATTGCAAGTTCTTCGGGACAGGGTCTCCATATGCTTTTTGTTCTAATTTGCTTTTTACTCTTATCCCTATTTGTATGGACTTCACTGTTAGCCCTATGTAAATGACATTGTACATACATAAGTACAGGCGAGGGGTTAATGGTATGAGGGTATGAGCAAGTGCATACAGTGGCATCTGCCTCCAGATGGAGCAGGTTTTTCTACCTGTGTATAATAATAATAATAGCATGTTCTTGTATAGCGCTGCTTGTTTTACATAGCGCTTTACAAAGACATTTTGCAGGCACAGGTCCCCGTGGAGCTTACAATCTATGCTTTTGGTGCCCGAGGCACAGGGAGATAAAGTGACTTGCCCAAGGTCACAAGGAGCCGACACCGGGAATTGAACCAGTCTCCCCTGTTTTAAACAGTGCCAGTCAGTACTTTACTCATTGAGCCGCTCCTTCTCCCTTGTATTACAGAGTCTGCTCTAACAGTTGTGAGTGTGAGTTCCACAATAAAAAGTTAGTAAACTAGATCTGGGTGGATTGTTGTCTCAAAACTGAGAGAGCTAGCCAAGGACATCACAGTGCTGCCCATACAGAACATGAAAACTCCTGGTGATTTATTCATTCTTTGTTTTCTAAAATAGTTAACTACTTCTGTATTAGGTGATACCTTTTATATTTGGACTAACAATTGATATTATACGACAAGTTTTCGAGAGTTCTCTCTTCCTCAGGTCGGCTGTCACCTCTGCAACTGGACAAACCCGGCTACTTCTATTTAATTCATGGTGGAAGATACCGCATATAGCCGCATGGCTGCATATAGCCGCATGGCTGCATATAGCCGCATGGAAAAAGCATCTGACCAAACTGATTACAAAGCAAACCCGCTCTGGGAATCTTTGTAAATCAGTATCGCCGACCTGAGGAAGAGAGGAGAACTCTCGAACGCTTGTCTTATATCAATTGTTAGTCCAAAAAAAAGGTATCGCCTAATACAGGAATAGCCCTGATAGGTTTTGGGCTATTATTCTATCCTCCTCCTGGCAGTAAAGCCTAGTAAGGGTAGGTTTCCAGGAGTAATCATGGGTTTTCCCCACTCATTGCAGTGCAGTGAGTCAGAGAAAGTAGTGTCATCAGGCCTTGTGTCCAATGAGAGGCACAGGGGTGGTGCTTACTGGATCTGTACTTAATGCATTGTACTTCCTGATTTAGCCAGTCTGCCTCTACCATGACAGAGGCTGGTTTACCCAAACTAAGCTGTCTGGGCTCTGGCAGTTTGAGGCCCTCCCTTAGGGGAGCGGTGGGAAAACCAATACCTTTTATCCCACCAGGGGATAATGGAAGAGCAAGGACCACTCTTGGTGCCCTTTGGCTGGGAGTGGATCCAGGTACATCCTGAGGGTGGATACCCTAACAACTGCTACCATCTGAGGCTGCTGAATTCAGAAAGATCAAATAAAGAATCCTGGATTTTATATACCTCCTTCCTGAGAGTGAAGTCTATTGGGAAGAGGGGGAAGAGATTCTTCTGCAGAGACTTCTCCCCATACACCTGGGGGCTGCACGAAATGGAGGCGCTGCACCTGTGAGTACTATTCGGGCAAGACCCCAGAAGCCTGTCCTGTCTTTCCCCTACAACACCATGCGGAGACCCAGGGCCCCCTGTTACCAGCAGGTATGCACCACACTAAACCATGTAACCGGAGTGAGTTTCACACAGAGATGCCCTATGTGAGATTGGGTGGGGGAAACAGGGTTACACAGGAGTGGTCAACTCCAGTCTTCAAGGCCACCAACAAGTCAAGTTTTAAGGATATCCCTGCCTCAGCACAGGTGGCTCAATCACTGAGCCACTGATTGAGCCACCTGTGCTGAAGCAGGGATACCCTTCAAACCTTGGCCTGTTGGTGGCCCTTGAGGACTGGAGTTGGCCACTACTGACCTAAGGGCTCGTCCAGGGTGGCGCTGAGCGGGCACGCACGCTCACGCTAGACAAGTTGCGACAATGCACGTGTCCTGCGTGAGTGGGCGGGCGCGCCTGCTCGGTGGTCAGCCGCTTGCCGAGCGAGCAAATTTGAATTTGCCTCTCGCAAGTGTGTCACGTGAGCGGTTCGCCCAATGAGGGCGAACCAGCTTCGTGACGTAGAGGCCGCGCCCCCCAGACGCGTACACCTAGCCGGCCATAAAAAGCGCAGCAGAGAGCAGCGCTGGAGCGCTAGCGCGCCTTTACCAACCCTGGACGAGGCCTAACACTGACGTACTCACTTACGCTGCACTACTGCAACTAGTCTAACAATTTCTTTATAAAATATTTGACAGTGGCAATATATCTGCCTGTCCCAATGGCTGGTGAGAAAGTGAAAGTAAAATGAGGGGCTGCTACAGACAATCACTACAAACAGATCAGACTGCACAACTTGCAGGCTGAGGTTACTGCACTGGCACAAGAAATTGCAGATATGGAAGCTACACCCAGTAGGCATCAGGGTCCCTTGCCCAGGCATGTTAGAGCAGCAGAACATGTAGCACTAAGCTATTTTTTTATTACATTTAAGTCCCAGAGACCCCCTGGTTCAAACATGTAATAAAAATTAAAAAAATGAAAATAAATTGCTTAGTGCTACATGTTCTGCTGCTCTAACATGCCTGGGCAATGGGCTCTGAGGCCTTATACTGGGTGTAGCTTCCATATCTGCAATTTCTTGTGCCAGTGCAGTAACCTCAGCCTGCAAGTTGTGCAGTCTGATCTGTTTGTAGTGATTGTCTGGACAAGCAATCATGATTTCCTACTACAGGATGGAGGAACCAGGCGCTTACCTTTAGTGACAGATTTACGGAAGAGCGATGAAACCAATATATATGTTTTTTTTCTATTGGTGTGGAGGTGTTCCTGCGATCCCTTCTGCTTCTACCCCTGATAAAGGGATGATCCAAAGCCCTTATGGAAACGTAGAGACAAAACAGAGTAGGGGGAGCGAGGGATGAATAGATGCACAGATAAACAAATGTGGACAATCAGTTTAACATAAATTAAGCCCAGTAAGGGGGGGTGGGATGATGAAGAATCTATAGGTAGAGGTGAGCTATATAATAGATGCTTACACGGCCGTGTGTAAACACAATCCGAAGATGATATATTTGGGGTGGATGGTAACCCTTCTGCAATTGGGTGCAGGAGGGGTCGTGTTAATTCACACAATATAGACAAATACTCACACGGCCCAGTGTGAGTAAAGGCGTAGGGCAGATGTCTTTATGGGTATACACCTAGGTTCCCGTCAAGATAATCCCGGTGGTGCTGTGCCAGCTGCTCTGTGGCAGGCAGGGGGTTAAATGGCGGTCTCTCTCTCATTTCTCCCTTCTGGGCTTCTCCCTCCCCGTTTCAGTTTAGGGGTGTGGGTGAGGCAAAATAACATATTGGGATCAGCAATGCTCTTAAAAAACGTGAAGTTAATACACATAATAAGTCCACAACAAATGCACACCACATAAAATATCAATGTTCCGGCGTGCTCCCGTGGCTGTGGTTTGCAGGACCTTTCATTCTGCTGGATATAGATCCAATGGTGGTCTTTCTCCCTCCTAATAGAGTAGAGAACTGCCATCTATTCCGACTCCGGACGCGGAGGAGAGAGCGGCCGGGACTACTGCAAACCACAGCCACGGGAGCACGCCGGAACATTGATATTTTATGTGATGCATTTGTTGTGGATCTTATCTAATGTGTGATTAACTTTCACGTTTTTAAGACATTGCTGATCCCAATATGTTATTTTGCCTCACCCACGCCCCTAACTGAAACGGGGGGGGAGAACCCAGAACGGGAGAACTGAGAGAGACCCGCATTTAACCCCCTGCCTGCCAGCACAGCGTGCACAGCACCACGGGGATTATCTCTGACGGGGAACCTAGTTGTATACCATAAAGACATCTGCCCTACGCCTTACTCACACTGGGCCGTGTAGTATTTGTCTATATTGTGAATTACCACGACCCCTCCTGCACCCAATTGCAGAAGGGTTACCATCCATCCCAAAGATATCATCTTCGGATTGTGTTCCTACTACAGGCCAAGGGATCCGCGTAGGGGGTCAAATCAGATGCCAGTCTCGTGCTCTGGTTGTGGGAAAACCGATGTGTGCCAGTGAAACAGTCCAGCATGTAACCCCAATATATAGAAATCAGGAACGCCATTCTACGTGGCTACATTTGTGTGAGAATTAATGGGCAAAATGTAACAGCATTTCTGTGTATGTTTGCGCAGTTACGTTGTCGGCTAGGTGGTGGCTCAGTTAGCTCCAGGGCTGGTGCGTATCCCTTAGGCTGCGTCCCCGCTAGCGCTTAGCTCGCTGAGCGGGCGGCGCTTGGCGAGGTGACTTGCATATATATATATATATGCAAGTCCCTGCTCACGCGATGCGCGTGCGGGTATGCACGTGCACACACGCTCACCAGCGCTCGGCGCTTAGGTAAATAAAATGTTCATACTTACCAGCGCGCTCAGCTTCCCCTGCAGCGTCCCCCCACGAGCGCTTGCAAAAATGTTAAGGCCACCCGGCGCTCATGCTTGGAGGGCTCTCCAAGCATGAGCGAGCTCAGCGCCAGCGGGGACAAAGCCTTACAAGGGATCTCTACTCTTGATGCCAGACTCTTATACTATGTGCCCTTTGTGAAACGACTACCTTGATCTTCAACTTGTGTGACATACAGTTTGTGCACAATCCAGTGACCGTGCCTAATCTAGCAGCCCCATTGTTGATGGGGAGAGGCTTTTTGTATAAGTACAAGGTTTCCTGTCATTATGACAGTAGAGTGCTGGTGACTGTTCCTAATGGTATGCTGCCTGAAAGCTTTTCAGATGGGAATGGGTTTGTGTACAAAAATTAAATTCAGATCATACTTTCTCTCGTTCTATTATAATATCAGCCACCTTACAGGTGTATGGGGGACAGCTTAATCAATATATCCTGTATACAGAATATCTCCTTCCGCCATTTCAAGAACCAGTTGTCAGCTTGCAATGGATATTAAAGGTCCAGCTCAACTGGAAACTAGACACTAAGGATAGGACCCAGCAATGTTAATTGCTGTTATCTTTTTAAAGGAGGTTTTTCAGATAAACCCAGGAAAACTAACTTGGCAGTGCATCATATAAAAACAAGAATAACTCGGTGCCTCCTTTCCACAGACCGTCTCCTGCTCAGCATGCACCAATTGATCAACACATTGACGTTGCAAACTGGAATTGTTGCACCCACTACTGGTCCAAAGACCTCGCCAGTTGTTCTTTTCCGTAAATCTTCAGGAGATATCAGATTGTGTGTAGATTACTGATATCTCAATGATGTTACCATCAAGGACAGATACGCGTTGCCGCCGATGGATGACCGTAGCAGGGGCAAGCCTGTTACCAACAGCTAGGACTGTTGGGTGTCAGCCAGCAAACTGTTAATCCCTGCGTGGAGGATTAATAAGCCAGCTGGGGTTGTATGTTTATTAGACAGGTAGTGTGCAGTCCACAGTTGCGTGTTCCTGGTCTGCAGAGGGACACTAGGTCTGAGCTGTGTTCTTGTGTAACACAATTTCCCTCCCCCCCTCCCCCAATCGCAGATAGGGTCCATGTGCGGAAATCTACATGCATTACCATGTGTGGTGCGTTACCTGTCAGGTTCACAAGAGGGCTGAGCTTCCGCCAGTTAGAGCCTGGGCTGTATCCTGGAACGTACTTACAAAAACAGCGCCTCCACCTGTGCAGGATCCTAGAGTATAGAATAACCCCTGACATAGGACCTCATACACAGTAACCACATACACCAAAGTATATATAAACAGTTTACTGTATATGCAGAACAGAACAATAACATAGCATCAACAGTACATTAGTGTCACCCTGTATCACTAATAATACAACTGTCCGGTCGCCTCACAGGGCCTTCACCCCCACACCGTGTACCCAGAGTCCCAAGAGTCCCACAACCCCACCCCTTAGATGTGATCAGCGCCGTACTAGATGAAGTGTAAAGTTGGTGCACTTGGTGACTGATACCAGCCCGGGGCTACAACAGGAAGAGGATCCATCTGCATCCAGCGCCGAAGCATCAGCGATGGCGTCCTCCTCCAAACAGGGTGGTCTCTCTCTGGATGATCTCACCATACAGATAGTCTCTTATCTGTAGTGAGATAGGTCTGGTCTCAGACCTCACTTGTCAGGGCCGGGCAGCACTGCAGCTGTGTCCCTGAACTAACCCACCGCTAAAGGGGCAAAGTCCCTAACTGAAGGGGCCTTCCTTAATGCAGCCACAAGCTAGGATGAGTAGGGGCCTAGCTGGGGCCTAGGGGAGGTCTCTGGCCTAGTGCAGAGGCTACTTGCCTCTCTGCACATATACACCCCCCCTGTCTGCGTCCCAGCTCCTACTGACTCAGCGCGCAACAATGTAACTCCTTTGCAGCAGGAGAATCTGTAAGCCCTATTGGCTGTAATGCAGCAGGTGATAGAGGTCAAAAGGGCAGTCCCCAAAGGCTTCTGGGTAATGTAGTCCCTGGTAGAGCCCTTTACTATTGAGGCCGCGTGCGCTACCTGTACTGCGCATGCGCAACCCTATAATGGCCGCCGCTAGTCTTCTCTTCAAATGCGCAACCTTGTAATGGCCTCCGCGTCGCGCGATCTCTTGCACATGCGTGGACTGTCACGCCAACCCCAACATGGCCGCCGCGGCTATTCTGCACATGCGCGAGCCTAGCAAACATGGCGGCGCCCTGTATCTGATGCCGCTGGGAGCCCCAGGCGACACGATCACCCCCGCAGCTCCCTGACATGCCGCGGGGGTCCTCGCAACAGAGCGGAGGTAAGGGGGCACCAGGGGAACCCTGCTACATATGTATCTGGACTATTCCTTGCTGGAGCTGTATTTTTGTGTTGCTGAACTTTGGCTGAATAAAAGCCTACATTTACTTTTCCAAACGTAAGTTACCTCTGCATGCATTGCTTTGAACAACGCTCTGGCATTTGTTTAAGACAACATTCCTGTGTACATTGGACCTACCCTCTCGATACTGACAGATGGAAATGGATCAAGCATCCTGCCTGAAAATATTGGCTTTAGCTCACATCGTGGCCTTTTCCAAGTGTGCATTTTACCTTTTCAACTGTGCAGTGCCTCTTTCCAGTGTTTAATGAATACAGTTTTATTTTGGTTGCTACCTGGATGGTATCATGATTGCTTAAACTTAATGTCAACAATACATTTTAGACATTACCTCAGTGTGTGATAGACTTGCTGGGACTTGCCTGACTGTTAAACTTGGAAATTTAAATTCTTAGGTCCAATAAACACAGAAAAAATGGAGGAAACAAAAATTCAGTAAGGGCACATCTACACGTGCGGCCAGCACAGGAGACAAAACACCTAATAGGAACAGAATTTCCCTGTAAGATATACAAAGTAGAGCTCTACTCAATAATCTTTTTGCAGTGATTTCAATTTATTAAGGAACAGTGGAGAATGCAACGTTTCGGGTCCCACATGGACCTTTTATCAGGTGATGAAAGTTTTGTGTGTTCCTATTACGTTAAAAAAATTTAGGTTCAAAAATATATTTTCTGGGCCACAGGATATTGAAGGATGGGTGTAGACCCAGAGCCACAAAAGGTTTCATCTGTCCGTGATTTTCCACGCCCACTGAGCGTTACTCAAGTGAGGCATACTGGCTACTTCGTTCAAAACTACTCTTGCTGAGCTTGATTTCCTTAACACGTACAGAGATCATTTACCTAAGGACTGATGCCCAGGAGGAAGTGATTGTTGCTTTAAACAACCTATACATATCTGCACCTTTGCTTAGTTTTCCAGACTTTCAATTGCCCTTTGAACTACACACAGATGCTTCTGACCATGACCTTGGGGCAGCACTCTTTCAACGCTCAGCAAAGAAATTGTTATTGTTTATGGGAGTCGAACACTGTGCACCATGGAAGCAAAATATTCTAGAAAAGCTTGCGAACTTTTGGCTGTGTTATGGGGCATGTAACAGTTGGGGGATATCTTGAAGGGACGCCCTTCACAGAAGTGACCAGAGATGGACGAATGTGTCAAAATTCGACCTTCAAATTACGAGAGAGACTATTTTTAGTTTGAGTCCCAACTGATATACAGTCGTGTGAAAAAGAAAGTACACCCTCTTTGAATTCCATGGTTTTACATATCGGGACATAATAACAATCATCTGTTCCTTAGCAGGTCTAAAAATTATGTAAATACAACCTCAGATGAACAACAACACATGACATATTACATCGTGTCATGATTTATTTAACAAATATAAAGCCAATTGTAACAGGGGATTTGTCCCTGTTCAAAAAGGTGCCTCTAATCCAGCAGTGTGGTGGTTAACTGCTGGTAGTCAATTAACCAACACCACCTGGCTGATTAGAGGTTGGTTAGAAAAGCCTGCCTTTGAGACAGGAAGCGAGATTCCTTAGTCCACAACTGGGCTGACCAAGGAAACAGACAGAGCAGAGGTTCCTGAGTCTCACAGATGAGACTGACAGAGGGATTACAGATGTCTGGAGCTCACAAGACTTCTACATCTGAATGCTGAGATAACCTGAGGAAAAGGCAGCAACCCAGGAAAGAGAGAAGCCTTCCCCCTACAACTACGAGACAGATAAGACTTTTCTTATAAGACTGATTATCTATGTCTGTCTAGATATATATATAAATGTCTCTATGATTTGGGCTGGTGAATCGCTGGACTACAAGTGTAAATATACTCCAACATGGAGCAGATTTTGTTTGTGGATTTTAACATGTTTGCTGTGTTTAAAGCAACAGGCGCAATAAAGACTTATTTAATTTCACCTTAAAACCAGTCCCCATTGCGTACCTCTGCACACATCTCTTACACCAATATATAAATATATATCTTATATAGCCTAGCAGTGTACATAACATTTTGCTGTCACATAGGGCTTACCATCAAATGTTGGTGCCTGAGGCACAGGGAGATAAAGTAATTTGCACAAGGTCACAAGGAGCTGACACCGGAACTCTAAATCAATCTCAATTTCAGAGTCCGTGCCTTTACTCAATGAGCTAGGCCATCAGCTCCTTTCAGAATGGAACTAGAGATTCGGGCACGGACTCCCATTTGACGCCCGTGGATAATCTTGTATTCTATAGGGCAGCCGTCACCTTGTCTGTGCTAAACAAGGCACTCTGAGTTGAGGGCAAATTATATATAGTCCAAAGTTGGCACTAGGGACGTTTCGGTCAAAAATTCCCATGAAAGTTTTTGGAAATTTTTGGTTGAAAACAGCCTGGATGGTTGCTTCAGACTATATATACCATTTACGCCTTTAACTCTTTGTTCCCCAAGTATTGAGAGCAGGACTGCTTCACCATTCCCATCTGATTTAGTGTTCACTTAGGTATTGCTGGAACCTTGTTGTGCCTTAGGCATCGTGCTTACTGGATGTCTAGAAAAAAGATGTTTGTGAACATGTGAAGTTTTAACATAGACGCCAGACGACTAAAACCACCACAGCTAGCACTAGCAGGAGTGATGATTCTAAGGCTGCGCTTATAGTGCCGGTGACAGCGACGCGACTTCGAAACAAATGTATTGAAGCCGTCGCGTGCGCTTATATTAAGTGCGGCGCGACGGATTGGTCACGGTCGCTGGGAGTCAAGTCGATTTGATTTTTCCAGCGACCGCAGCGTGACGTCGTGTCGCTGTCGTCGGCGACAGCACTATAAGCGCAGCCTTATCAAGCTAATAAGTCCAGTTCTCATAGTCGGACTTGAATTCATGAGTTCTTTACTGAAAAAAAGCAAAAGGATTTAAATACATTTTGATTTTTGTAGCACTTTTTCACAAAACGGAAATCTTGTCTGCTCGACAAACTACACCTAAAATCACAGCAGAGAAGTAGATGAATCAACTGTTCTCATGGCATGAGGCTCCACAGATCTTAATCAAGGGTTTTTTTGTTTTTTTAATGAAGCAGTTTCCGCTTTAGGCATTCAGCACAACTTTACTTACGCTTATTCCCCACTGTCTAATCTGAAAGGAAAGAAGGTTAGCCGCATTAGGGCATTGAATCAGTCAGGTTACTTCTTGATACTGACTGCTCATTTACTCCAAAAGAGCGTATGTTCATATTAGACCTGTTAACTATTATCCTCAGGGAAATGTTTTTCTCTTCAAGGACTCATTCTATGTACAAAAACAGGGGACGGCGATGGGCTCAAACGTAGCACCCACATACGCCAACATTTTCATGATGACATTTGAGACAGACATTGTCTATGAACATCCGTTATACATGAGGTGTGGGCGTATATATGGATGCGTTTCATTGACGACATCTTCTTAATCTGGTCAGGCACGGAGCAGGAGGCTCTTGGCTTCCTCACTGACTTGAACGGGGCAAAGCAGACCATAGGGTTCACCTTTCAGATTGACAGTTACTCCATTAACTTTTTGGATACCACAATTTTCATTAAGGATAATACACTGGAGTCTGATCTCTATATCAAGAGTACAGATAGAAACAATTTACTTCTCTACACGAGCTACCATCCACCGGGCACTGTTAAGGGTTTACCCTACAGCCAATTTCTTAGGGATGGGCGCATCATAATCAGTACTCTATCAGTGCCTGAACGCTTTGATGAGATGCAACTCAAGGTCTCACATAGGGGTATCCCCAGTCACTGTTATTAGAGCAGAGACAAAAGGCAGAGGGCCCTGCGAGAGCTAATCTTCTACAGAAACATACTAATGTTGTTAGCAGCAGATCATTCTCTATTCCCTTTGTATCTACCTATGGGACATAGAGTAATAAGATCAGAAAAAACATTCTTAAACATTGGCAGATTTTGAGCTCAGATAACTCTTTAGTACCTACTCTCACGATAAACCATTGTTTTCATATAAAAGGGGTCGAAACCTTAGGGACCATCTAGTGACAGCTGATTTAGGAGGAAAGAGTATGTTACAAACCTTTTTAGGCACTCCTAAGCTCGAATTGGGAGAAACGATGTAGAGGCACCTGTAGCACACCACTTCACACAAGCTGGGCCTAATATCAGCCAACTTCGCTATCAAGTAATTGATCGTATAGGTAAGAGTCGAAGAGCTGGCAACCTTAAAAGACTACTACAACAAAAAGTAAGTAAATGAATTAGGACATTAGGCAATTTGGTCCCAGGAGGGATTAATAAGGAGTTGGACCTGAGCTGTTTTTGAGCGGGATGCCCTGGGTCACTTCTCATCCTCATCTCTTAATCATTGCGGTGTTGTGCTCTGTTGTGTCCTGCATCTAATCCATCTTTCATCCTCCTTCGCAGATCTTGTACGTCCATGGTTGCATGATTATCCCTGATTCCATGAGGGTTGTGCCCGTGGTCATACCACATCCTCAGTTGCTTACCATTTACAATCTGCTATACGCCTGTGATCCACTTGTGACGTTACTGGTCCCCACCCACCTCTATCCCACTGCCTTTGGTACTTATTATTCCAAATCACTTCAGGTACCATTCTGTTTGGCAGACCAACAGTATTACTCTAATACAGTTCACATGTCCCTTACCTGCATACTGAAGGCGTTGATCTTTTTCCCACATTGTATATAGACTTCATATACTACATACCTTACTTTATCTCTGGAATATGATTAGAATATCCTGTGTCTTAAGGTTCCTATGACCATGTGGATTACTCTATTACAGGGAGCTACGACACTTAGGTAGATAGGAGTCCTGATTGTTGTTGATTTTTTTAACTGTAGGGTCCCTTGATCTTAATATGTATATTCTTTATTAGTAGGTATACCCTACGTAGAATGACCACGTTCAGACAACTCCCGGGGTTCACGCAGGAGTGTGTCCGGATGATGACGGAGCAAACGCGCATGCCCAGCAATATGCGAGTACACATTATGCAAATTGAGTGCTGATGACGACAACTGCACAAACGGAGAGTGGGCGTATACATTGCACACATGGAGGCTGTTGTTTCCTCGACTACGTGTTGAATCTATCACCTCCACATCTGGGATACAAGATGACGTCAGGGACTCCTCCTACTTACGACGTATCGGCTCAGGGATTAGATGAGGGGTTCCCCTCCTCCACCTGTTTCAATCAGCTGGGACATTTAAATAATACTGTGATCCACTTACCCACGACAGGGACTACTACAGATGACTGCATGAGAGCTACGGACACAGATCCCAGCAGAGGATTCGTATTGTTAATTTTTTGCTTTATTAGCTTATCACTGAGTTACTGTCAGGAAGTGCTCACCACAAACGAGGCGGGACCACGGTGCTGAGGTGGGAAAGGATATAATGCCACCCACAGCCACGAGGGCACGTCTTGAGAGTAGAATGGTCTGGATGTCCGGGCCGGGGCAGGAGAGGTACGGATAGTAGTGGGTACTGTTAGCCAAGTCCGGGGTTAGAGAGAGAGACGTAATCGTTTTACCGTATGCCGAGTTCGGGATGCCAGAGGTGCGGAGAGTCGTATTGCCGTATGCCAAGTTCGGGATGCCAGAGGTGCGGAGAGTCGTAGAGGAAGCCGGTTCGGTACACAAGGAGGACTGCAAGACAAGACAGGACTAGGGAGGCAGAGAGTGATTAGAACAACTAGTTCTATGCTCAGCCGATGAGTCAGTGAAACCGCAGGGTATATATAGGTGAGGGGGTCCAATGGCAGGGTAGCAAGGTGGGGGTGTGTGGATTGGCCAGGCTGCGACAGGGATAGGTCCAGGTGAGCACCCTGGGGTGGAGCTAGGGAGGACAGAGTAATGTGCCTGCATCTGATTGCACAGTGCCTTCCGGGTAGTTGTGCCTTTAAGAGGCTGGAGCGTGCATCCGTGTGTGGCCGCGCCCCCGCGCGAGTGCCGGCCCAGAGCCGGCACTATTTGGATGACGCCGGTATGCGCGCATGCGCCTTAGTGCGGCGGCGATTGGGCGGCCTGGAGGGAGACAGAGAGTGCGGCGCGGGGGGACCTTGCGGTGATGCCGGTGAGTGGGGAGCACGCCGGTTGTTACAGTTACAAACTAGTGTTCCTTGCAGCTGTTTCGTGCTTATTCTTATGCTCTTTCAATATGCTGTACATTTGATGCTATCATTAGGTCATTAGCTAGGTACTTTGATGCATAGGATTTTCCAATTACCTAAGTCTGCACAGGTGCTAAGGTTAGGTGCTTTTGAGTCACTATATATTCTGATTTTCTTATATTTACAGAATAGTTTGACTGTGATTGTCTAGACTATGTTTATTTGGTCCATTTAGTATTTTCTCTATATTACTTGCCATATTAAGTTGAGAGGTTTTTGGTTGGAGTTGTACAAATTAGGGAAGTACCATAGACTGTCTTAGTCTGTGGGAACGGGCTTGAAGAAGGGGCATTTTTCTCCCCGAAATGTCGCCCCCCTACAGTTTTATCACCTCACTCATAACGTGTGTTGTACATTTTCCCCCCTCTCCCTTTGTTTTTTTTTATTGTTCCACTCCCTTTGTCTCCCCTCCACCCCTCCTCTCCCTTCATTTTGTTTTTGCTCCATAAGAAATACTCTCCAGGACTTTATTAGGGTTGACTTTGTATCTCCAACTACTTTCAATATATTTTTGCATTTTTCATATTGACATTTTGTCTGATTTCTTTTTTTGATTGCTTGCTGGGAACCGCTGTCTATATTAATGCCATGTCTTAGTTAGGACTCAATTGGATAAGGCATCCCAGACCCCAAATATTTAATATTACTATGGGATACAAGAGCTTGCTTTCAAGGTGGGGAATTTAATCTGAAAGTACGCAACATCCTAGATCTGATGGTAAAAGAGGCCAAGTGTGCTCCTAAATTTAAGGGCCCATATAGCTTAATCTAAAAAAAATACCAGACGTCCTCTATGGTATGCACTCTCCAGATGGGAGAGAAGCTACGCCATGTCATGTTTGTGATATTCTTCCTTACTAAACATAGGAAACTGCGAATTAACTGAGTGGTGCTTGTGGTCAGGTCCACCCCCTGGGCCATATAAGTGTGCCTGTAACTTGAGAGCTCAAAATGAAGGGGCGACTAAGAAGATGATTTAGGTCTATCTAATCTTTTTCATGGTGTCTGATGGAACCTCAGACTCTGATGGTACATGTAGTGTCGGCTTCTTCTATAATTCATGTCAAGCCAGGAGAAGCTAAAGCTTGCGACACCTTTGCGCATATTGAGGTGACCGTTGCTTCATATCCTGGGGACATACCTGATTCTATGGCAGTTAATAGGTTTGCCAGGTGGCTTCTCCAAAAATACTAGACTTAATGGTGAAAGGTGCGTCAGGTCACTATGTCCAGGGAGGAAAATACCGGACACATATATGTCCAATATTACAGCACCTCTCATTTTTTACTGGACAGAGTATCCAAAATACAGGACAGTCCAGTTCAATACCGGACACCTGGCAACCCTAGCAGTTAATGAAGGCGTAAACTCGTCTTAGCCAGAGGGGAACCCGTGGTGCATACCTAACCCTTTAATGAGAGGCATCAAGATGATCCTCTGTTTATTCCTGGAGTCCATTAGCCATATCCTCTTCGACCACAGAGAGTGCCAAGAGTTACCTGGGACTGTCAAAGGAACAGATGAAGCAATTGTTATCATAATGACCAGTCATGCTTAAGCCTTCATGACAATTTTTTTCCCCATAAATGTTGCCTGTGTTATTGCTTTTTGTGTTTACTGTTAAATTTGCACTTTGTATGTTGCTGCAAACTGCTCTTCTTGAATTGTTTTAGCATCTAAGGTCAGCTTTAGTTTTAATGGAGGGGTCCGGCGGCATAGCTATACCCGGGTGCCCGCGCTCTTGGGAGCGTTACATAGTAGATGAGGTTGAAAAAAGACTTCCGTCCAAATGAACAAAACATTATTTTGCTGCTGCGGATGTGCGACCGGCTCTTTCCTACTGCACATGCGCACGAGCAGCCGGCAAGTGGTGATCGCGCCTGGGCGGTAGGAAAGTGCCAGTCACGCATGCAAGGTAGGTAAGTTCCGGTCACGCATGCGCGGACAAACAATACAAACATGTTGCCTTGTTACGCCACTGGAGGGGTCTGTAATTACTTTCTTCCCTTTGGGAGTGGAGGTGTCAAGAATATAAGCATATTCGCATGACCGGAAGTGTACAGACTGAGTCAAAGCGCGCTATCGCGGCCCGATTCGTCTATACCTGCCATTAAAGTCAATAACAAATATTGCGGATTCGGCAGCCATACAGTGTGAATAATATTATGCCATTAGATATCAGATGTCGTTTTTGTTCCTGCATTGAGTAGAGTTAAAGAGCCAATAATCCCAGGGTCAGAGTACACCTGTAGTTTATTGTGTGTAGACTGTTATTCTGATGTTTGGTACCCACGGAATCATTTTGAAGGCAGGGTAAAACTGAGCCTGAAAATGATTTTAGAGAATGTATATGAGCTACTGGTGTACAAAATGAAATCTAAAATAAAGTGACTGAATAAAATATCTACTCTCTCTTAGGAAACAATTCGTCTTTAAAATCAAAATGTACTAAAGTATCGTTTTTGCAGGTTATACCCAGTACATGCAAAATGTAATATTATATGTGCACTTCTGCACAGTGAGCACTAGATGGTGATGTTGTTGTTTTGTTTTTTTTGCCATTAGTTCAAAACCACATGTAAATGTACAAGCCCCATTGTATATGGCTGTTAAAAAAGTAAATTACCAATATTACTGACATTTTAAAGCAGCAGTCCAAGCTGCCGTTATTTTTAATGTATTTATTTTTTCCCTTTAATATGTGCATCAATACAATCCACACAATGATAAGTAATTAGCGAAGTTACAGCTCGATCTGTTCTCCTGTGATAGATCGGAGAGAAATTTCGGCTCGGGGGGTTCACTATATTACTGTCAGTGCAGCCGAAGAGGCCCAAAGATGCAAAGTTCTGTGAAGATCATGTGACCAGGTAGTCACTAGATACAATTGGTGCACTGCTAGAAAGAGGGCAGGGCTCAAAAGGGGTGTGCCAGAGCCTGTTTCCGAAGAGGAAGGAGATGTGACTTTATAAATGGTTGCTGTAGAAACAAAAAATGCTTGTTACATTATAATACATTCAAAATGTCATTCAGAGTTGTTCAAAAAATGCTCCAATTATTTTCTCATGGTACAGAACTGATTTATTAAAAAAACACACATGTAGGATATTGCTTGAACTGCAGCTTTAATAGTAGTATTTTACTACACTTTTATTGTATTTTTTTTATAGTTGGGTAGTACAAAACACTTTACAATATATAAGACAAATATTATTACCAGATATCCTATCCATACAGGGATCAGTGCTCCGCAGATACAGACAGTTTGCAGTATGGATGTAGCCAGCGGTACTGCAACCCACGGAGTGCTGCAGTGGGATATACAGTACACAATGGAGAAGCGGCTATTGTTTTAAATCAGCCGCACACGGGAAGGGGGCGGGACTATCATGCTATTTCACCTGCCGTGGCACGCCACGCGCTGCAATAACATTAGCTGCATCTATAAAATTGCCTAAAACCATTAATAATAATAATAGATAAAAAATGTAATAATCGAATGGTCGGGAGAAAACCAGTGACCGTAAATGTGATATAAATGTTTGTCTGCAAGTAGATGTTTTTTGCTTACAAACATCATTTTCTTTGTGGATACCGAGTAGAACTTTGAATTTCAGATTATTTTAATCATTTTTTTTTCTCTGAACAAATGACAATCGACTCTTTGTATTTTAACACTAGTAACACAGGAGGGAGAGGGAGGAGGGGGTATGATACCTTATAATGGACCAACACGTAGTTGATGTTACAAGCTTTCGAACATCTCGGGGTCCTTCATCGGGTCCCACCTGTTGAAGGACCCTGGAGGTTAGAAAGCTTGTAAAAGAAACTACTTGTTGGTCTAATAAAAGGCATCATACCCCCTCCTTTGTTACTACTTGGAGGAAATGACCAAAACAGCTACCCACCCTTCTTGGCCTATTTTAACACTGGAATATTGATCATGTCATGTGCTCCAAACTACACAAAATTTATATCAATGTAAAATGAAGATATGATATTGGGCCATCATACAAAACACAGGGAGAGCTGCAGGCAGGGGGTATGTGCTTATTGAATTAACTAGGCTATGTCTCTCCATCACGCGCGCACTTTATGCCATGAGGCTTCTATTGTATTTGTTTTTACGGTTATTTTCCATCCATTTGTTTCCACTCAATTGCGCGTCACAATATCTTTGCAGACTGTAATGCCCCAAAGTTCCCCTTCCCTCTGGGGGTACCTGGGATTGTGGGCTCCTGGAGGAGGAGGGTCGGATGAGTACATTGGAGTGGGGTTCAGGAGGTGGCGTGTGAGATTCAGGAGCTGGTCCATGTTAGTACACGATTGTGTGAGCGGTCCCGAGAGAAATACTTGCACATATTCAGTAAACAGACAACTTAAGATATATATATAGATATATATATATCTATATATATATCTATATATATATCTATATCTATATATATATATATTTATTATGTGACAAACGCCCCTCTTTTGTAGCGCTGACGTTTGTCTGGGTTCTTCCCGACACAGTCTTCTAGGGTTAATTATTCAACAAACAGGAACATGCAAAGTATTACGTTGCTTAACCCAGGCTTCTGCCTGCTTTATTTTCATCCAAGTAAGGTACTGCAGCTTTAACATGTGTAGGTTAGAGGCACTCAGACATTTTCATTCAGCGGTTCACTTATATCAGTGTCATAGTATTTCCCACACTGTTATTTCAAGTAACAAGAAACCAAATTATATAATCAGCCCCTAACTATATAATCAGCCCCTAACTGCTGCTGGGCCAACTAACCTGGTTCCCCAGCTTAAAACAATGCCCTCTCATTTAGGGTCACTAGATACAGCATAGTCTTTTAGAAACAGCAATACATATTTGTTTGTCTTATCTGTTCATGGTGGGAACTCGGTCCCAAGTGTCCAGGCAAATCCTCTGGTACTGTGATACTTGGAGGGGCCGTCCACCCCGAAACTGGATGCAGGGGAGCAGCGACACCCCCAGCCCCCAGGCTCTAAGGAGAGAGACTGAAATGCAAACCTCTCTGCTCTAAATACCTGTGCATGTGATTAGAAGAGCAGGTGAGGGAGAACTAGAGCCATTGTAATCTCTGGTCTGGATTTTCCATCCAGCAGCCTGAGTTAATGTGAAGCTGTGGAATGGATCATTTTTAACTATTCCTGCACTTTCTGACCTAAAATGGGGCAGAAAGCTGCCTAACATCTTTGGACTATGTCACAATATATATATAGTATATTCTCCATGACGAAGAGCCCGCGAACCAGAGGAGACAGAGGCAGCGACCTGGAAGGTAGTATCCAGGAAGCGGTGCTTCCATGGATTAGGCCTAGATCATGCCCCCTATGCCCCAGCCACTTCAGAGGAGTATTGTAGGGAAGGCCTCAGATAGGGACCCTTCTCCTTTAGTACTATAGTAGTACTGCTGCGCCGGTGGACGGACGTCCATGTGGCGATCTGCGGCCTGGGACCAGGCCGCAGTATTGTGGGACATTATGTGAGACCCTCCAGCTGGAGCTCACACCACGAGGAGAACCTGGACCCGGAAGCGAGAGGGGAATTACTGTCGGAGGCCTCGCTGCGTGGGACCTTCTTCAGTCCAAGTCTGCAAGCTGCACCTGGGTACTGGAGTACCCAGGCAGGTACCCAACGTGCACCAACATTTACAGGGGGTAGCGCTACCTCACATTTGGGGTGGGATTGCTGGGACGGTCACCAGGGATTATTGGTGTCATGGCATCCTCAGTACTTTGGGGGAACCACTCAGTGTTTGGGGTCACTGCACTATACTGTTGTTACCTAGTATTGCGTGTTATATGTGTTTTGTATTGTGTACAGTAAAGATCAGTTATATACCTTGTGTGGTGTTATTGCTTACCACTGTTGTATTGGTTCCTGTGAGGGGTTATCCCGCCAACGCTGGGATCCCTCATAGGTGGAGGCGCTGCACACAAGGAGATAGAGCTCACCCCAGGCTCCCAGAAGCGGAGGCTCAGGCCTCCTGTGAGCATACAGGTACAGCAGCACGCATAGTTGCCCACGTATTTCTCTTAGGCGTAGGGAAAGGGGGCTTCACACTGTACAGTATATGAGTGTGTACAATGGTTACGGCTGTACACCACACTGGGGTAGGCCCCAGCGAGGACTGAACGTTGATTTTTCTAAATTGGACAATAAAGTATCCTTTTTTTGATACCTTGACTTGCAGTGTTCAGTCTAATTCATCGGATTCTGGTGGAGTGTTTATTCCATTATTATTATTATGACACGTGCACAAGCCAGAGAGAGAGGGGGGTGGGTGTCCTTACTTAAAGTTGACAAACCTATTGTAGCTTGCAGTCTTTTGCATTGGTCTTTGAGGGGGTCCTGCCTCTCCCCTCCAGTGTTGGGGGGTCGGTGGGACATGCTACCACAACAAAGACAGATGTGAGTAATGAAAATACGCTCAATACTTCGTCTACTCTTAACCTTAATTGTGTGTGTGGTTTTCTTTTCTTTTTTTTAAAATGAGTATTACATGAGTTTCATTGTTTCACTTCATCACCAGTTTATTGAACTGCAGATACTTAAATCAGCAGCCGCGAACGAAGGTTTGCAAAGTGGGGTTCATAAAATACTGACAATTTGCATGCGTTTCAATTATATATTTACTATAGATCACGTATGGATTAAACACATTTGTTACCATTTTTAACAACTGGAATGTACAGGCATTATTATTACATCATAGATACACCGATATTTTTTAATGACTGCTATTACCAGGATTTGAATAGTTTATGCCCACCACTGGTTAAATAACTTATTAAAAAATAGTTTAAAAATAAATAAATAAAATGCAAAGTGTTAATGGAATCAAGAGAAAAAAAAACCCTCAAAAAACGAATGTGCTATTATTACCCCAGATATTGCGTCGGCATTAACATGATGATTGTAGTTTAACTTACACTATTTAGCTTTCTGTCCTGCCCGGCTCACATTAGTGTGGTTAGGTTTCCAGGGGGCGTTTGTGTGGTGTAGGCAGAATGCAGTAGCAGGAAGAACAGGTTCCGCTAGATAGTTCGAAGATGAACTTGAGAAGCAGATGACATTGCGCTGACCCTTCGTAAATTCTATTTTAGTTGTATGTTATCTAATCATTTCTATGCTTGCCAACGTTCTCTTCGCAGCTAATGTACCTACGACACAAACTGCATGATACAGCAAGCTTATAAACAGCAGAGAAGTCCCAGAATTATAGAAATGACAGTACCTGTCAGTCTTGTAACTGTGGTGCAGATGTTGGAGTATTGCATTGGTGGCAAACTCCAGTGCTCAAGGGCCACCAACAGGTCAGGTTTTCAGGATATCCCTGCTTCGGCTCAATCGGTGGCTCAGTGATCATGGCTGAGCCACTGACTGAAGCAGGGATATCCTGAAAACCTGACCTGTTGGTGGCCCTTGAGGACTGGAGTTGGCCACCCCTGGAGTAGTGGAAATAAAATCGTTCTGCAGCACGAGGAGTGAAGGTTAGTACATGACTGTCCATTATGTGACATCCCTATGTCTCTATTGCCCTATATTACTAGGAGGTAGCTTTAAAGAAGCAGTACAAGCTGCCATTTAAAAAAAACCTTTAATATGTGCATCAATACAACCCACACAATGATAAGTAATTAGCTAAGTTGCCAATTGATCCGTTCACCTGTGATCGATCAGCGAAGATTTGGCTCAAGGTTCACTAAATGGCAGTCAGTGCAACAGAAGAGGACCAAAGATGCAAAGTTCTGTGGGGAAGATCATGTGGCCAGGCCGTCACTAGATACAATTGGTGCACTGCTAGAAAGAGGGCAGGGCTCAAAAGGGGGTGTGCCAGAGCCTGTTTCAGAAGAGAAAAGGGATGCGACTTTGTAAATGGTTGCTATAGAAACAAAAAATTGCTTGTTACATTAAAAATGTCATTCAGAGAGGTATCTTTAATTTTTTTCAATGCTACAAGTATTTTCTCATAGTACAGAACTGATTAAAACACACACACACACACACACACACACACACACACACACACACACACACACACGATATTGCTTGGTCTGCAGCTTTAAGTCAGAAGCAAACTAAAACAAAGGCTAAAGGCACAAGTTCTACAACGCTCTTGGATTTATTATATTTACAGAAACAAGATGGTAGACATGACGTGTTTCAGGTATTCATATTTCAAGTTGTCTTTTCTTTAAGAAAGTGCTTTAATAGGATGGCTGTATAGACAATAGACATTATTGCACAGTCCAACAGGTTTATATCTGGAGATAAGATGCAGAAAACGGACCCCTGCTGCAAAACCCCGAACTGCATTAACACGTGTCTTTTAAAGTGACATTGCCACTTAATCATTTTTCGTTAGGTTATTGTGTGAATACTGCAGAAGTAATCCAACTTCTTATCCTTGAGATGCTTCAGCTAAATTGCACATGAAAGCAACAAGATATAGCAGGCATTAGGGAATTGTAGGGGCAATTTAATGGCTTCATCCATAAACTCTCGAGTGGACGAGACACCACGTCTATGGCCAGCAAAGATGCTAAATAAGGGATGTTGGTTCAAACATTACTACCAGTTACTTTGTATGTTTCTATTGAAAGGGAATTAAATAAATAAAACTTGGGATAAACTGGCCACTGAGAAATTTTAATCCATATCAAATATTGACATTTTAATACCTGCTCTACAATATATGTCATAATTTAAGATGCGTTTAAATGATTTGTACTTTTTGGTTAAAACCTTGTGTGCAAAGATAACCGATTTTATAGCATATAAACCCTTTTATTAGGGGCTACTTAAGAGCTTTAAATTAACCAAGGAAATAATGCAGCAGCAGCATCCCCTGGCCAAAATTATTTATGACCATATTTTCCCAAAATCGCACTGGAGGTTTTTTTACTAAGATGTAGTATTTGATTACCATGAAAAAAAAGGGGGAAGTTAATTAGTCCGATTAAATAGGACCAAGGCTTTTTCTAAAAATGGGTTATTTTGATTAAAAATATATATATATTTGTATAACTCATGCCAGCAAGGATTCAATACAGTAAAAGACAGGCAATGTGCAGTTATTGATCTAATAACTGCTGTTCATTTGAATGGAAGTTACTGCACTGTTTACAGTGTTACTGTGCTTCCCCGCATGTTGAATAGACATAGAATAACAGACCACGTAATGAGATTTGGAACCTCTAGGTCAGGAGTGGCCAACTCCGGCCCTCCAGGGTCACCAACAGGTCGGGTTTTAAGGATATCCCTGCTTCAGCACAGGTGGCTCAGTCATTGACTGTGCTGAGGCAGGGGTAGCCTTAATACCTGACCTGTTGGTGGCCCCGAGGACTGGAGTTTGCCACTGCTGCTCTAGGGATTCTCCGCAGAGCTCGTTTACAGTTTATTTGCATAGCAATGCTTTAATACGGTATCAAATGTACCCTTGAAACAGGTAAATCTGGATGTGAGCAAAATGGGAGAATGCACACTTAACGTAAGCATATTTGCATGAGAAGTGTGATACCGCTGGTTAGTCTTTGTATTACTGATGTGTGTATGAGAGAAGGGAGAAAAGCAAAATATGTATTGCTTCACCTAAAAAAAAAGCGGTATTAAAACGCATTGTTATGTAGGCGCCTGACAACTCTGTTACCATCCAATACACTTCCCAGTTAGGAAATATTAGTACCACCAAGTACAAGCACAGCTCCTCCTCGCCCAAATGTTATGTACACAGGCGTTAAAGGTGGCAATGCACCTGCTAAATATGACCACCCATGCTGGAATTGTCACCCCTTTTGCACCACAGATCATTAGGAGAATGCCTACTTTTAATAACAATTTGAATCTACTTTAGGAGGGTCTTGCACTTTCTTTTATCCACGCGTCCTGGGGAAGATTTTATCTCATTGCGTTCCTTAAATAAATCTGCCAAAAACTAGACAGAAAAAAAAAAAAAGTTTAAAAGTAACAGTCCGCCATATTTTTTAAATCCGATGCTTTGTTCAGTAGGTAACAGTTTTTAATATTAAGTGTCCGGGAGATTAAAATGAAGCTCTCCCCAGAGCCCACTGCAGTGCTCACAAGCTAGAGATATAAGAAACACATGATTTTTAACAAATGGGGAAGAAAAAAAAAGGGACATGCGTGGGGGGCAAGATACAGTGGTGGAACCACCAAATGTGACTACGCTAGGGCCCGCCACATTTAGGGGCTCTTCCTCCATCTGTTGGAATGCTGTTCCACTTCTTTTAGCAGCTAGAACAGCGTGCTGGCATTTCTGACGGGTCCCCACCTGTGTCCACACCCCCTCCCCGAGGCACTACCTGTGGTACGGAGCCTTACCAGACGGCGGCAGGAGCCCACCCAAGTGGTCCGAACACCGTCTGGGTGGGTTCCCTTTGCCAAGGACCTGCTCCAGAGGCAAGGCCCCGGGGATGGAGGGGGGGGAGGGGTTAATGAAAGAAAACACACAACTTGTCCCGTCCCAGTTCTATCACTGGCAGGATACGAACATTATTCACCGTGTTCAGTCACAACAGGCCGCCTTTGTTTTTTTTCTGCAAGATATCACGAAGAATAACTCAATTTTCAAGAACATTTGAGGTCTGTCACAGTATATTATTACATTTAAGAATTATTTGATAAATCGAATAAATATTCTTTGGACTTAGCGACGGCCTCGTCAAGCGCCTAGTTACAAAATGTCGTCTAACAAAGAAAATAAGCACGTTATAAAGTGATTGGGATAGAGCAAGAATTATGGTCCAAAATGCTTACAGGAAAAAGGTCTCCTGATGGATGCTAGGAGGACGGACAAAATTTAAATTCATATAAACAATGCATTGTTCAGGAGTGTGAGCAGCTGGATCAACGCGTTGTCGATTATGCTATCAGGCAGTGGCGTTCTCGTCTTGGGGCGCGCGATTCCGTAGGAGGACTTTTTGAGCACATACTTTAAACTCAAACTTTATAGCAATCTTTGTGTTTCAGATTAGATTACAACAGTTTAACACATTTACGAGCTACAAAGAAAAAACTCCTATTTCTCGTGTAATGAACATGAACCTATCGCAGTGAATCTTGTACTTGTTGACATAATAAGGGGACATCAAATTAGTCAACATCAGTTGATTTGTCTACATTGTGCTTCTTATATAGTGTTAATCTATATACAGTAACAGACCCACAATTGTGCACATTTTCATGGGGATTGAGCAAGACATATATAAGATATGATGATAAACTAAAAGGGGTCCCTTTTTGTATTAGATAAACTCAGAATTCTAGGGGGATAGCCGATTTAAAACTTGAAAATAAGTGTTACATTTTGAGGCATGTGCTAATACAGGGGAGCGCACACTTTTGAAGCTGCGCCCCCCTGCCTGGCCTCCCCTGGTCTCGCACCCCGTCTCCTACCTGCAAGCTGCATCAAATGACTCTCTGGGGTCGCGTGACATCACCCGCGGCATCATTTGACGCTGCGTTGCCATGGAGACACGTCTGAATCTCAGTAAGTGTTACTGTTACAGAGGCCTCACGCGATCCCCAGCATTTAATTTAAATGTCTGGGGGAAGAGCGCGGGACCTCTGCAACCGCCCCTGTGCCCTCCCCCCAGAAAATCTCCTGCCCCCCTGGGGGGCGCACCCCGAGTTAGCACACCGCTGTGCTAATATATGATTGTAATGCAATGCATGATATAGCCCCCTGAAAACTTAAAATGACAGCAACCGATGTTAAATATTTCACAGACCAATGTCTTTATAATGTTGGTAGACTGTCCCTTTTGACTACAGTTGAGCTCTAATTTTTCCTGCCAACAAATCAAGTGCCTGTTAACGCCCCGATTATAACAAATTATTCCTTTGTTTTGGTAAACATCTGCTTTTCAGAATATACAAATGCATGCACAGAGTTAAATAAACCAAACCTTCTAATTCTTTGATTTTAAAACAAAGGTAATTCAAGGTCAGATGTCTAAATGAATGTAAATTCTAACAGTTCTGAATTTTATTTTGTGGGGGAAATATAGACATCAATCCTATTTACGATTGTCAGTTTTACAACACATACTGAAAACTGCAAAATTAAACTCCAACTAAGAAAGCTAACAAAAAAAAAACATTTTTTCTGTAGAACATCAAAATATTTTCTTATAAAATATATTCCAAGCCAACAGGATTATCTACATACTGTATAGTATAAAACTTTACACAGAAAAATTAGTGTTTTTTTACATATACATTTTGTAACCTCTACTAGAAACTGATCATTTTTAATAACTTTCACAGCATTGGCGTGATGAAATCTCAGATCCAGTGTTAAAACCCAAGAGCAGCTCTTTCGGTACAGATTTTAAAAAAATAAGAATAATTACATGTTTCACACCCAAAACTGCTACTGTGCAATATGTACAGAAATCATGCTAGATAAAGGCTGTGTGAAATTGTAAAACCAGGTTATCAGTGTAATTGACTACAAAAAAATATAAGTGCAAATGTTGTTGCTTTAGAATTAACAGAATAACTGTTTCACAACAAGGTGACAGGGCATACCACATTTTAATCGCTGTAAACACAACAATTAACATTTTGTTTTTAAAATGCAGAATTTACTTTTGATCATATACCTACTTCTTTCATTATGAGCTGTCTCATATCGGATTAGTAGGCAATTTAAAAGGATATAGATGCAAACTTTACCTTAATTTCATTTACCAGTGTTGTTCTACTGCACATTATCTCCTAACATGATTTTATTAAAGTATACATAAATTAAATGTTTTAGCAACAAAGTCAGAAATACACACACACACACACACAAAAAAAAGTTGATGAGTTACAGAAATTGCTATTGTTTCCACATTCAAGAGTCCAGGAGTGTTCCCTAGAATTGAAAGGGATGTATATAAAACACAATGCTAAAAATAAAACTCTAATTATAAATCATTTCACTTCAAATAAAAAACTAATAAATACTATATCAAGTATCATCAGGAAAACAAAAACAATAACTTAATTTTAGTAATCTTATTTTTCAGTGCTATTTCCAAATCACAGCAAAATAATATAATTAAATCAGTAAATAAGATCATAGTACCACAGTGCCAGCTATTAAGGTTCACACACACATTACAAAAGAAAACATATATATAACCATACCTTCATCATGAATGTGACAGCTTCAGCAAAAATATTGTATATTCTGGTAATATAAAGAAATTAATATAAAGAAATTAGACTGCATTATTCTATAAATAAAGATCTTGCAAAGTAAATTTTCACATTACATGTACATTCGTAAGATAAGATTGGTTTATAAGCAAAAAATCATTATTTTTTTTGCAACAAATCAAGGTAGTCCACTTTTGTTTTAAAGTAATGCATACTATACATATCATAATAATGCCATAAAATAGCTTTGAAAGTAGTGTTGAAATAAGTAGTGCTTAATAGATTAAGAGACTGCTGGATTATTCCTGCTTATCCACTGCATACAGTATTTTGCTTAGAAAATATTGTAGTGCTTGGGAACAACTTTAATACAAGTTTAAGAATCATTCAGAGCGTTTCAGTGAACAGGTTAATGGCACTGGAATTATCTTTTTGTGAATACAAGGGGATAA
Organism: Ascaphus truei; assembly: GCA_036426205.1. Classification (NCBI taxonomy): domain Eukaryota; kingdom Metazoa; phylum Chordata; class Amphibia; order Anura; family Ascaphidae; genus Ascaphus; species Ascaphus truei. Next base: position 37,092,317 of record CM071575.1, on the reverse strand, counting down.
CATACACTGTAGTCCAGGAACATTTAAGACGTTTGGAATAGCAATCAATTAACCATTGACAGTACAATGCATCCTGAGTGGATGGTAACAGATAACCATCCTCGTGATTACATTTTTCTGATACGAAGGGAATGTGAAAATTCTATCCTGGAGGTTAGAAGATTTCACCATTTTTTTTCCCCCTGTGATAACTACTCAGATCAAAAAGAATACTAAAGACCTCATCTGTTTCAGATGAATACATGGTATTTTGTGCTTATTTGCACTTAAGAAAATAATGCAAGCAATGATGAGAAAAATTCATCATGTCTCAAGTGTTCAACATCTTGTACTGATCCACCAGCACCTTTGTGTGTAGAAAACACTACTGTAATACCGAACATTACATAAACACAATAGTAGTCAATACTAAAAGGAATAGAACATTTTACAAATGTTCATTACATAATTTCAGTAGGTCTCAATATCTTTTTTCAAGAGGTTCTTGATTTAAGGGTGTATCGTATAGAACAAGCTTCCTACTGTACTTCAGCCTAAATACTGCAGGGTGAAATATTGCTTTTACAACTGGGTAATGAAGCTTTCTTTTGGTACAGTTCCTGACAGATGTGGCATTCTTTTTAATTTAGCAGGGTGAACATCTGTTTAAATATATATATATATATATATATATATATATATCTCAGAAGTGAAACATATTTGTGAAATAAATAGGTAGTTCTGAAAACAATCAATGAATGCACGGGAGGTTCATATTTGGGAGATATGCATTAAATTGCGATAGTGCCCAATGGGTACTTCAAAAAGAGAGTTTGTGCGATAGTGCCCCAATCAGCACTATTGCAGTTACATGAATAATAACCCCTTTGGAGTCTCCAGTTTGTAATCTTATTATTACACTGGAGTAAACTCCTGGGGGAGGGGGTTCGGTCTAGGCTTTAAGCCCAAGTTTGCCTAAACTTCATGCTAGAATACCAATTTCCAACATTCCTTGTTTGAACTATGGAACCATTGTGCACATCTCCTATCCTCATTGCACTAGCTAGAGATTTGGAGAGTGGTTATGGAGAAGTTACAGACAACACATGTATGAAAAAAAGGAATCAACTTCTTCTCAATTAAGCCGTCACTTTTTTTTCCTTTTCGTCTGCAGAAAAAGCCTCTGCCAAATCTGATGTGTTGTAAACATCCTGCACAAGAAACAAACACCTAACTTTTAAACTTCTAATGAAGCTGCAAGGTGAAAAATGTGATCTTCATTCTCTTTCCAGCAGGTTGCTACGTAGCCTCCTTGATCTGATTATTAGAAAGCGCAACGATTTTTAATAAACAAACATGTAATTTGCCACTAAACAACCAATGATTTGACCAAACCACAGTGAAATTTACGAATGTGTCTGTACAAGTCACCCGACTGAGTAAATCGTCTCTCACACCATTTGCACGCATGCGGTTTCTCTCTAGTATGGACTACAGCATGGCGGCTAAGATTATGGGAATATTGGAAACTCTTTCCACACTGGCCACATGTATAAGGTTTTTCACCTGAATGAGTGCGTTCATGTCTTTTTAACGTGTACATACATGAGAAAGTTTTGCCACATATAGTACATGTGGGCACAGAGCCATCGGGTGACATCTTGATCCGTGAGCCATCTCTGTCTCTGAAATGGGAACTGAGGTGGAGCTGCAAAATGTGTGGACTTGGGAAAACTTTGCTACAAAGAGGGCAAATACAAATATGTCCCGGAGAAACAAGCACACCTGAAGAAGAAATATCTGATGAATCCATGTCATCTTCACTCTCGTCTCGATCTTGGTAGAGGTCTTCTTCCCTAACGTGAGAATTACCATTTCCTGTGAACATGTGTCCTAACCCTGTCACTAGACTGTTGGCTGAATTCCCAACATGCTGACTCTTTGGACTCTTTGCTTCACTGTCCTCCTGTTCTGACAGCAAGTCTTGTTCATTTTTAACAAGTGGCACAGTGCCCTGCTGCTGGCTGTCGGAAGCCAGCTGTCCAAAGACGTAGGAGGGGTGTAAGGAATCTCTCCCAGACATAGGCTTGAAAGACAAATCCAGAGCGCAATCCCCATCACTTGGAGGCTGTGTATGGTTAGCAGATCTCTGGGACAAAGGCCATGAAGAACTATAGACATTAGCTTTTGTTTTTCCAGCTGCTGTCGTGCATGAAACAGCCTCTGCAGAAACTGAATTGACACCTATCAAATCAGAGGACCAACCGGGGAGAACACTGACCTTTTGTTTCCAAATAGGTTTCACATATTCTGCAGTGGTAATTTTTTGTTTGCTTCCCGTGTCTAAGACGTGTCCTTGATGTTCTTCTGTGTCTAAGAATTCATCCTCTTTTTTCAAGTCAGACCTGTCACCATTGATCTTTTCATCTGAATTAAGTTCTTTATCTTTCAGTTTGCCCTTGCAGACTTTGACAATGTCATACATGTGAAGGTAGCTTGCTGCAGCTAGCACATCTTCTACTGGGAGATTGTTGAACTCAAGCTTCCCTTCATACATGAATTGAAGCAGCAGACTGAATGCTGGGGCTGTGACAATGTCACTGTTAAGATGCACAATATCCCTTTTGTCTAGCTGGTCCCTGTAGAAAAGATGGAAGTACATGCTGCAGGAAGCCAGAACAGCTCTGTGGGCTCTGAATTGAGCTTCTCCAACTAAAACAGTACAGTCACACAGGAAACCCTGGTGACGCTGCTGACTCAGACACTGCAGCAACTGGCGGCTATGGTCTGGAAACTCCATTCTTCCTTCATAACCTGTTCAAAACAGGAAAAACTTGAATGCTACAGTAAACTAAAACCTCTTAACAGCTGTAATAAACAGAACTACTGATTGGCAACGCTGGGCAACCAAGCCTTACAAATAACGTTTACTGTTAAATTCTCTATAGCAGTTGCATTTTGCAACAAGCATCTCATCCTTCTGCACCTGCCCGGAACAGGAAAAACTTGATTTTAAGTAAACAAATCTTCTAAGAAGCAGTTGCAAAGCTTTGTCCCTTTCGGTCAGTGCAGTAGAGCTCAGGCAGTAAGTAGTTATGGTAACAGTCCCATGTTAAACACAGGGCTTGGCTGCCTTTTAAAACTTCATGTAACTTCTATTTCCACTTTAATATAATTCAAAGATAAATTGTGTGAATAATATATATAAAAAAAATAAAATAGAAATATATATGGATATATATATATATTATATACACATGTATATATATTAGAAATTCACAGAAGTAGTGCTCATACAATGTTAAGCAAATACATTTTTTTTACATTCAAAAGCAGTGGAAATTGAGTTAGATCCCTACTGACGGTTATAACTGCTTTACACCTGTTTTCTAATTCCATTAAAAAAAAGTACAGTTGCATTGGAACCGAGAAAACTATTTTATTAAACAAACTGGCCAGACTCGGCACCCACATTTTGAAAAGGTTAACTTTATAGAAAGAAAGAAAAAAAAACAGCAACCCCGCCATCATTTCTAAAATGTCTATTTTCTCAAAAACCAACTGTAATAAAAAAAAAGAAGGTGTAGACAAAAAAGTACCAAGGACCATCAGAGGGAGCCTGCTGGTTCAAACCCAATCTTACCTTCCCCCTCTGCAACAAAGGATAGAAGAGTTCATGAGATATGCCCCAGGGACCTCTAGGATGAGCCAGCTTTCTTCTCTAGCATTGCAAGGGCTTGTGGTATTACAGGGTCTCCAGCAGACAGGGAGAGAGCAGCAGTTGACTGTGTCCCTGTGTCAGTGTGAGAGTGTGTATGAGGGAGGAGGAGGAGGCAGGGAGTGCTCGGTTTGCTAATTACACTGCAAGCTGGAGAGTCAGCTGCTCTGACTTCACTGCGATGGAAATGCTACCTCCAGCTGTGCTCCTTTTAATGCCATATGTTACTCCAAATCTAGCTACCAGCCAACCACGCTGCTTGCTGCCTTTTAAAGTTCCAGCAGCCCCATGTATAGCCATCTATTACATAGGTGCAACTACTGGTCAGGGTGAGGAAGAGACAACATGCCACCCACTAACTTTAGAAACTCTGCTGCTCACTGGAGGGGGCAGAGGAGCACTGCACTGACCAGCATCTCCAGGGCCCATCTAAAGCTCGATATAGCAGTTATTCTACATGGATTTAACGCCATAATATTCCTGTACTATCAAATGCATAAAAAAACACCGTGCACACAACAGCAATGCATGGGGTTAATGTCAGTGGCAGAAAGTTATAATTGAAAATATCCATTTTTTTTTGTCATCATGTGGTTGGGTCTCCTTCCCCCCCCCCCCCCCCATTCTGTACAAGTAACCCGATGCCCCGATACATTAGACCCCATGTATTATCTGTGTGACCTTTGCAGAGAGTCCCCGGCCTGCAGGTTCCAACTGGAACAGGTTGCACAAAGTTTGAGGAAGTGCAGAGCGATCTCACACAGTGGCTGCAAACATCAGCCTGTTCCCCCTCCCTCATTGCACCGAGTTACCAATGCAGCCCCCAGTTATTCCTTGTTTTCCCAGGTCTGCTCTTTGCTACAAAGTTATTCCCGGGTCGCCGGAGAACAGAACAAATTTACAAATTTACCCCCATTAAAAAAAAATGTATATATATTATTTTTGCATCTCTTTTTTTGGTTAAAAAATAAATGTATAGAATGCGGCAACCAAAAAAAGAGGCAAAGCCCCCTCCTTGTGTGATGTTGGGTGGTCGTTGTTTGTGCTTCTAGGCAGCAGCATAGGGACATGCCACAATACAGAGGGGACACACACATCTACACACACACACACTTCTCTCTATATACACACTCACACACTTCTCTCTCTACACACAAACACATCTATCTCTCTCTCTCTACACACACACACACACACACACACACACACACACACACACACACACACAACACACACCTCTCTCACACACACACACACACACACACACACCTCTCTCTCTCTCTCTCTCTCTCTCTCAGACAGTGCAGGGAAAGCCCCACAGATGCACACCAGCAGTGGTATAAGAGTCCGGATACTCACAGGCTGTGCTGGGGAATCCGGGAGCCGATGGGAGATTTAGTGGCCAGAGTTTGTGGGAATCCTGCGGCTTCATGTACCTCCCCAGATGTTACCGCCGCTGCCGCTGCTGCCGCCGCCGGTCTCACACAGTGCCCGCACAGCGCAGCCTCCCCGCTCTGTTACTGGCAGCCTAGCAGCACTCTGTGTTGTTGGAGCAGGTTGGTAAGCGGACACTCTCGCGATAGCCGGGGCTGTGTCTCGCGCAGCACAATACTTTGCAGCAGCAGCTCCAGGGCTGTGTCCCTTCCTGGGCTCAGGTTCGGTGTGTGCAGCGTCTCTGCGCAGCGCCTGGCACTGGCCACAGGCCAGCAATGGGAAGTGTTACCACCGCTGCTGCTAACCAATGGGGGAAGCGGGGGCTGCAGCTGTGCCCTTCTCAGATACACACAGACAGTGTCACACAGACACTGGGAGAAGCCTCTGCTCCTCTTCTCCACTGCAGTTCCCAGGGTTAGCACACAATGCGCAACATCATCTTACATCTACCTGAAAATACTTGCAAATTACTATATATTGTATAAGCAGTTGTAGCATATATTTGTAAAGCTTTGCAGTGAGTTTCAGTGTGAAGAATTGCACTTGGCTGCTTGAGCATCTGCCATGAAATCAGCAGGGGGTAAGAACAGTGTTTTTCAACCAGGGTTCCCTGTCACTTTAAAATGGTACCAAATACAGAAGAATTTACAATGCATCTGATATCAGACGCGCTATTAGAGAGGGTTGGGGTTCCTTACAATGCATCTGATCTCAGACGCGCTATTAGAGAGGATTGGGGTTCCTTACAATGCATCTGATCTCAAACGCACTATTAGAGAGTGTCGGGGGTTCCTTACAATGCGTCTGATCTCAGACGCGCTATTAGAGAGGGTTGGGGTTCCTTTAAATATTAACTGAAAATATATCTTTCTATTTCAACATCCTAACAGCTGTCGCATGACCAGAGAAAGAGATCACTGCTCACAAAGTCTTTAAAATATATTATAAAAGTTCAAAAATAAAGAAATCACCTCCTGCTGTATTGATGTTGGCAGAGTTTCCAGTGTTTAAATGTTGTAGAATAGATACTAAAGCCTATTTTTCTAAAAGGTAATTTAATGTGTGGATCATTTTATAGTAAACCTCTTCACATATATTCCATGTGGGAAAGCAACAATCTATGAAATCTAGGAAGAAACCCCCATGATTTCAATCTCCGATACAGTATATCATGGCTGAGAAAAAACAAGGCTTGTGGATCACATTGGAACCGTGTGTTTGCCAGAGAGAGCTAATAACACAGCTATGTAATCCAGGACATGTGGCTAGGATTGGATCACGTGACTGTCCTAAAAGAAGGCTAACTTGTGTACGGGTTAAATATAAATGAAATAATCAGCAGGGAAATCTAGGATAATCTTCCTTTTGCATATTTTTACAAAAGCAAATCAAACATGGGAAGCAGTGTGTGTGTTATTTGCCTGAGTTGATCTATTGTTAAAAGTTCCAAACTTTGTGGGAACAAACTTTTTTTTTTTTTTTTTCCGCTCTAGCAGTTTTGGACAGAAAGTAAACAAACAATATAAAATAATTAAAAAAATAAGTGCATGGATACATTTTCTCACAAATTTCACATTTCGTCGAATTGTTTTTTTTCTCCCTCGATCCACCAGTGACAATTTACTGAAACATGTCACTTGGAAAAGTGGCCTCTTATTATTTTTAATTATTTTTTTTTTCATTTTATTTATCTTTAATCGTGCGTCAAATGCTAAAAGTTGATAAATACTACATGCCACTGGATTTAAAAATGACTTTTAATTTTATATTTTACTTTTTAATTCTCTGTAATCCTGTCAAAAAGAGTTCTTTGGACAAAATGTACAACATTCTAGTTCTCGTTTGTAAAGTACATTGTTAAAATCTACCACTTGACTTTCCGAAACAAAGCACAATAAATGGTTTGTTGTCAAATATTTCAGAAATATTGAATCTTTTTAAATTGTTTTTTTTTTAAGTTTTTGCTTTAAATGCCAGTCTGTTTGTGTATTGTATTTTATTTTAAATGATCTCACCAAGGTTGTAATCTATATTATTAATAGTTGTTTAAATAGTGCTGATTGTGTACTCAGCGCTGTAGATAGAATCTTGCAGGCATATTGAGTTCCTGCGCCATGGAGCTGACAATCTATTTGGGTGTCTGAGGTATAGGGTTATAAAGTGACTCTCCCAAGTTCACAAGGATTATCTTGGTTTAGTTGCTGGCGTTTCCTTCCTGGGTTTTGAAAGATGGCGCTTGTGATCATTCAACAGGAAGAATTTGGCAGCTGTTTTGATTTCCATAGTGGAGGCAGAAACACCGGCATAAAAACAGGTAAAACAACTGTATCTCAGGAACCGGGCAGTTCCCGGAGCTAAAATGAGTGTGGTTCAGGTCTGGATGACCAGCCGGTTCAAATTATGTAAATATATATATATATATATATATTAACACACATATTCCCAGATAGCTCAAACTCCTACATCCACCACATCATAAATGCCTAAATGAGTGCTACTGAGCGTGGCAAATGTATACAACAGAAGACACGGGTGCCCAAAGCTACATCAAATTGACAAAACATATATGGTAATGAGTATAAAGTTTAAATACTTGAATAATAATAGTAATTACTTGTTTTTTTAGTTAAGCCCTTTGGCCAAAGCGTCGTAAGCCAACGTCAAGGTAAACCAAAAATGCAGGTCCTAACACTAAAACTGTGAACCCTTCCTGTTACCTCTGTATGAGGGGAAGGATGATCTATAATTCTATATATATATATATTAATATATATATATATATATATATATATATATATATATATATATCAAACAACAGGGAGATAAGCTGCGCCTCTAAGGAACATATACGATAAAATATATGTGCTATAACGATATGATGTAAATGTCTTAATTACATAAGCAATACATATATACACATATAATAATGATGTGGACCTATAATGATATCAGGCCCACAAAAACATGAACAATAAAATATTATAATATAAAAAGCAAAAAAGGATAAACCAGTCCTCGAATAGTCCAAT
>CM071575.1:36896332-37075030 GCA_036426205.1 Ascaphus truei | reverse complement strand
GGTGAGCTCTGCAACACAAAAAGGCCTGGACATCCACGGAAGACAACAGTGGTGGATGATCGTAGGATCCTTTCCATGGTAAAGAAAAACCCCTTCACAACATCCAGCCAAGTGAAGAACACTCTCCAGGAGGTAGGCATATCATTATCCAAGTTTACCATAAAGAGAAGACTTCACAAGAGCAAATACAGAGGGTTCACCACAAGGTGCAAACCATTCATAAACCTCAAGAATAGAAAGGCCAGTTTAGACTTTGCCAAACAATATCTAAAAAAGCCAGCCCAGTTCTGGAACAGCATTCTTTGGACAGATGAAACTAAGATCAACCTGTACCAGAATGATGGGAAGAAAAAAGTATGGAGAAGGCTTGGAATGGCTCATGATCCGAAGCATACCACATCATCTGTAAAACACGGTGCAGGTAGTGTGATGGCATGGGCATGCATGGCTTACAATGGCACTGGGTCACTAGTGTTTATTGATGATGCGACAGAAGACAGAAGCAGATGGATGAATTCTGAAGTGTATAGGGATATATTGTCTGCTCAGATTCAGTCAAATTCAGCAAAGTTGATTGGATGGCGCTTCACTTTACAGATGGACAATAACCCAAAACATACTGCGAAAGCAACTTAGGAGTTTAAGGCAAAGAAGTGGAATATTCTGCAATGGCCGAGTCAATCACCTGATCTCAATCCGATTGGGCATGCATTTCTCTTGCTGAAGACAAAACTTAAGGCAGGAAGACCCACGAACAAACAACAACAACTGAAGAAAGCTGCAGTAAAGGCCTGGCAAAGCATCACAAAGGAGGAAACCCAATGTTTGGTAATGTCCATGCGTTCCAGACTTCAAGCAGTCATTGCCTGCAAAGGATTCCGACAAAGTATTAAAAATGAACAATTTATTTATGATTGTGTTAATTTGTCCAATTACATTTGAGCCCCTGAAATAAGGGGACTGTGTATGAAAATGGTTGCAATTCCTAAACATTTCATATGATATTTTTGTTCAAGCCCTTGAATTAAAGCTGAAAGTCTGCACTTCTATTGCATCTCGGTTGTTTCATTTCAAATCCATTGTGGTGGCGTACAGAGCCAAAATTATGAAAATTGTGTCCAATTTATTTCTGGACCTAACTGTGTGTGTGTGTGTGTGTGTGTGTGTGTGTATATATACACACATACATATACACACACACACAGTGGCGAGATAAAGCTTGTGAACACCAATGATAGTTACGGAAACTCCATAGTTTTTCCATGATAACGTTGAGTCAAAATAAGTATTTTCTTAAATATCCAATAGGGTTTATATTGACAAATTCCATCTTTTTTTTTTTAAACAAAATGATGTGAATTAGACAAGCGATGAGTAATTAAGAGTCAGGGCATGTGAAAAAGTAAGTGAAACCCTGGTTTTATCAGCTAATTTAAAGGGGATAATTAGAACCAGGTGTTTAAATTATTAGGTAAATCTTCAGGTGTGAGTTTGGGAGGCCGCACCCTATGTAAAGATCAGAAACTTTGTTATTTTGGTCTTCACCATACAGGTGGGTGGAAACACGTCATGCCACGATCAAAAGAAATCTCTGAGGACCTCAGAAATGCAGTTATTCATGCTCATCACTCTAGAACGGGTTACAAACTACACTAAAAAGGAGGACATTATCTATCCCAGAGTTCACATCTCAACACTAAACTATTGCTGCCATGCCGCCGCTACTATTTATATTTGCTGTGACCTCGTTGCTTTTCAAAATACACGTGTTTTTCTACCAGCCTCAATATGTCTCTAACTCTACTCATATATCTCCATCTCTCCTTCCTTCTCCACTTCTCAGTTCACATGAACTCCTTTCTTACCTGCATCCTCTGACACTAATACAGCTAAAACACAACCCTACAAATCATCCTCACACATTCTCTTTCTTTCCATGCTTCTCCTCCTTGCTTCTGGGGATATCTCTCCCAATCCCGGTCCCTGCCTTATTCCTACATACTCTCGTCCTCACCTCCCACATGCAACTTCTACTCCTTCTGGTGTCAACCCCTCTAACCTCATTCCCATCCCCTGCCACCCTCCCTCCTCTCGCCCTATCTCCTATGCCCTTTGAAATGCCCGCTCCCTTTCCTCTCTGTGCATGACTTCTTTCTCTCTCACTCTCTGCTCCTCTTTGCTATAACGGAGACCTGGCTCACTCAGTCTGATTCTGCACTGGAAGCTGCCCTCTCTTATGGTGGCATTTCTTTTCCCCACACTCTGCGCCCTGATGGTAGGGGTGGAGGTGGGGGCTCCTCTATTTGCCGTTACCGAACCCTTTCTATTCCTCCCTCTCTTTTTTTCCCCTCCTTTGAGGCTCACACTGTTTAGATTTTCTCTCCTCTCCCTGTCCACGTGGCAGTCATCTATTGCCCACTTACCTCTACTCATCCCCTTTCTATCTTTCTCACTTTTAATCCTGGCTCTCTTTCTTTCTCTCCTCTGACTCCCCTGTTCTTCTCCTTGGAGACTTCAACTGCCATATTGATGACTTCTCTCTCCCTTGGGCTTTCCGCTTTCTACAATAACTAATGACCTACATGCTGCCAAAGGTCAATACACTCTGCTCATATTCTCGACTTCTCTGCAGCATTTGACACCGTGGACCACCCTCTTCTCCTTCACATTCTCCATACTCTTGGTATCCGTAACAAAGCTCTATCCTGGATCTCCTCTTACCTCTCCCATCGTATGGGAGATCTATCGATCTCTATGTGGGCGTACCCCAAGGCTCTGTCATGGGACCTCTTCTCTGTACACACTCTCTCTAGGTGACCTAATCACATCTCTTGGGTTCAAATATCACCTCTATACAGATGACACACATTTACTTTTCAACCCCTGACCTTACACCTGCTGTACAGACCAAAGTTTCTGAATGTCTCTCCACTACATCATCCTTTATGGCCCTATGCCGACTTAAACTTAACATGGCAAAAACAGCTCCTCATATTTCCTCCAAAACCTGGCCCTACTACTTCCTTCCACATTACTGTTGGAAGCCCTTTCATACGCCCAGTAGCACAAGCACTCTGCCTAGGGCTCACACTCGACTGCTCGCTCACATTCTCTCCCGTCTCGACTACTGTGACCTCCTGCTACAATCTATCCTAAATGCTGCTGCCAGAATCACTCTACTCTTTCCTAAATCTGTCTCAACGTCTCCCCTGCTGAAATCCCTCTCCGAGATTTGATAGGAAGCCAGGATCACGCACTCAATTCTCCTCCTCACTTGCAAAGCTTTACACTCTTCTACCCCTCCTTAGGCTAAGGCCATACAGCCTTCCTTATCAAAGCATAGGGTTAGCCCTGTGGCTGATACTTTACACCTCATACATCGACCTTGACCCCCTGCAGACACACTTACCAGACCACCTTCCTACTGTCTCTATACGTTCTTAATACTTACCAATTAGATTGTGAGCTCTTCGGGGCAGGGGCTCCTTTTCCTAGGTGTCACTTTTATGTCTGAAGCACTTCTTTCCATTATGTGTTATTTCTATTATTTATATGATTGTCACGTGCATTACTGCTGTGAAGCTCTGTGTACATTAATAGCACTATATAAATAAAGATATACATACATACAAAATAATTTCTAAGGATTTGAGGTTCCACCAATCCACTATCAGACAGTCTACAAATGGATAAAGTTCAAAACCGCAGTCACTCTACCCAGGAGCGGTCGCCCTACCAAAGTCTCTCTAAAAACAAACCGGCAAATCATCCAGGAAGTCAGAAAGAACCCCAGAGTAACATCCAAGGATCTGCAGGCCACTCTCGCCTTGGCTAAAGTGAGTGGTCATGACTAAAGTATCTGAAAAGAATGGTGTTCATGGAAGGATAGCCAGGAGGAAACCACTACTCTCTAAAAAGAACATTGCTGCCCATCGTAAGTTCACCAAAGAGCACATGGATGATGAACATGACTTCTGGAACAACGTTTTGGCCTCAATGAGAAACGTTATGTTTGGCGAATACCAAACACTGCGTTCGAACAGAAGAACCTTATCCCAACTGTCAAGCGTGGTGGCGGGAGTGTGACGGTTTGGGGCTGCTTTGCTGCCTCCGTACCTGGACAGCTTGCCATCATTGACACACCATGAATTCTGCATTGTATCACAAGATTCTAGAGGAGAATGTAAAGCCATCGGTCTGTGATCTGAAGCGAAAGTGGGTCATGCAGTAAGACAATGATCCTAAAGATACAAGCAGATCTACTAAAGAATGGCTTCAGAAGAAGAAATTCTGTGTTTAAGAATGACCTAGTCAAAGTCCGGACATAAACCCCATCTAAATGTTGTGGCAGGACCTGAGGCGAGCTTTTCATGCAAGGAAGCCGCCAGGACAATTCACCTTTGGTCACCTCGCCACCGGTCACCTCGCTGCCTTCCGCGATTTTTAAATGTCCTCGGAGGATCTCCCAAGCTGCAGGGCACATCTCTCCAGCCGCTGCTCCGCTGGCATGTGTAAGCGCGCCCGTGCTTGCGCTCAGCCATGACACGTGCATGGGAAATAAACAAAATCTGTCCTGGCTGGGCGCACGCATGGGCTCGCTCACACATGCCGGCGGAGCGGCGGCTTGGGAGATGTACCCTGCGGCTGGCCAGATCATCCGAGAACATTTTAAAATGGCGGAAGAGGCGAGGCAACCGGAGGTGAGTTGTCCTGGCGGCAGTGCGCCGGGGGCGATTTGGTCACAGTGAAACTCTGGCCCAAACACTCTCTGTGGCCCAAAGTCATGCAACAAGCAATCGGAGCGAAAAAGCAGGATAAATGTATTTCGATAAATAAATGGTGATTAGTTTAATGTCTTGTATTATGGTAGAGACACTGAAATTTGACCTGTAAATAATATTTCAAATACACACACACTTCAAAAAAAATTATACTCGCGCGGGGCCTCAACCAGAAGGACCTGGGCCCCCGAGCGACGCAGGAATGTTCCGGACTCCCGTACGCCACAGTCCCGCCCGATGGGACGGGGATTCGGCGCTGTTCCCTCCCCATTGCTGAAGGAATTCTGGTCAGTTTCTTTTCCTCCGCTCTGTAACATGCTTACATTTTAGGTTAAAATTAAAAGGTCTGACTATACATTGCGGAGGATCGCATAACCAAAGAACAGCACCCTTTCTCCCACCTACAGTATCTATTTTGCTCTTCTGGTTTTGTTAGTCAACATAGAAGAAACTGCCTTAGGCTGCGGCCCCGCTGCCTGCACATCTGCAAGGCAGGTGGCGTGTGCAGCCGAGACCCCCGGTCTACAGAGAGCTACAGAGGGGGGGGGGGGGCGTGACGGGGGCGCGGCCGTGACGTCACCCGGCAGGTTCGCCCTCATTGGCTGAACCGCCGGGGGGCATGGCCTAGCGCTCCGTCGCGACTCCTGCTCTCAATTTTCTTGAGAGCAGGAGTTTCTGTTGGCGCAGCGCTTTGGCCCCCCCTCGCAGCGGGCCCGGCCCCATTGTGGGGCAGCTCTTGTCCCTGCAGCGTCCGCCACAGCGAGCTCTGCAGTAGCCAGCGGGGACCTGGACTTAACGAGGACTTTGGAGAGGGAAGGGAGGTGGGGAAGGGTTTTTTTTGTTTTTTTAAATACAGCTCATTCCTCCTAATACAAAACCAACATAGCAAGGCTAATGGCCTACAATACATTGTTGTTCAGGAAACATTTGTAATGAAAAAATGCAAGATCAAAAGTGGAATGTGCCGTTATCTTTTTGTCACTCCCATAAAAGCTTGTCCCCGTAGAAACCCACCTTCTGTGTATATTAATAGGTCTTTGTCAGTGACATAAATGACTTGCTCAGCAAGGCCATTCAATCAACAATCAATGATAACAGGTATTGGGGATTGCTGATATTCCAATCCGTTCCATACGAAATGTTGGCGCCTGCTAAATGAAGTTCTGTATCAACATTTAGAAAGAGAAAGATAATATGTAACACACAATGGCAGTGCCTCCGACATCTTGCACGTACAAACATGTGCCACTGTAGTTCATCAACTCGTGCTCGATTGAGGGATTTCCAAGCAATTTCTATAGAAGTCCCCTAACAAAGGGCTGTCACAGAAGTCCTGTGCCTGGTAACTGAGGGGGCCCGGTGAGCGCTACCTCTCCTGCTAGTGCGCGGCCATCTGGCAGGGGGGGGGGGGAGAGGCGGCGGCGCAGCGCCACGCACCAGCAGAGGAGGAGGAGGCAGCAACTCCTAGCACAAAGATGGAAAGTTCTGTGGAGAAGATCATGTGGCCAGGCAGTCACTAGATACAATTGGTGCACTGCTAGAGAGAGGGCAGGGCTCAAAAAGGGGAGTGCCAGAGCCTGTTTCAGAAAAGGAAGGGGATGTGACTTTGTAAATGGTTGCTATAGAAACAAAAAATGCTTGCTCCATTATAATACACTATAAAGGTTATTGAGTTTTTTTAAAAAAATGCTACAAGTATTTTCTCATAGTACAGAACCGATGTATTTAAAAAAAACATTTACAAAGTCACATCCCCTTCCTCTTCTGAAACAGGCTGTGGCACACCTCTTTTTGAGCTCTGCCCTTTCTCTAGCAGTGCACAAATTGTATCTAGTGTCTGCCTGGTCACATGATCTTCCCCACAGAACTTTGCATCTTGGGTCCTCATCTGCTGCACTGACAGCCATTTAGTGAACCCCCCAGCCGAATGTTCACCGATCGACAAATTAGCTAATTACTTATCATTGTGTGGATTGCATTGATGCACATATTAAAGGGAAAAATAAATACAGGATGGCCCCGGGTATACGGCGGGTTCCGATCCAGAGGCCCGCTGTATAGTGAATGTAAGGATGTGTATACATATATATAAGGGTTCCGCGCTGTCACTAATAAAGGAAGCGCCATACTGTTCTTTTGCCAGTAAGGTCACTGTGTGATTAGTCAGGCTGCGCATGCGCGAGGGAAGCGCGCGAAAGGCAACCAATCTGGAGGGACTTTGGGGATTGCACTCTGAACTCTGAACTGGGGGAGAGTCAGCTGAGGCTGAGGACCAATAGGGTGCGAGACTCTGGATGGAGAGACAGGATGCGTGTGGGCGGTGGGACACACGAGTGAGAGGTGAAGGAGGAAGGTGGCGGAACCTCGTGTGCGCGAGCGGAGGGTCAGTGACCCTTCCGCTTAGGTGAGAGACATTCCCCAGCCCCGAGGAGCATTACCCCTGTCATCGTAGGGTGCAGCTTTTGTAGGGACGGCCGTAGCAGTTAGGGACGTATCCCTTTAGTGCGGGTTCAGCTGCGGAGTTGCGGACGCCATCTTGGTCTGGAGAACAGACCGCGCAGCATAGCGGAGTGTCGGCGCAAGGCTGGAGCAACACTAGGAACCCTGTGTGAAGTGGTGTGGTCACCGTAGTGACCGGAAGGTATCGTTAGTCAACAAGTGCACCTACACCGGTCATCAGGTGCTGATCCCGCCTCCCACTAACTAATTGGGGGCACTAGTGTGCCATCACACTATACCATACAGCTAATAGTTGCAGGACATACTCCTTGGGAGAGTGGCAGAGCCACATGTGTACAGAACATTATTCCTAGCAAGGTGTGGCCGAGCCACTGTGTGTGTGTTACGTTATGTTATGTAGAGTACAAGGATCTTATACATGTCATGTATGCTTTGCAAGCTTCCGTTAGTTAATCTCAATAGTAAAAGGTTGCCTGTTGCACAATACCGTTGTTATGTTTCTTGCTCAGGGTAGATTCTCTAATACGGGGATCCTGGGTAAGTGGAGGCGCTGCACCATGATAAGTAAGGGTATGACCCCAGGCTCCCCAACAGCGGAGGCTCAGAGCTCCTGAACCCACAGGTATACACACACCCGTAGTTCCTTTAAAGCAGGGATTCACAAAAAGGGCTACATGAAAATCGCCGGAAAGCGGATCCGGCGATTTTCAGTGCTGCGCATGCGCAAACCGGCATTTTCGCCGTTCTGCGCATGTGCGACCTATGCGCTGTGCGCAACCTGCTGTCTGCGCGCGCAACCTGAGGTCTGTGCATGCGCGCCGGGCGCACCCGCCCGTTCTGCGCATGCGCGATTTCAAATTCAACATGGCGGCCCCCTTCTTGGTGCCGCCGTATCAGCGGATCGCCGGAAAGCGGAGCGTCGAGAAGCGGGGCCCTGCTGTAAATAAATGAATAAAAAAAAACGTCTGCTTAGACTGCTGCTTTAAGTATTGTTTCACATATTTGACTGACTTCCTCTGTTGGAATTTGTCAGCATTTCCTTGTTGCTTGAAAGCAAACAAGCATGTGACAGTAAGAACACACAAACGTCCAAAGAAATCCAGTAACTTCAATCTCTCTTTTTATTATTGTGTGTATGTAATTATTTGACTATAGAACTGACAATGTCCTAAGTGCAAACTCTGGTATTACAGAGGATCCAGATCAGTACTACAAGAGCCACAGCTGACAACCAGATACAAGTGCAACAGTATAAAATGACATTTTTAAGTTTTACAGTGTCACAGTGTAGCATCAGCGTGTAGTGTTTTCATGTTTGTGAGAGGCTATGATTTCTACTTTTCAGAGTAATGGAGTTTGCCCATAGAGAAATAATTGGCCCCACAATGTTATATGATAACTTTAATAATAATAACTTTTTCATATAGCGCTTTTCTCCCAATGGGACTCAAAGTGCTTCATAATTACAGTATAGTGCGTGTTAAGAGGCAGATTTTTACAGACACAGTCCCTGCCCAGAAGAGCTTACAATCTGCTTTTAGTGCCAGAGATAAAGTGACTTGCCCAAGGTCACAAGGAGCGGACACCGAGGTTTGAACCAGGCTCCCCCGCTTCAAACTCAGTGTCGTGGTTATCAGTCAGTGCCTATACTCACTGAGCTGCTCCTTCAGCTACATGCACACACAGCACGCACACGCACACACACACAGCATGCACACACACAGCATGTGTAAACACAGCATGCGCACACACAGCATGTGTAACACAGCATGCGCACACACAGCATGCATGCACATGCGCACACACACACACACAGCACGCATACACACAGCATGAACACACACACACACAGACCGCATGCACACTGTGTGTGCTCTTCTCCCCTTCCTTTTCCATCCACAGGATCATGTAGCAAGAGATTTATCCGTTACAGTGCCGGGCAGTAGTGGGATTCAGAAATATCAGCAACAGGTTCTCTCTCGACACGTTTGTTTATTTTGGACAACAATCATCCGTGGAATAGCGCGACCCTGGAACGTGAATAGGAGCCGTACAGCTGAGGACCAATGATCTGTAAATATTGACATTTTTCACACAACCTGTGCTCTATGGTGTTATTTTCTGCACCAAAATACCTAAATATTAATATATGTGTCTCTGCTAATAGACGGATATATTTAGGAACCCATGTTAGACATGTGTTAAGTTTCTCAGGTATACCAACTGCATCTCACATCAACCTCCCCCCCCCCCCCCCCCCCCCCCTCCATCTCCCATCACCCCCCCCCCCCCCCTGCATCTCACATCACCCTCTGCCCCCCCCCTCAAATCTCCCCTTCACAGCTCCACCAGATCTTCCCCTCACATCTCCCCCTGACCTCAAAGTACCAAGTGGAGCGGCGGGCGGCCACTCCCAGCATGCTCCGGCATCGCATCGCCCGGCAGCTTTACCCTACAAATCTTCTCAATATGGCCACGCAGCGTCACATGGTGCCGCGTTGCCATGACAACACAACGCCACGTAGCGTCCAGTTGTCATAGTAACAGGCATCACGTGATAGTTACATCACGTGGCATCCCGGTTGGCATGGCAACGCAACGTTATTTGACGCCGCACGGCCATATTGAGAAGAGATGCAGGGGAAAGATGCCGCCCTCCCGCACAGGTGAGAGAATTAAGCACTAGTTCGGCGAACTTGTGACATTTTAGGAACAGGTTCGCACGAACCAGTGCAAACCGACTGAATTTCACCACTGGTGCCGGGGCTCCATGGCTACTCCAGCAGCTAGGCGCCATATGTCTGCTTCTCACACCCAGGCTCAGATGTCGTGCAGTGGATGGGGCTGCACTTGTTTCCATTGGGCTGGCCACTCCATTGGCGAGGTCAACCCGATCAGCCTCAAAAAACTAGCAAATGCCCTTGAGGTACCTGGTTCATTTTTTTAAACTTTAACAGATCTCTTCTTTACTTTCTTAATGCAGTTTTTTTTTTTTTTTAATCTGATGATCCGTTCAGGAGATATAAATGTTTGGAATATTAAGTGTCTGGGGGGTTAAAATGGAGCTCTTTCCAGAGCCCAGTATAGCCTAAATCTTACATGGTAATCTCAGATGCTAGACATTAAAGAGGCAATCCAAGCCGGTTATTTTTTCCACACAGGGTGGAAGCAGGGTTGTCTCTGTAGCTGAAACCCCATTAATTTCCGCCTTCCGGGGACATCCTGCTTCCGGAGATACCTCTGTAGTGGGCGCCGGTAGCTTCTGCAGTGTTCACATTATGGCTCATTTTCAAAGCCCCCAGGCCCTGCGGGCCAATAGGAAGCCATGACTTCATCCGGTGCGGCTTCTTATTGGCCCATATCACCAGGGACTTTAAACTGCAGAGATACCGGCAACCCCTTGGGAGGTAAATATTCCTGGAAGCAGGGGGTCTCCTGAGCTGAAATGAATGGGGTTCAGCTCAGGAGACCCCTTGCTTCAATCCCGTGTTTAAAAATGAAATAATAGAGCGGGACAACCTTGGGGCAAGATACTAACATTATAGGAGTCCATGTTTTACAGGCTTCTGAGGCGGGTTTGCTGCTTTAAGGATTTAGGTTTTGGCAATAATAATGAATGGTGAATTTCGATGATGTTTTTTACACTCTTTAGAATTGATACTTTGTGCATTCACACATTTTGCTTTCTATTGGGCAGTTTTTGTTCTATTTTGGGAAAATCTAAGCGAATACTGAACATGTGATTTACTGATTCTTCAAGTTGAATTCATATTTACTTGTCATATTAAGAAATAAATAATTCAACAAAAAAAAAATTAAAAAACAATCCACACCCAGTAGATGCGTGCAGAAGCTGCTGGGAGATGGATGCTTACATGAATTTGTTCATGTTTACACTGCAAACATGCAGTGTGACTGCGCTTGATTGTTTAAATCAAAGCAGCCTTCCACGCTGCTCGTTACCTGAACTCGGGTTCCGATGGTCCCCCGATGTCCGGGAGGACCCCCCTGTTCCCACTATCCGGCACCGGGCCTAGCGGCCAATAAAAAAAAAAATACGTTTTTTTTTTTTTTATTGCTGACCCTGTGGCTAGGTTTCAAACCTGGCATCTATATTAGTTACATAGTTACATAGTAGATGAGGTTGAAAAAAGAGGTACGGCCATCAAGTTCAACCTATGCTAAATTTAGACAACAGATACTTTATCATATATCTATACTTACTTATTGATACAGAGGAAGGCAAACAAAAAACCCCAGTGACATATCATCCAATGATATCTCATAAGGGGAAAAATAAATTCCTTCCTGACTCCAAGAATTGGCAATCGGATTAATCCCTGGATCAACATCCTTCCCATGTATACTTATTTGGTATATCCCTGTATACCTTTCCTATCTAAAAAGATGTCCAACTCTTTTTGAACAAATCTATTGTATCTGCCATCACAGTCTCCATGGGTTATGAATTCCACATTTTAACTGCCCTTACTGTAAAGAACCCTTTCCTTTGTTTCTGGTGAAATCTCCTTTCCTCCAACCTTAAGGGATGCCCCCGAGTCCTTTGTACTGCCCGTGGGATCAATAGTTCTTTTGAAAGCTCCTTGTATTGTCCCCGAATATATTTGTATATAGTTCTGATTAATGTGTAAAATAAAAATCCGAGAGGTCCCAGGAGATCGGAAAACCATGTATGAAACTCGGTTCATATAAGGTTAAAAAACAAACAAATTATATATATATTTATTCTCTCTCTCTCTCTCTCTCTCTCTCTCTCTCTCTCTCTCTCTCTCTCTCTCTCTCTCTCTCTCTCTCTCTCTCTCTCTCTCTCTCTCTATATCACACACACACACACACACACACACACACACACACACACACACACACACACACACACACACACCCCCACCCCCTGGGTCTAGTATGTCTGTATGTATCTGGCGTGAACTCATTGGTGACGTCCTAATGCACATAGCCTGTTGGCAGATATGAAGAGTCAGATAGCTATAAAGTTTAGACAGGAAGCAGACAAAGACAGTAAGTCAGTTGACATTCGAGGAGAAAGCAAGAATGCCGGAGGAGAGGCGCAGGAAGAATTGATGACATCATAAGGTATTAGATGAAAGAGACGCGGGGGAGGGAAAAGAGGTGAGGGAAGGAAAAAAGTTACACCTGTCATTGACAGGCTTTTATTCTTGTAATTAGAATGATTGTGTTTGTTACATGTGCTGTCGGGATTCCAGCCGAGGCGGCTGCTGTTGACATCATTGTAAAGTGCATTGGACTTGAAAGCTCCTTTATGGTATTTAATAGGAATCTGTCCCCACATTTGTAAGGATTACAACTTTATTTGTAACAATATATAATCTCTGCAGCACCTTCTGGCTCTGACTCGATAGGTTACGCATGTTCTGGCAGCTGCTGCTTCCACACTTGGCTCACATGCAGCAGATGTTGCTTTCTTTTCAGTTTGCTGCACCAGAGTAGGGTTACCAAGTGTCTGGTTTTATCCACATGTGTACCCATTTTTAGGGGCTGTGACACTGTCCGGGCGGATTTCAGGCAAACAGGTTGTTTTCCGCCGGGCACTCTTGCATGCCCAACTTCAAAAGAGTTAAGCAGAGAGAAGGAGGGTTAGGAAAGTGTGTGTGTGACCCTTTCAGTGTGAGATGGGTAGGCAGATTATTGGAGATAAGGAAAAAGCAGAGGTATTAAACAAATTCTTTGCCTCTGTGTTTACCAGGGAAGAATCATGTTCAATAGTAGTTCCGCAGGAGGAAGCCACAACCTCCATATTAATAAACAATTGGTTAACTGAGGAAGAAGTTCATAAGCGACTTGAAAAAATTAAAGTAAATAAGGCACCTGGCCCCGATGGCATACATTCAAGAGTTCTCAAGGAGTTAAGCTCAGTAATAGTAAAACCATTATATTTAATATTCAAGGACTCCATTTCCACAGGCTCAGTACTACAAGATTGGCGTAAGCAGATGTGGTGCCTATATTTAAAAAGGGAGCTAGATCACAACCGGGAAATTACAGACCTGTAAGCCTGACTTCAATAGTAGGGAAACTACTTGAAGGTTTAATACGGGATAATATTCAGGAATACCTAATGGAAAACAAAATTATTAGTAATAGTCAGCATGGATTTATGAAGGATAGATCTTGCCAAACTAACCTTATTTGTTTCTTTGAGGAGGTAAGTAGGAATTGAGACCAGGGTAATGCAGTTGATGTGGTCTACTTAGATTTTGCAAAGGCTTTTGATACGGTTTCACACGAGGTTGGTGTACAAAATAAAGAAAATTGGACTCAGTAATAATATATGCACCTCGATTGAAAACTGGTTAAAGGACAGACAACAGAGGGTTGTCATAAATGGAACTTTTTCAGGTTGGGCTAAAGTCGTGAGTGGAGTACCTCAGGGATCGGTACTGGGACCCCTGCTTTTTAACTTGTTTATTAATGACCTTGAGGTTGGGATCGAGAGCAAAGTCTCCATCTTTGCTGATGATACTAAATTGTGTAAGGTAATAGAATCAGAGCAGGATGTAATTTCTCTTCAGAAGGACTTGGAGAGACTGGAAACGTGGGCAGGTAAATGGCAAATGAGGTTTAATACAGATAAATGTAAGGTTATGCATTTGGGATGCAAGAATAAAAAGGTGACTTACAAATTAAATGGAGATATATTGGGGGAATCCTTGATGGAGAAGGATTTAGGAGTACTTGTAGACTGCAGGCTTAGCAATAGTGCCCAATGTCATGCAGTAGCTGCAAAGGCAAACAAGATCTTATCTTGCATCAAACGGGCAATGGATGGAAGGGAAGTAAACATAATTATGCCACTTTACAAAGCACTAGTAAGACCACACCTTGAATATGGAGTACAATTTTGGCCACCAATCCTAAGAAAAGACATTATGGAACTAGAGAGAGTGCAGAGAAGAGCCACCAAATTAATAAAGGGGATGGACAATCTAACTTATGAGGAGAGGCTAGCTAAATTAGATTTATTTACATTAGAAAAGAGGCGTCTAAGAGGGGATATGATAACTATATACAAATATATTCGGGGACAATACAAGGAGCTTTCAAAAAAACTATTCATCCCACGGGCAGTATTAAGGACTCGGGGCCATCCCTTAAGGTTGGAGGAAAGGAAATTTCACCAGCAACAAAGGAAAGGGTTCTTTACAGTAAGGGCAGTTAAAATGTGGAATTCATTACCCATGGAGACTGTGATGGCAGATACAATAGATCTGTTAAAAAAAAAGGTTGGACATCTTTTTAGATGGGAAAGGTATACAGGGATATACCAAATAAGTAAACATGGGAAGAATGTTGATCCAGGGATTAATCCGATTGCCATTTCTTGGAGTCAGGAAGGAATTAATTTTTCCCCTTAATGGGGTTTTTTGTTTGTCTTCCTCTGGATCAATAAGTAAGTATAGATATAGGATAAAGTATCTGTTGTCTAAATTTAGCATAGGTTGAACTTGATGGACCTATGTCTTTTTTCAACCTCATCTACAATGTAACTATGTAACTATATATAATCTCACACACAAAAGATGTAGTGCTAAGGTGGGGATATGAATTAGATAAAGAACAGTGTAACGTAATAAGTGAATAAACTATTAATAAGTGAATAATTAATTAGTGTACCCGTAATATAATAATATTTATAATAAATATATAATGAACAGTGAAACTATTATAATAAATGTAGCTTGAACCACAAAGTATGTGTCCCAGTACTTCCACTTGGTGAATAATCCAGAGAGGTTCAGAGTCCAACAAACCAGTTCTATGGAGCACTTTGCAGCTTCAGGAAAAGTGGTATAGCCATCCACTAAACCTAAAAACAGAAAACACAGAAGTGCAAGCTCCATAGCATAAATCTGTGTAAAAATCAGGGTAAATTTATTAAGCAAGAGCAGTCCCAAGGAGATGCACTTACAAGATTTTAAAAAACACATTCATGGGAGAGAAATCTCTGTGGGGTGTCATCAGTGGGGGTAGAGAGAGCCCGGCAAATGCTGGGTGCACCTGATCGAGTAGAAACCCATGCAGCCTCAAACAGCTCCTATCACACGCTGACGCCTTGTGTCTGTGTCTCACAGAGCCTGTGTGGCTTATCCTCCGTCACTGCTTTGATTCTCGGCAAGGGGAGAGTCAGCTGGCTTGGCTGTGTTAATTCGTTTAGGCTGCTACGAGTCCAGGGGCTTCTCATGTCTCCACCCGTGCGTGATGACGTCACCAGTGCGAAGGTCCCTCTACGAGGACCGAAACGTTGGCGGCCCTGTCTTCACAATACACACTTTTTGGATTATTACTGCGGTGTGCTGTCTTTTGTCATCAGGATCCCCCTGGTTACCACACGTCTATATGCTTCATATGGGACAAGCATCTGCCTTCTAACAAACGTGAGTGCAAACCTCCATACCAATGAATATATATATATATATATATATATATATATATATATATAAATATATAAATATATAAATATATATTAAAAAATAATTAAACCCAGCTTGGATG
This sequence comes from Ascaphus truei, assembly GCA_036426205.1. Taxonomy (NCBI): domain Eukaryota; kingdom Metazoa; phylum Chordata; class Amphibia; order Anura; family Ascaphidae; genus Ascaphus; species Ascaphus truei. The sequence goes on along the minus strand of CM071575.1, from coordinate 37,059,239 downwards.
GTCTCTTTTAAAAGATCCTCAAAGTTAAAAACAAGGATAGCAAAATCAGTTTTCCTCGCCACGAAGACAGGTGGAGCAGCTCCATATATTAAAAACTACTATTTAACTACATTTTAAACCAACAATTCTATGGTGCACAAGTGAGGGCCCTCGTTGCTGGGTAGATATACTTATTCTAAACCATCTTCTATCCCAAAGCAAAAAAGGGATAGACACCACTCCAAAAACAGAAGAAATCAAATGACTACGTGCAGGTTGCAACTGGAACAAAGAGTATCCGAACTCCCCCTAAACTAATAACCAAACCACAGCTAATGTTCCAGCACTCACTGACGATAAGAAAACCGTAAACCAGGGTATTTGCCAACAAATGAAAAAATTTTTTTTTTAATGCAAGCACAAGACAATAATATACTTGGAGAGATGTCACACAAGCGGGTTATGTGTAAACGGATCCTAAATATAGATGGTGTAGGGAAAATCAGGGAGAGGGAGTGCGACAAAGGGATAAGGGGGGGGGGGGAACTGGGGAAGAGGGTAATAGGGGGGCAACGTTTCGGGGTGAAGACCCCTTCCTTAGGCCCGTTCCCTCAGGTTCAAATGGACCACAATTCCTCCCCCCCCAACCCCCCGTTCCATTTGTGATTATTGAGAATATTAATTCATCACAACGGAAACTAACCTCCCATTTTAACAGCAGCCATATGCCCTCCAGCAGCTGTGTGGGAAAGCCAGGTGACCCTTTAATTGAATACTTTAAAACAGAAAATAGATGAGCTCATGTTAATGGAAAGACTGTCAGGTTTTCTGAAGCTGAATATATAAACTCTTGGTAAGAGATGGAATCCCTGGATACATTAATAGTGATGCTCAGCGTTCGCCCAGTCAGTGTTAGAAACCAGTAACTTAGAGTGGAACTTGCAGTATTCTTTGTAATAAGAAGGTGGTTTCCCGTCTCCCCTCTTAATGTTTTATTCTGGTACCCCTTCCCCTTTCCTTGTTTCTGTACCCTTATTTATTAAAGTCCTATTAAGATGGAAGTTGGGAAACCATAAGGATGTATGTTGTTTCAATAAAATGTCATTTACTTGAAAAAAGTCTTAATCTAAAGCAGCAAAACCACCGACTATAAATATATATATATATATATATATATATATATATATATATATATATATTCTATACATACATCCATCCTTTAAACCAAGTGCCCAACATACTGCTTTAGTTGCTGTGGTTACTTCCTGGACATTTAAACGGTGGTCCGGTAGAAATCCGCAGTCTTGACGTTGCGGCTCCTGGTGGCCATTTTGATTTCCCTAAAGGGAATGGGGAAAACAGCGGTGAGTAAACTGGTATGTTTCTCAGGAACTGAGGTGTACCCGGAGCTAAAAATGGGGCAGTTGAGATCGGGATCACTTCCCTTTTTTTCTTCCAAGGGGGGGGGGGGGGGGGGAAAGGGTAGGAGGGATTTCTGCTTTATTAATACTTATTTGGTGAATAGCCTCAACTAGAATAATCCGCCTGTCCTACATGCTGTATTAATGACCTACTATTTATTGTCACTTCTAAAAATAATCCCCAAGACTTCCTTGTTTTTAATGCTCCAGAAAGTGTACTGAGTTTTAAAGAAACAATCCACGCCATTGGTTTTTGAGGATTGAAGAAGGGGGTCTCAAGTGCTGAACCCCATTCATTTCCACACCAGGGATCCCCTGCCTCAAGTGATACCTCCCTGAAGGGGCTGAAGTATCTCTATGCTTTTTAAGGTTCCCGTGTCACATCGGCCAATAGGAAGCCACACCAGATGATGTCACGGCTTCCTATTGACCCGCAGGGCGCAAGAGCTTTGACAAGCGCCAATTACGTGATCCCTGCTAGCCGAGCAGAGCGGCTACCGGCACCTACTACGGAGGAGGTACGTATCTCTCCAGAAGCAGGGAGTCCCCAGAGCTGAAATAAATGGGGTTCAGCTCTGGAGACCCCCCCTGCTTCAATAGTCAGTAAAAAAATAAAAATTGCCCGTTTTGATTGTCGCTTTAACGATCACATTCCACACTTGGAGACGCTCTGCAAGTTCCTCTGGGGATTTCTTGTAATACCGCCTTGGGGTCTTTGTGAACACCTGCGTGGACAGTGCTGACCCTTCCAGAAGCAAAAGACTCGGGGTATATTTCTTAAACACGTGTGGTATCCAAGTTATTACATAGTCGGAATGATGCTTTCTGTGCATTTTCTGCCACCCACCGATGTTGGGGTTAAGATCAAAAGTGCAACAAAAATCGGGGAGTCGCAGATTGTATGGAGATGAAAAAAATAAAATAACCTCTACTATAATAGTTTAAAGACATTCTAGAGCCCTCACACGCTCTCCCAACCTGTACTAATCCTTATCTAGTAGTTAACCTAGCCGTTATGAAGAAGCTGATTGTGTATGTAAGTGGATATCTGGACTGTAAGTTCTTACACTTAAACACATTTAGTTGTTTCAAACACCCATTGCAAGGACCACCCATGTTCAGCTAGACATTTTTCCAGATGTCGCCCGTTTCAGACTCTTGCTTTTAACAGAGTATCTTTAAAAAATTGTAGGTAGTGGCATTATACAACTGACCTACTCCTATCCCCTAGCCACCCTAAAGCATCATTTAGATTCTAGAATGTGATATATGTTATAGAGGCCTTCCTGTTATGCCTGCGATTTCTGAATACCTTTCTCCATCACTTGGATGAAGTGAAATATACAAAAATTGTACCAGATTTATCAAAGAAAAAACATACCATATTCTTTCAATGCTGACTTTCATATGGACTGTTGGTGTTTCCAGGCTAGGCATTAGAAAGGTGGTAACCCTGACAGTAATACCTCTTCTTTTTAATTAAAAAATAATAATTGGATACATTTTTTTTGAGCAAATGATTTAACCGGTAATTGGTTTGATGATGGTTGGAATGAGCCTACTTGGTTGGCTTCATGAACTGCTGCTCCATTAACATAACTTGTTTATTGCATTCTTCTTGGTAATATATTAATTGTAATTGATGTTCTCGTCTATTGTTACTCATCGCCTCTGAGAATAGAGTGGCAGCAGGAAGCAAAGGTTGGCGTCATTTCGGTGTCATGAGCGGGCTTTTCACGTGCCACCAGGAGAGCATTCATTAGAGGCGATTTTTTCTTTCATGGAATAAGGCTTTCAGCATAGAGCTGGGGTGGGCAACTCCAGTCCTCAAGGGCCACCAACAGGTCAGGTTTTCAGGATATCCCTGCTTCAGCACAGGTGGCTCAGTCTTTGACTCAGTCTGTGACTGAGCCACTGATTGAGCCACCAGTGCTGAAGCAGGCCGCTGATTGACCCACCTGTGCTGAAGCAGGGATATCCTGAAAACCTGACCTGTTGGTGGCCCATGAGGACTGGCGTTGCCCACCCCTGGCTTAGAGAATGTCCGGCAGAAAACATGATGGGGATGCCGGTCTACATGTAGAATGGTGATTTGCCGAGCAAAAAAGTTCAACTCCCTGAACATGAACATGCAGCTGAAGAAAACAGTCTAAAATGTTCATGCACATTGCAGCGGGGATAGAGTTTTATAGTCTTCCAGTGACTGTCCCCCTTTTTCGTAGGGCCCGTGTAGCTACGCAGAATATGTCGATGGCACATCCTAAAACATCTGCTTTCCTTCTTGCATAAAGTCAATGTCATCACAATTGTCATTTTTACTGTTATGGTTAACTCTACGGGTAACATGTTTGATGGAGCTCCATCTTCTGTGCTATTAAAAAGAAACTGCCTTCGACACGTTATTGTTTTAAAGTGCCACATAGATTTGAAGTAAAGCTCAGCATACGCAAGACAAACTGCACTTGAGTTTTACAATTGTCATTCGGGACTTTGCGATTTATTTGTTGATAGTTCCTTAATGATGTTGCTTTCAGAGGCACAGTTTTGCTAAATGTTGTGTAAAAAGTAAATTGTAGCACAGCAGATGTTGGTATTTGGATAGATGTGAGTACAATGGAAGGAGAGTAACAGCCATCTCTGTCAGCTGTCTTGTGCCTCCGCAGGCCTGCTGTGTGGTTACTTTGGTGTGTAAAAACAGCTTGTTTTGCAACTGGGAAGTTTGGCATTGCATTTGGCAGCGTGCCACTCATTAAACACCAACGCTTGCATACAGCGTTGGGACTAAAAGTCCATTAGGGATTGTTTGGGGGTGCAATCCTTCCCCCACAAAAGTGTGTATGTATGTATATATAGCTAGTTATAATATATATTTACTATATATATTTATTATATTATATGATTATATATATATAATATATATATATAGGTGGTTGACAAATCACCAAAAAATCTACTGACCACCACAAAAAAAAAAATCTACTCGCCACCTAGTACCAAAGTGTGCTGCTGTGGCGCCAATATTTACTCGCCGGGGGTTAAATCCACTCGCCGGGGGCGCAAATGTATAGGGTTGTACAACACTGTTATCATGTGTATATGTTATATATGTAGATATATATATATATAATATATAGAATATAGAGTATTATATATATATATATAGTATATATAACTGTATGTATATCTATATATGATATATATTATAGTATTATATATATATATTATATAATCAAAAAATAAATAGATGATACAGTTCTGTGGTAACGAAGTCTTTATTTGTGCGAGCTTTCGAGATAACGGATCTCTCTTCCGGCGATGGTTTACAATGTTACGGAAGAAGAGATCAGTGTATCTCGCAAAGCTCGCACAAATAAAAGCATTTCGTTAGCCCAAGAACTCGTATCATCTATTTATGTTTTGTTATTGAAGCTCGCGGCTAACACGGTACTTGATACCTCTACATGCTGTGTATATATGTATATGGTGTGGTTGTGTGTGTGTGGTGTGTGGTGTGTGTGTTCTATATAGATATATGTGGTGTGTGTGGGTGTGGTATAATCTAGTATACTAATAATTATATATATAAATATATACTATATATATACTATATATTGATATCTATATATATAGATATATATCGACTAATCGACCATTGCAGTCTTTTTTATTTTTAATTTTCATTGGAACTATATTATATGACCAACTCGGTCCATTATATCCCATATTTTTGTTATTCCCAATCATTTACTCTCTGAAATACGGCATCATAAGGATGAGAATATATATTTTTAACTTTGTACACTAAAATGGAATTTATGACGGTACGCATTAGGGGGAGATTTTTTTAGTACCACTTAAAGAGGAACACTTTTTCTAAAGCCAGTTGAAAGATTTTAAATATATTGTTATTTTAAATAAGCCCTTGAAGTGAAACATGTTGATCTCGCTAAATCAGTGTTTTTCAACAGGGGTTCATAAGAAGCATAGGGTTCTTCTGTATCAAATACAGAAGAATCGACAATGGGATATCATGAGTTCAGCAGCACTGATTAGACCGAGGTTGGGGTCACTACACTGCGTCTGATCGCAGACACAGCTAGTAGAATGGGTTGGTGTCCTTACAATCCGATCATGATCTCAGACACGTTTAGAAGAGGATTGCGGGTCTTCTTACCAATGGCCATCTGATCAGACAAGTATTAGGAGGTCGGGGTTCCTTAACAGTGTATGATCCTGATCCAGACGCGAACTATTAGAGAGGGTTGGGGTTACTTCAATGCATATGATTCAGACCGCGCTATTAGAAGCGGGCCCCCCACCGGGACGTTATTATCAAGCTATGATCTCAGACGCGCTATTAGAGAGGGTTGGGGTTTCTTACAATGCATCTGATCTCAGACACGCTGTTGGAGAGTTGGGGTTCTGCAGCATTTCACAATATATAATTATAGGGTTCCTTAGCCAACAAAAGGTTTAAAACCACAGCGCTAGATAGAGCTGCGTGTAGGGAGTATGTGGTATTCTGCCTTGTTGCTTTTTTGTTCATTAATATTTCAGCATCTTTAAGCCCTGTTTTCTAAATCGGAAGTTAAAATGTAAGCAATATGTAAATGAGCCATTAGAACGGTGATGTAACATTGCGCACAATCCCCAGATAAATGGAAGGAAGTATTCTGATCACAGTAGATAACTTCCTCAATTCCTTCCCCTTCTTCTGCACTTACATCACATATGAACAGAACAAGCTGTAACCCAATAACCCGTTCCTGTAAGTCACGGCTGTAATTAGAATCCTCCAGAAGGATGTATAGTGTTGTGAGGTTGGGAATCATAACTTTTAAATGGTTACAAGCAAGAAAGCATCTTTGGAGTTGTATTTCTGCCGGTTTCTCGGGTAAAAGGGGTGATGTGTCTTTAATGTGGGTGGAGTCGCCCTTTTGTCTGCTGAAATATTACTCAAAAGGTTTTGTGTGTGTGTGTGTGTGTGTGTGTGTGTGTGTACAGGTAACAGGTTGCCTAATTTTGTATCTTTTTTTTGATCAGTTTTGAAAGCTATTGTATATTTGTTAGTGGCACTGAACCGGGACGGTGAAGTCTGGACAGGTGTTACGCTCTCCTATTTGCTTGGATTCATGCTTGGGCTATTCGGCAGCCATGTTAACCTTGGAGGCGACTGAATTGGATTTTGACCAGTACATACATGACACGTTAGCTGGCATCTCCGGAGGAAGAGATGTTTGCAGTGTGAAAAGCTCAGCTACAATGAATATAGCCACGGCACGTTTGTGCATCTTATGTTTGCCCCGATGAGCTATCCAGTTCCAATGGAAACATTGCATAATGCATTGTGTTTTAGGCTCTCTGAAGGTGCACCCTTTACACTGGGATAAAACAAGAAGTTTTAATAAGAAAAGACTAGGCTTATACTTGTCTAATTTATTTTTTAAAAAGGCATAAATCTCCAAGATTTAACTTGTGAAAGGATTAGTTCATATTTATTCTGGGTGCGACTGCACCTTTAAAAGCACACTTGTAGTACTAAAGGTATGTTTTTGTGTTTTTTTTTTTTTTTTAATCTACTAACCGTGGCAACAACCTACTAGAAAAGAGAACTTTTCTTAACCAGTAATAATGTCTAAATTGTATTTTGAGAATCTGTGCATCTGTGCTTTCATATTTTGCCGTTGTCCTGGATGATCAGCCGGAACGTTAATCTGTTAATGGTTTAATCTACTATTTTTTGTTCAATCCGAATGGCCCACTCCTGTCCTCCTCCGTTTTCTGATTTATACTACAACTGTAAAGGAGATGGTAGGTGCTCCCACGGGGGCTCTAAGCCCCAGCGTGTTGGGGTACAGCAGATCCTGGGAATGAAAGAAGACAGCAATTCCAGTGGTCTTGGCAAAAAATGTTTTAGTAGTGCAAAAGCACAAGGATCAATGGGCCAGCCCCAGTGTGGTTCACACTAGGAACACAATCTTGATCCTTGTTCTTTTGTACTACTGACATTATTTTTTTTTTTTTTTTTTGCCAAGACCCCTGTCTTGCCGTCTTCTCTCTCCCCAGGAGTTGCTACAACTGTGGCAGGACTATTGTGACGTACAGAAGAGCCCTACTCGCTATATTATGCGTGTAAATGGGAGTGTTCTGCGGAATGGCTATATTTCATGTATTACCCCACTCGTTTAGATGGTCATTTCAACAAATCATGTGACCACAAAGTATAGTTGGATATAGATGTAGGCCAAGTCCCCGGTTTAACGGGAAGTCAATCCTATTGATAAGCCTTCAACACAGTCTTTTTCTGCCCATATATAATGTGAAATCCGTGGCACAAATGTATACAGTAAAAATACGGGATGTTTTCTTTATGAATCACGCAAATAAGCAATTCAATATTTTATGTCCGAATTGATTCTTGCTGATAAAGAAGAGCAAAACATTGCAGTGTTGCAGTTCCCCTTGACCTAAAAGCAAATACAACGCACTTATAACCCCTACGTAACAATTAGATGGGGGTATCCTTTTATCTGTGATGCCCAAGAATGTCCTTCAACTAGTTTACAGAGACTCCATCTTTTTGTTTGGAGATAGCTGCAGGTTAGGTGTAATCTAAGGCTGCGTCCATAGAGACTGCAGCCGTGCGGAGACGCACAGAGGCTGAAGGAAAACGGGTGCTTCCCCTGGCCTTAGTACGCGCGCCGTCCGGGGGCGTGTCTATGGGCGGGCCAGTGACGTCACGGAGCTGGTTCGCCCGCATTGGGCGAATCGCTCACGTGACCGCCCTATCGCGCGAAAAATCGGTTTTGACTGATTGCATGCGCATCGCGCGCCCCCTCCCACGCATATGCGCCTGCCCGCTGTATAGACGCGATCACTGCCTTTAGGCAGTCTGATCGCTCAGCGTGCAGACGTGTCTACGCGGTCTGTCCCTCTATGGACGCAGCCTAACGAAGCTTTAATAAAGGTAGTCGGGAGTATTGCACATTATTATTAATTCTGTTTTGCTCCCGTACCTGTCTTTTTTGGTTGTTAAATTGATGACGTTATGCAGCATGGCAAGACCCATAAACAAGTAAAGCGTTCGTGGGGCCGCCCTACAGGAATCGAACGAGGTGTCTAAAAATTTATACAACAGTATAAGTGACAATCTCAGTGACCCTATATCTAAACAAAAACACCACTGGTGCAGCACTGGCCTCCAAGGGAGCAACAAGTCCAAACTAAACTATAGCCGTATTGGACATACAAGGCAGACCCAACATAGACTGATAACCTATAAACAAAAATAAAAAATGAGGGGAAAAAGAGGGACCAATAGTGTAATCTGTAAAAATATATTGGTATCAAAATAGAATCTTACTCCTAAGGCCACGCTTATAGTGACGGCGATGCGACGTCGCCCGAAAAACAAATGCATTGTCGCCGCTGCGTGCGCTTATAGTAAGCGCGACGTGGCAATGCGATTTTTTTGTAGCCGTAATTATTTGTATTAGTCGTAATACAACTTTCGCTTGCGGCGACTGTGACGTCACGCATCACCGTCACCGGCACTATAGGTGCGGCCTAAGCAAACTTGCAATATAGGCAGGGCAGTAAACTGCTTTATGGACACACTGGATCATACGTTGGATCTCCCGGGTGATGTGGACTGGGCATCAGAATCTGGTGGCAGCAGTAATCTCCCCGTGGCGTCCTCACACCCCAGCCTGCGTCCGCAGACTCTGCCCCCTCAATCGAGCCCCCTGTGCTGAAGCAGGGGGGGGGGGTTAAATCTTTAAACATGAAAAAGCACAGATTCATCATTTTTTAATGCTAAATGTGAAACAGTTTGAAACAGATTGTACGCTAGTTTGATATAAAGCAGCGCTGTACAAGAAGGACACCATGAAAGCATGAAACTGCGATATGCCAGTAATACAGTACATGCTGAACTCCACTGCTTCTGCCCAATTCCAAAACGCCAAGATAGAAATCCCCACTGTGAGAAGGACCCCCCTGCGCTGGGCATTTACTGGGCATCAGGGGAGAGAAAAGATGAGCACTACATAAAAACAGTACAGCAAACCAACGGGGCTAATGCAGAAGTTGCGAACTCCAGTCCTCAAGGGCCACCAACAGGACAGGTTTTCAGGATATCCCTGCTTCAGCACACGTGGCTCAGTGGTTGGCCACCGCTGGGCTATTGTAACCCTGTTGTGCTAGAGGGGACCATTCCAATCTCTTGGCAGGAAAGGGGTTCAGATGTATATTTTACGCAAGGAAATGAATCTGTGAGTGTACACACTATATCCGCGTGAGTCCAGCTGTGTGTGTATATTATCTGTGTTTGCATATGCACACACACAATCATTACATACTGCAGTACGTTGGGGTTTTAATGAAACCTCCTCTCTGCTCCCAGCATCAACTGCTATTTTAAGTTTGATCAGCGCCGACTTCAATCTATTTGTCATAACTGCAGACTATTTGTGTAAGTTTGGAAGCGGCGCCCGGCTTGCATTTGTATGAAGAAAGCCCCGCAGAACAAATCGGTGCAGAATAGCTCTTAGATCTAGGGGTTAAACACCCCCTAAACCCTCTCGTCTGGAGAAGGAACAAAGGGAATGTGCAGAGGGAAAAGGACCTGAATCAATTTAATGTAAAGTAAAGACCATGAAAAATGAAAGTTTCGGGCACAAGCCTTTGTCACTGAGCGGCGAGACCCACTTCTCATGCTCTGTGCATGTAATTAAACACACTTCAGTTCTCTCACTGTGAGACTAAAGGCGCTGTACTAGTCGCAATTGGTGCAATGTTTTATGGCATGAGAAACATCTTCAGCACCAACTAAAGCAGAACCCATTTGTCTAGGCCAGGGGTGGCCACCGACAGGCCAGGTGTTAAGGATATCCCTGCTTCAGCACAGGTGGCTCAGTCAAAGACTGTGCTGAAGCAGGGATGTGCTTAAAACCTGGCCTGTCGGTGGCCCTTGAAAACTGGAGTTGGCTACCCCTGTTCTAGGCTATATTGGATATGTAATAACGCTGAAGCATTCCCCAAAGTAACAGTGTTCTCCTATTTAGCATGTATTTAGACATTTAAGATACATTGATTTGTTTTAATCTTATAAATGGGAATGTGTGGTATTCTGTTACCTGTGTCTTTGTTAATCACCTTTTTTGTTTTTATATATAGTGTATAGTGCATGGCTGCTTTTCTCTTTCTGTGGATGCTGGGCAGTATGGAGATATCTGCTTGAATATAATTTGGTTCGTTTTGGGAGTGTACAAAGTGGCTGCAGAATCCTCTTCTATGCAATAATTTTGTTACATTATGATTACATTTTGTTAGGATATATAAACCATTAATGTTTTTAAGAGACGTTTTTAAATTGATGCCCGAAGGCTGTTCTCTGACCTAAACCTTTTTGAAGCAGAAAAACTACTTCCCCCCCCCCCCCCCCCCCCCACCCCATCTCACCTTTATAAAACTGTAAAAATGCTGACTGTGTGCCTAGGGAAATGGCTGCCTTTCAGTTTCAATCAATCCTTCAGCCAGTGTAACTCAACAGCTACAATTGTATTGTATGTGTCATTATATTACTAAGGTAACATCTATTGTTACAGTTGACCGCTCAAACTGCCGGGAACATTGGCAACAAATTATCACAAACCAGAAAGTGTTGCAAAGATCTTGGGAGTGCTAAAACCTGCTATAGAAATCAAAGAATGCTTTAAAACTAATTTAAAATGACATTGAGTTGTTTTTTTTTTTTAAACAATCATTATTATGTAAGACTACAGAACTTATTTATTTAAAAAAGAATAACAAAAAGCGCATAAGATTTCACATGTTTTGTTGCTTTAAATAACAGGGCCTTTTTTTTTTTACCTGTATGTTATTTTTGCTGAGAGCATGGCTTACAGAAGGGGAGCGCTGCACAGATTTCAGTGATACAGTTAGACGGAAAGCCTGAAACGTGACCCAGGAGGTTAAAAAAAAAAGCTGCGCAGCGCGTTGTGTCGCTCACAGTATGGACGCGGCCTTACATGTTGCTTTATTTTTTTAAGTCATGTTAACAGCTTTGAAAATTCCATTATTTAAGAAATATCCCAGGTGTAGAATACAGGCCGGAGGAGATCAGCATGGAGTTAAAGGCCGTTAAAAAATCCGACGTTTTTAAGAGAAAATGTCAGGGCAATACCTGATGGCCTGTGTTTAATAAGTGGTTAACAGAGCCACCCCTCCTTGGATAAAAGTGAAGTAAGGACAATGGCGCATTAACAAAACCGACCAGCGGTTTAAAAAAAAAAATATATATATATATATATATTTTAGACTTCTTTATAAATATCCCCTAAAGCTTTTGTGTACAATCTTTATCCTCTATTGATAAGTGTCAGTCTGAAACTTAAGATCAATGGTGTGTGTGTACGCACGTTGCTTGCACACACACACACACACACACACACACACACACACACACACACACACACTAGTGCAAAGCAATAAACTTGTGTACGATTTTATTTTTTTTAAGTATGATTTAAAGTATAACATATGTTTTGGATTCGTTTTTAAAAGGAATAATACATTACACTTTTTTTTATACACTTGGGGAATCTGTTTAAAATGCAGGCATTTTGTCTGTGGATTATTATTTAAAATAAAACAAAACTTTATTTCTTTTTCTTCTTCCCTTGACAAATTGGACTCTGTGCTCTTTAACATCAGGCTCATTAAGAAAAGAAAAACCTGTTGAGAAGATATGATAATTAAGCAGGTGCCGGATATTGTAGCTTTGTCTGAGCGTGAGAAACGGTGCAAGGTTTAGAATAACCAGAGCAGCACTTCAGGCAGAAGCATTTCTTCTTAACCTGCTGCCAGCAGTGTCCATCATTGTCATGCAGGCTGCTGCAGGGGCCTTAGATGTAATGTACTAGCATCCAGCTGCATGGAAAATGAGTAAGAATAAAGCAGGGAACGGATTTGCCTAGCACTGAATTAGCTTGTTGTGACAGTGGGCTGCCTTATATGGTGTGTGAAAGGCAGGGAGCTGGGATAAGCCGTGGAGCGCCAGTCTGGTGCAGACAGTCTACTGACTCAAGCTTGACCTCCCCATTGGGAAGCACCCTTGACTGCAGTCTAAGCCGGCTCATTGAGATTCAGGGCACAGCCAAAGCGTCCGCAGCTGTATGCTGGAGGCAAAGGCTGAGAACACATCCAGAGTGTCCAGGATAAAATAAAATAAAAACCATTAACAAAGGGCTGGCCCCCTTCTGCACAACTGTGAATAGGCAAACAAGCCAGAGGTCCTTGTCTCTCAGTGTGCATATTGGGAGAAACATTTGCATATTTATTTATTTATTTTTGTTCCCAAGCTTCCTAAATCCCATAATACAAAAACCTCTCATTTGTTTGGCAACTGGAATGTATACTTTCTAGTGAGTTGTGAATGTAAAGCAAGCACCATAATCTTCTGTAGAAAATAAATACACTTCTTGAAATAAATATGGCGCTGTGATTTAGTATTTGTACACTTACGCGGTTTGGTCATGAAAAAAAGATAATATTCTCTCGGTCATCGACATTACAAAAGTTCATTTAAAAAAAAAAGTGCGGCAATGATTTAATTTTTCTAGAGTGGGTGCAATAATATTTCAATCTGAACCTTCACAATTATACATTTGAACGACTTTCTCTGTATTGTTTATAGTGTGTCACAACACTTGGTTGTATTCAGAAAGCACAGGGAGAACTTAGAGTGGAAAGCAAATAAGCAGACCCCTGCCTTTATAATTATTTAGTGTCCGTTGTTTGCCAAATAGCAGGAGTTCAGATGTTGCCATTGTGTACATTTTGACGCTCTTCCCTTTACATGGCTGCAGACTTTGTTTTCATATCTAAGGACTTGCTTATTTTTTATTTTAAGGATAAAAACATTTAAAAAAAATACATTTTTGCGTGTGCTTGGGATTTCTCCTTTGTCCAGCTTGTCACTGCATGTGTAATACTGGACATTATCGCCTACAGATGATACTTATTCAGAGAATTATCAGAGAGGTAAATAAGTTGCGTAGCATTTTATAAAGTGTCATTTTAACAAAAATCTTGTAAAAATGAAGCAGGGTTGATACTGTACGTACAATATGAATTGTTACATTGGCATTTAGTAACTTTGCTTGTTCGCCTGTTAAACGTGTACGAAGTTAACTCTTTCATACCATTCAGACGCACTCTACCAGCAAGCTGTAGTCCCATTAATAATTAAAGTGTGTTTTTACATGCAATAAATGAAAAGCACTTCCAAATTATACTCTGTCGCAATCTGTTTAGCCCTGTGTTTTACAGTTTAACATCTAGAATAAGCCCCTCGCGTCCAAAAGTGTAAGGGCCTCATGCAGAGAGCAGCGAATTTAAAAATTGGCGAGTTTAATAAAAAGTAGCTTTTTTGGAGAGTTTTATTCTCCAAATGCAGAAATGTGCGAATTCTGCAATGTTTGGCATTAATGCGTGTGGCGAGTTTGAATTGGAGAGATGCGCGCTGCAGAAATGTGTTAAAAAAAATCGCGCATTTTTTTTCCCCTTTCCTATAGGCGGCGAGCTCCATCTACTTGCCAACTTTTCTTGGCGAGGCAAATACTAGAAAATCGCGCCATTTTCTTGGCGCGAACAGCTGCTAGATGCCGTTCGCGGCTCTGAATTAGGAGAATTTTAAAACTGGCGAGATGTAGGTTCTCGCCAGCCGCGCGGCGAGATTTTGAAAAAGAAAAAAAAATGGCGCGTTTTCCGTAACTCGACATTTTCGGCAGTGTTCTGCGCGAATTTCCCCAAAAAATGGCGAGATTTGAAATAGCGCTGCTCTCTGCATGAGGCCCATAGTGCACAAATAAGTGACAAATGTCATGGACTATACACACAATCTAGTTCTCGTTAGAGGTTCATACCTACCTTGTGGAAATAATACACAAGTTATAAAGCGCAGTTTAAAAGGCAAACCCAGCAAGTTGGCTAATTAACAGTATGGAGAAGAGAGTTCAAAATGAAGTATATTTTCAGGATATAAAAAAAAGCAGTAAATCCAGGATTCAAAAGAAAATTTATTTTATTACTTTAGACCCTTCATGGATAAGGAGGCTCAGCAAGGGTTAAATATGCAACAGCAACGCATTGTTCACAGGCTCACATCATGCACTAACTCAGGGGCGCCCAACTACAATCCTCAAGCTCCCTCCCCAACAGGTCAGGTTTTCAGGATAGCACAGGTGGCTCAATCAGTCTCTGCTTCAGCAAAGGTGGCTCAATCAGAGCACCTGATTGAGCCACTTATGCTGAAGCTGGGATATCTTGAAAACCTGACCTGTTGGGTGGGTGTTGTGCTTTGAGAGCTGGAGTTGAGCACGCCTGCACTAACTTGTTGTAGCAACCGTAAACTTGCACTGCTTTCACAAGAAGGATATCTCACTTTTCCAAGCTAGTTTCCGAACAGGAGATAATGATCTGCAGCCTTGCAATGTCCTGCTGATACACTTGTGCTTTTTAGCTTCCGTAAACTTATTTGATTCAAGCAAGAGGTGCAAAAAAATAATAACTTCTCCCCCAACAAACTGAGTCCTGTTGTGCAGGCAACAGAGGAAGCGAGGCGTGAAGACGCCTTTATTATATGCACAAGTATCTAATGAATACTTCATATGAACTGAAATAAATAAAAGTAGTATCAATGTGAACCCTATTTGGAAGCGGATCCCATGAATACCAATATTGTCTCTAAGCTTTGTACATGATAATGATGGTCGAAGTATTCAATCAGTCAGCTGCTGAGTCCCATACAGTAAAACCTAGCGGCAGCTAGATGGGAGACAGACTATAGGCTTTAGAAATAAATGCTTTTGTGTAGCATAGAGCAGGGGTGCTCAACTCCTCAAGCAACACCCCTCCCCCAAAAGGTCAGGTTTTCAGGATATCCCTGCTTCAGCACAGATGGCTCAATCAGTGGCACAGTCGGAGACTGAGCCACTGATTGAGCCACCTGTGCTGAAGCAGGGACTGTGAGCCACCTGTGCTGAAGCTGGGACATACTGAAAACATGACCTGTTGAGTGTGAGGGGTGGCTTGCGGACTGAAGTTGAGCACCCCCGGCATAGTGGGGTGAGTAAATGTATTAGATGAGAGTAGGGGCATTATTTGTGTTTCTGTGCCCTTGAAATGCTTCCATAAAAACGTGATCTAAAGACAGCCTTTTATTTTTATGCAGATTTTTCTCTCTCACAAAAGTCATTGTTTGGCCAACGGCAAAACATTGGGTTTCCTAGCCGGTTCTGATTTTTAAATGAGTGACCGGGGCTCTTGAATAGCTTAAAGCAGCAACAAGCATGCAGCAGTTGGTAAATAAAGATGGATATTCTTTTGTTTGTGCGGGTGCTAGCTCCTCGTTATTCCCCACTTACCCACTGAGCTTCCCAGGGAGTGGCAGCTGCTTCTTATGTTCGACACTTTATCAGGGCTAGACAGCTCCCGATTCAGAAAGCCATTGTTGGGGGGGAAAAAATGCATTCTTGTTACATTCTCAGTAGGATTAACTTTTCATGTGCCAAGAAGGCCACAGTGTCTCTTAAGACTTATGCCATTTAAAAACAAAAAGATATAATTAGTTTTAGCTCTCCACGTGACATCCAGCAATAAAGGGTGTGTTTTGTATACAGCAAACATTAGTACACATGTTGTTCAGAAGTGAAACTGCCCCAGTGCAATTTCATGACAATAAAACAATAAACCCATTGATAACTTAAGCTACTATGTTATTTCAGCTTCATTTTATGGCTGCAGAATTGGTACGAGCGCCTAGATGCATTGCTTCAAATTCGCTATCCTCCTATATTAAAAAAAAACAGTGTTTGCATTATTCCTCATCTTATGTTTATAAGAAAAAATATATATATATATATATTCCATAACATGAGGGAGGAGAGGTTTGTAGACTTAAAGCAAAGTGTAAATGTGATACTCCTACAGGAAGGATACTAAAAGATAACTGAAGGGGGGGGAAAAAAGACCAATTTCAACAAAGACATCCGTGTTCATGGAGGTTTTCATCTCTGCAATCTATGTCGGGCCCATTGTTAAATTGTTTCTGGCCAAAGCCCTTAGTTCTTTATGAATAGGACCCCTAAGACAAGAGACAAATTCCACAGTGCCATCACCAGAGGTTTTGGAGGAGTTTTTTTTTTTTTTTTTTTGCTGTTGGGAATAAACTGCACATTTTCACCAACGTTTTGCAATACATTCCAGGCACCTCTGGCAGCATTGGGTTAATGCTGATCTCAATAACGTGATAACATTATACTCTTCACTTGCACTGGTTACATCTGGGTTTAAATATTCCCTTTTTTTTGTATAATAGTTTTATATTTTGATATGTTATTTTTTTTAACACAAACCTTTTTGTTTAGTCTGACCTTAATAGCTGACTGGTATCATGCCTAAGAATTCACTTTTTTGAAGTTGACAGCAGAACACTATAACAGAAGAGATCGATGTTGAAGGCCGAGTATTTCACATTTGCTTAAGGCAGGGGTGGGCAACTGCAGTCCTCAAGGGCCACCGAACAGGCCAGGGTTGAAGGATATCCCTGCTACAGCACAGGTGGCTCAATCGGTGGCTCGGTCAAAGCCTGAGCCTCTGATTGAGCCACCTGTGCAGAAGCAGAGACTTATTGCACCACCTGTGCTGAAGCAGAGACTTATTGCGCCACCTCTGCTGAAGCAGGGACTTATTGCGCAACCTGTGCTGAAGCAAAGACTTATTGCGCCACCTGTGCTGAAGCAGCAACTTATTGAGCCACCTGTGCTGAAGCAGGGATATCCTTAAAACCTAACCTGTTGTTGGCCCTTGAAGACTGGAGTTGTCCCACCCCTGGTTTAAGGTGAATTACCATTCCAATGCGCTTTAGTGTTTATTTTGATTCTTTCAAGACCGTCTAATTTAGTTGTTGAGCCATGAAAATAATGCGACTCTCATACACACAGACACATTTTACCATATACTTAACATTCTCACGTTACTTTAAGGGCGCTGTAACGATTTATTCCCCTTCCTCTGAAACATGACTGAATATCCTCGCTTGGTTATTAAAGCTGTTCTACAATTGTGTAAATTGCTTATAGTTGTATAAAGTACTTGCATTGCAAAATGTAAATGAAAAGAAGTTCTCCATATGTCACAGTGATAAATGACAATGGCAGAAATAATACATTGGACATCTGCTCAGAATTTTACATTTGCTATGCATTTAAGGATCAGATGTTGCAAAACCTAAACTGTATTATTTATCTCTGAGCATGAAACAGTTTGACTTCTTTAGTTCTGCCATTGTGGATTTCATTTGTGCAAGACTTGTAGAGTTTTTTGTTTTGAAGTTTAAGACATTGTACTTTTTTTTGTTTTTTTGTTTCTTAATCCTTTTTTTACCTCGTTGTGCACCCAGCCCGATGTTAAAGACCCCCAGGGTACCACTTCATTATTGTAGGACAGTGTTTTTCAACTGGAGTTTATAGGGGCCATTGGGTTTCCCGGGCATTCCTAAAGGGTTTCCGGCAATATTGGGTCATTTGCAAGTGTTACCAAATACAAAATAATATACAATGCATCTGATCTCAGACGCGCTATTAGAGGGGATTGGGGTTCCTTACAATGCATCTGATCTCAGACGCGCTATTAGAAACCAAAGACGCTTCTGCACTACTGTTTCAGGTGATCAGGGGGAGGCGGGACCTATGAGGTTCACTATGTGTGACGAGTCGTTACACAAACCCCCAGTGATTAGCATTAACCGCATCACGTGACGCGGGCCAATCGTTAAAAAGACACACACTTTTCTTGGTTGAAAAACGCGGTCGCACCTCGCTCACTCCGTCATGCGCGCCCCCTAAGGGGTGCTCTAAGGGATTCTGAGAACTTTGTATCATCCTGTTCATAGCGCCCATTGACACACAGGATAATCGCTTCAGCCACAACAAAAAAAACGCTTACGCCCAAGTACAAAATTGACAGGATCACTTAGAGGCCGCCCCTAGTGTGCGCACACCACGACGGAGCGATGGCCCACCGATCCACCACGTTTTGAACTTTTGAGAGCGTTTCAGCCAATAATGGCGAAACCCTTCGTGATATCATTGCCAAACCTCTCCAACGCCTCTCCATCTGCAGTATGTGCAAAAATCACTGAGCTACGGGCAGCGCGTACACACCATGCACCGCGTGTGCTCAAACATGCACATATATCTCAGCCTTGTGTCCCTCATCTGAGTGGCATGGAGGTATTGAACAATTGGCTTTTCAGGTGCACAAGCTATAGCCGCACTTCTACTCCACACGTGCGTGATGTAAGACTATATGACAAGTCTTTAACACACCAAGAAACTGTGAGAAAACATACAACTCCCTGATAAAAACGAGCCGGGTGGTTAGTCCCGGTGGCATGGGCCGCGAGCAAATCTCCCATTCAGTTTTAAACTAGTCCTACTTCTCATTTCTGGTGAATAGGTTGGTCTCACTTGGCTAATGTGGTGACTTTGCAGTGTTTCACTAGGCTGTCCCTACATTGTCATTAATGATGCCGATGACCATCAGTTTGCAAAGAATATAATAATTATTACATTAATTAAAATACTGTTCGAAGATTGCAAAAATGCGAGAGAAAAAAAAAACTTAAAACTGATCTAAATCTGGTTTAAAATATTAAACTTGTATACATTTAAACCCTTAGAACAAATATATGGTATTGTTTTCAGGGTCTTAATTGACAAATGTTATAAAAACCAACTACATTACCAATGCCACACATCCACCGAGGTTCAAGAAAGTAAGCAGAATCAAACCACGTCATGTCATGAATTTTGTGAGACAGCATCCTCCTGACAAATCCAGGGCTACAAACGCCGCTACAAATATATTTGACATGTGTTTTTTAAGAGTGAATGAAAAGCCGGACCATTTCCTCCGACTGTTGCAGCCAAAAAGTTAAACTGGGACTTTCACAATCCCACAGCACAGAGAACTACTCTGCGGATAAACAAAAGTAGGAAACATAACAGAGGATTTGGACGCAGGAGAATAGGAGGAAAGCCAGAGAGGAAAGCAGTTATATATCTACCGCAAGTCTTAGCCCAGGGGTAGCCACCTCCAGCACTCAAGGCTCCAACCAGTCAGTGTTCAGGATATCCCTGCTTCAGCACAAGGTGGCGCAATCAGTGGCAGAGTCAAAGACTGAGCCACTATTGAGCCACCTATGCTGTAGCTCGGATATCCTCAAAACCCGACTTGTTGGGGGGGTCCTAGAGGACTGGAGACGAGAACCCCAGCACTACTGTTGAAGGAAAAAGGTGGCCTGCCACACAGCTAAACAAGGCTTCTGCGCGTTTGTACAAATCGAATACAAGATTCCTCTTTTTCCCCAGCTATGGTGGGGAAAAACAAGTGTGTTTACATTTGTTTCATACAGTACTAGCATCATGGACTTGCTACAAAATAGAGGCTGACCAACGCAGACATATACAGGGGAAAAGTGAAGTGCTCTTAATACTCACGGCTACGGAGAAGTTATTCAAAGGGGTTTCTAACTGGTCGACAATCTTCGGCCGTTCTTTGTACCGATGAATGTGCCATCTGTCTTGAGAAGGAGTAGCGAGGTCTCCATGTTTTATGTATCTCTCCTGAAGAGCAGAACAAAGCAAAGTCTTAAAACGTGTAGATCTTTAAAAAGGCGATGGAGGCACAGCTTGGACAACACAAAAACATATGTTGAAATCGAAGGCAGGAGGTAAGAGAAAAAACAACTCATTTTCATTATTATGATAGACTAGGAGTGGCCAACTCCAGTCCTCAAGGCCTCCAACAGGTCAGGTTTCAGGATGTCCCTGCTTCATAGCACAGGTGGCTCAATCATGGCTCAGTCTAGACTGAGCCACCTGTGCTGAAGCCAGTGACATCCTGAAAACCTGACCTGTTGATGGCCCTTGAGGACGGAATTGGCCACCCTAGTCTACCACTTTAAGGGTTTTAAAAAAAAAACCACAACAAAAAAAAAACCACACACACACACACACACACACACACACACACACACACACACAACCACACAACACACACAACACACCACAACACACACACACACACACACACACACACACACACACACACACACACACACACACACACACACACACACACACACACACAACACACAAACCACGTAGCCTATTATTATTATTATTCATTTGTACTCCTCCCACCATTTAAAAACCTCATGTTTCTGCAGAAACACATTTATTTCGCAGCAAGATGAAATTAGTAACATTATACATCGATTTGGTGGGTCACGAATAATGATGTTCATGTACACGTTCCAAAATTCCTGCTCAACAATTATCTCCGACAACAGTAGTTTTCAACCTTTTTGTTGGTTAAGGAACCCTATAATTATGTTGTTAAATTCTACCAAACCCCAACCCTCTAGTAGTCTGAGATCAGATGTATTGTAAGGAGCCCCAACCCTCTCTAATAGCAGTCGAGATCAATTCTTGTAAGGAACCCAACCCTCTCAATAGCGCGTCTGAGATCAATGCATGTTAAGGAACCCCAACCCTCTCTAATAGGCACGCCTGAGATCAGATGCATTGTAAGGAACCCCAACCCCTTCTAATAGCGCGTACTGATATCAGATGCATTGTAAGGAACCCCAACCCTCTCTAATAGCCAGCCTGAGATCAGATGCATTGTAGGAACCCCAGCCGTCTCTAATAGCGCGTCTGAGATCAGATGCCATTGTAAGGACCCCAACCCTCTCTAATAGCGCGTCTGACTCAGATGCATGTAAGGAACCCAACCCTCTTATAGCACGCCTGAGATCAGATGCAATGTAAGGAACCCCAACCCCTCTCTAATAGCGTGTCTGAGATCAGATGCATAGTAAGGAACCCCAACCCTCTCTAATAGCGGTCTGAGATCAGATGCATTGTAAGGACCCCAACCCCCTCTCTAAGCTCTCTGAGATCAGATGCATGTAAGGAACCCAACCCTCTCTAATAGCGCGTCTGAGATCAGATGCAAGTAAGGAACCCCAACCCTCTCTCTAATAGCGTGTCTGAGATAGATCTTGTAGAACCCCAACCCTCTCAATAGCGCGTCTGAGATCAGATCATTGTAAGGACACCCCAACCTCTGCTAATAGCGCTCTGAGATCAGATGCAATGTAAGAGGAACCCCAACCCTCTCTCTAATAGCGTGTCTGAGATCAGATGCCATGTAAGGAACCCCAACCCTCTAATAGCGCGTCTGAGATCAGATGCTTGTAAGGAACCCCAACCCCTCTTAATGCGCGTTGAGATCAGATGCATGTAAGGAACCCCAAACCCTCTCTCTAATAGCGTGTCTGAGATCAGATGCATTGTAAGGAACCCCAACCCTCTCTAATAGCGCTTCTGACATCAGATGCATTGTAAGGAACCCCAACCCTTGGTGTGTGTGTCTGTGTGTGTGTGTGTGTGTGTGTGTGTGTGTGTGGTGTTTTGTGTTGGTGTGTTTTTTTTTTGTTTTTTAAACAGCCTTTAAAGTGGTAGACTAGGAGTGGCCAATTCCAGTCCCAAGGGCCATAAACAGGTCAGGTTTTCAGGATGTCACTGCCTTAGAAAGGTGATAAGTCATAGCACTGAGCCAATGATTGAGCCACCTGTGCTGAAGCAGGGACATCCTGAAAACCTGACCTGTTGGAGGCCCTTGAGGACTGGAGTTGGCCACTCCTAGTCTATCATAATAATGAAAAGTATTTGTTTTTCTCTTACCATTGCTGCCTTCGATTTCAACAGTGTTTTGTGTTGTCCAAGCTGTGCCTCCATCGCCTTTTTAAAGATCTACACGTTTTAAGACTTTGCTTGTTCTGCTCTTCAGGAGAGTACATAAAGACATGGAGACCTCGCTACTTCCTTCTCAAGACAGATGGCACATTCATCGGATACAAAGAACGGCCGCAAGATGTCGACCAGTTAGAAACCCCTTTGAATAACTTCTCCGTAGCCAGTGAGTATTCTATGAGCACTTCACTTTATCCCCCTGTAATATTGTCTGCGTTGGTCAGCCTCTATTTTGCTAGCAAGTCCATGATGCTAGTACTGTATGCAAAACAAATGTAAACACACTTGTTTTCCACCATAGCTGGGGAAAAAAGAGGAACTCTTGTATTCGATTTTGTAACAAAACGCGCAGAAGCCTTCCGTTTAGCTGTGTGGCCAGGCCTTTTTCCTTCAACATGTAGTGCTGGGGTTCTCGTCTCCAGTCCTCTAGGACCCCCCCAACAAGTCGGGTTTTGAGGATATCCGAGCTACAGCATAGGTGGCTCAATCAGTGGCTCAGTCTTTGACTCTGCCACTGATTGCGCCACCTGTGCTGAAGCAGGGATATCCTGAACACCTGACTGGTTGGTAGCTCTTGAGTGCTGGAGGTGGCTACCCCTGGGCTAAGACTTGCGGTAGATATATAACTGCTTTCCTCTCTGGCTTTCCTCCTATTCTCCTGCGTCCAAATCCTCTGTTATGTTTCCTACTTTTGTTTATCCGCAGAGTAGTTCTCTGTGCTGTGGGATGTGAAAGTCCCAGTTTAACTTTTTGGCTGCAACAGTCGAGGAAATGGTCCGGCTTTTCATTCACTCTTAAAACACATGTCAAATATAATTTGTACGCCGGGTTTGTAGCCTGGATTTGTCAGGAGGATGCTGTCTCACAAAATTCATGACATGACGTGGTTTGATTCTGCATTACTTTCTTGAACCTCGGTGGATGTGGCATTTGGTAATGTAGTTGGTTTTTATAACATTTGTCAATTAAGACCCTGAAAACAATACAATATATTGTTCTAAGGGTTTAAATGTATAAATGTTATAATATTTAAACCAGATTTAGATCAGTTTTAAGTTTTTTTTTCTCTCGCATTTTTGCATCTTCGAACAGTATTTCTAATAATGGTAATAATTATTATATTCTTTGCAAAACTGATGGTCATCGGCAATCATTAATGACAAATGTAGGGGACAGCCTAGTGAAACACTGCCAAAGTCACCACATTTAGCCAAGTGAAGACCAACCTATTCACCAGAAATGAGAAGTAGGACTAGTTTAAAACTGAATGGGAGATTTGCTCGCGGCCATGCCACCGGGACTAACCACGCCGCGTATTTTATCATTGGAGTTGTATGTTATTCTCACAGTTTCTTGGTGTGTTAAAGACTTGTCCATAGTCTTACATCACGCAACGTGTGGAGTAGAAGGCGGCTAAGCTTGTGCACCTGAAAAGCCAATTGTTCTAACCTCATGCCACTCAGAATGAGGACACAAGGCTGAGATTATAGTGCATGTTTGAGCACACGCGTGCATGGTGTGACGCGCGCCCGTAGCTCAAGTGATTTTTGCACATACTGCAGATGGAGAGGCGTGGCAGAGGTTTGGCAATGATATCACGAAGCTGGTTCGCCATTATTGGCTGAAACGCTCAAACGTTCAAAACGTGGTGGCGCCATCGCGCTCCGTCGTGTGTGCGCACACTAGGGGCGGCCTCTAAGGGATCCTGCAATTTTGTACTTGGCGCGTAAGCGTTTTGGGCAGCGATTATACTGTGTGCAATGGCGCATGCACAGAATACAAATTTCAGAATCCCTTAGAGGCCGCCCCTAGTGGGCGCGCATGACGGAGTGCGAAGGTGCGACCGCGTTTTC
The DNA here is from genome assembly GCA_036426205.1 of Ascaphus truei. Lineage (NCBI taxonomy): Eukaryota > Metazoa > Chordata > Amphibia > Anura > Ascaphidae > Ascaphus > Ascaphus truei. Next base: position 37,035,098 of record CM071575.1, on the reverse strand, counting down.
AAAAGACAAAGTGTGTCTTTTTAAGCGATGGCCGCGTCACGTGAGCGGTTCAGCTAATCACGGTGAACCAGCTAAGTGACATCATAGCCACGCCTCCCCATCACCTGAAACAGTATGTGCAGAAATCGCTTGAGCGACGGAGCGCGCACCACACCATGAGCACGCGCTTAAATCTCAACCTAAGGCAGGCCATTTCCGGCTACATTAATCACGATTTACACGTAATTTGTGATCCAATGAGCATTTCATGGCTGAAGATAGAAAAAGGATTAGCTTAAATGTACATCAAAATAAAAATAAAATAAACACAAACGTAACCAAATGGTGCTGTTTTTAAACCAGTTTTCATGTGATGACAATTTAAGAAACACTAGCTAAAGTGTCCCGCTTTGGACGGGTAGCAGTGCTCTGGATTCATAAAGCCCGGCTTTGCATGGGTCCCCCTTTCTCCTGAGTTTTCCGCCCCCCCCCCCCCCCCCCACCCCCCCCCCCCCCCCCCCCCACCCCCCACCCCCCCCCCCCCCCTCTCTCCTTCCCCTTCTCCTCCTACCCCCTTCCGATCACGTTCCTCTATACCTTAAGACAGGGGTGCGCAAACTTTTGCTCCTGCCCCCCCTGCCTTTGTCCCCCGGGGCATGTGCCCCCCCCCCTCTTCGTTCAGTGCGGGGTCATGTGATGTCGCGTCACGTGACCCGTGGCGTCATTTGACTCATAGCAACGCGCTTGACGTCACACCGCATGACCCCGTCGCGTTAGCATGGAGATGCTTCCTGACGCCGGCTGATGCAAGGTTAGTTGAGGTTCCAGAGGCCTCATGCGCCCCCCCCCCCCCCCCCCGGCATTTAATTTTAAGGCCTTGGGGAAGAGCGCGGGGCCTCTGCAACCACTCGCGCCCCCCCAGTTTGCGCACCCCTGCCTTCAGATGTCCCCAATTCTTTCCGCCTCTCTCCCCTTTGTCCAGCATTCTTGCTTTCTCCTTTTGTGACTTCCTCTCTTTCTTTGGCTGCTTTCTGCGTAAACTTTATAGCTATTTGCCACCTCTTATCTGCCACTAGGCTATGTGCATTATGATGTCACGTGCCAGATACATAGCCTACCCGGTACAACTCCCAGTGGCTGTCTTGCTTGTGAGAGAAATGTTAACTCATAGAATTAACGTGCTTCAATAAAAATAAAAAAGAACACAGAGGTGCACACGCCTAGGGTCCCCTTGGTGTGCCTGCAATGTCTCAGGTCTCTAGGTTTCACCGTCTTGGAACTATGGCCCTGACAGAGAGACAGACGGACTCTCTCTTTTATTATTATAGATAACTAGATCTTTCTCAATTACTTTTTTTTTTTTTTTTCTTAATCGTTTGTATTTGGTCATCAATAAACCTAATTGTCTCTCGGTCCTTTTTAAAGATGCACTTTTGCAGATTTTGCAGCTAATTATTCATGTGGGCTGAGTAAAATAAAGACAAATGATTTGTTTGAAAAGGTTTTGTGAAGCATCCCTCTCTCCCCTTGCATGTGATAGAATGCCAGCTGATGAAGACAGAGCGCCCCAAACCAAACACATTTATCATCCGATGCCTCCAGTGGACCACAGTAATTGAAAGAACATTTCATGTGGATTCTCCTGAAGAGCGGTATGTTTCATTCATATTTAGCAATTGCCTTCTAACACTGTTGTGCATATTTAGCACTGTTGGTGCTGTCGCTTAATCCAGCTGTTTAGAAGTGCAACATTTCTCTGGAATGAGGCAGCCTGGCTGTGCCTTTTGTAGTAATCTCCGCGTAGCAGACGAGATCTCCGCGCTGCATGATGCCCCCACCAGAAGACGTGGAAGTGAATACAAACAAAGCCATGATCTCATACTGGTCCTTTTTGAAGACATGTTTGGGAGCGTTTTTTTTTGTTTCCAGTTCTGGGTCTCGCTGGCTGTGTACATGAGGCGGCAGGAACGTCTGCTAATCACGATGCAGCTGTTACAAGGGATGGCACATGCACAGAAACAGGTCCCAGTACTGGCAAACGTTTCATGTTGGGAAGCGAACCTAACACACCAGATTTTGAATGTAGTACGTGTCTAGACAAATTAATAAGCTGAAGAGTCTTAGTGGAGGAGATCGGGGACTTGTTATTCGCTTTCATTCAGTCTCCTATTTTAGTTTCTGTTTCTAGTTCGACAGAGAAATGTTACGCCCGTATTTACTACGATGCTGCGCCATAAGTTAAGGGTGCCCAATTCCAGTCCTCAAGCCCCCCCCCCCCCAAACAGGTCAGGTTTTCAGGATATCCCAGCTTCAGCACAGATGGCTCAATCAGTGGCTCAGAGGCTGAACCACTGATTAGAGCCACCTGTGCTGAAGCAGGGTCTGATTGAGCTACCTGTGCTGTAGCAGGGGTATCCTTAAACCGGACCTGTTGGTGGGGCTTGAGTACTGGAGTTGAGCACACCTGCCATAAGACACCGTAGAGTGCTTCCAGGTGAATTGACAGGTGTCTTCCAGCGTGGAGGGTGTCTTATGGCACAGCACCACTTAGTAAACCTGGGCCAGTATGCCAGTAAAATGAGCATTTTTCTTGTGAAAGGGATGTTGGCTTTTTTAAATAAAATCAGTTGGGTTCTCCTGTTCATATTTTATGTAAGATATAGTGAGGGCAGCTATTATATAAAATATTATTAGATGAACATGTAGAGGTGTGTTTGCGTGCGCGTGTGCGCATGCCTGCGCAAAGTCACGAGTTTCTTGTTACTCTGGAAACTTTTGAGGTCTCCCCTTTTAGGAATGTGAAAATGCTACTTTGCTTAATCTAATTACTTTCTAGGTCTTGTGATTGAGTTATTTTATTTTGTTCTCTTTGGGCCTTCCTGGTCTGAATGAGAGGGGCCTGCTTCTGTAAACTGCGGGGAAATCCCAACAAGGAATAAACGCAACACACATTTTCCCCCCCTCGCTGCTTCAGTGTTTGCTAGCTGTCGGATGGAGTGAAACGGCTGCGACCTTTCCAACGTAATAATACAGAAATGAGTGAAAACCCTTAGTCGGCCTATGTTGAATAATAGACTACGGTCTTTGTGTTTTAAAATAAGCGCCCACATCTATATAACAGGGGTGCGCAAAACTCTTCTCCCTGCGCCCGCCTGCCAGCTCGCGCCTCCATTCCGCAGCTTGGCTCCGGCGTCGGGTTGCCATGGCGATACGTCTCTGGAAAGTTAAGCAAGTAAAGTTAAATTAAAGGCCGGGAATCACGTGCGTCCCCCCCCCCAGAAAATCACGCACCCCCCAGTTTGCGCACCCCTGCTATATAAGATCCGGCTCTTCTTCTTTTCATATTTCTCCTTACTGCTGAACATAGTATAGTGAACACTATAGCCTTGTGACTGTTTAGTCAAACATTCACCAGATAGAGAGCGGGTTCGGCCGGTGCACGGCACACTGTAGCATGCTGGGTGTACAGTATATATTCACTGACAGGTTTTTGCTGTGTTCTACCAGAGAAGAATGGACAAAAGTCATCCAATCGATAGCTGACGGCCTTAAGAAACAGGAGGAAGAAATGATGGACTTCAGGTCTGGCTCCCCGAGTGATAATTCAGGAGCAGAGGAAATGGAAGTGTCTCTTTCTAAAACAAAACCCAAAGTAGTAAGTTTAAGTGGCAGTCAGTCATATGTTTATAATTTGGATTGTGTTATTTCTGTTGTGGTGTGTGTGCTGTATAATATTTATTGTGTGTGTATCAGTGGTCTCAAACTCAGTCCTCAAAGGACACCAACAGGCCAGCTTTTATGGATATCCCTGCTTCAGCACAGGTAGCTCAATCAGTGGCTCAGTCGAAGTCTGCTTCAGCACAGGTGGCTCAATCTGATTGAAGCAGGGATATCCATAAAAGCTGGCCGTTTTGGTGGCCCTTGAGTACCGAGTTTGAGACCCCTGATGTATATCCTTTTTCAAGCTAAGTCATAATGAAAGAGCTCTTCTTTAATAACCACGGAACAATGATAATTGTGCTTTAATAAAAGGGGACATGCGAGACCAGGGAGAAAAATAATCTTTTTTATTTTTTTATTATGGATTTGCCTTTTGATATCCACAGACAATGAATGAATTTGAATATCTGAAGCTGCTGGGAAAAGGTACCTTTGGAAAAGTAATTTTAGTTAAAGAGAAGGCGACGGGTCGATATTACGCTATGAAAATCTTGAAGAAAGAAGTAATTGTTGCAAAGGTAAGTTAAGCAGATTCAGCCATGGTTTTGCATTATTCTGCTTTCAAAGAGCGATAGGACTTTGTAGGGGGGAAAAAATGAACTATTTCTCATATTTCTGACTCTTATTTCCAGGTAAGTAAGGTGCCCTCGCTCTGCCTATTATTTTTGTAGATAGGGAGGCGCTTAACTGGGATAGTCAAAATTAGCAACGGAAAAGGTCCCAGCTTGAAAGCACTCAATCCCATATGGGCGATCTTAATAGAGACTGGTATTGTGTGTTATGGACCATTTTATGGTATGAACAAATGTAAAAATGAACTCTTCTTTCCAGGATGAAGTAGCGCACACGCTTACCGAAAACCGCGTCTTACAGAATTCCCGGCATCCTTTCCTAACTGTAAGTGCTCAGCCACGGTTTCTGGGGGGTAGAGAGATTGGGCATGACACCAACCACTTTTTTCCTTTACCTTGTGCATATGTTGGAAAAGCAAATCTATAATGCAATGATCCAGAGCTTAGTTTGCAGCTTTGTCTAATCTCCTACTCTACAATAAGATGCAGGATCCTTCTGTATCGGCGTGTGAAACAGAAATCTTTGTATCTTTAGTGGCAATCCTGGCTGCCCCCCTCCCATCCCCCCCCCCTTTTTTAACCCAACTCGCCCGGCGTTCCCTCCCCCTAGTGTAGGAAACCGGATGTCCACAGAGATCAACCATCCTATTTTCAGTTCTAGGGACCCCTTGTTTCCCAAAACACTGACTGGTGAAGGTATACAGGTGTTTCAGTCTTCACCAGGGGAAACAAAATGGAGCTTTAAATCTCCAGCATCACGCGGACCAATAGGAAGCCGCAACATCATCTGTTCCAGCGTTCTGCTGGCCTTTGTGATGTGGAAGATGTAAAAAACGGGAAGTAACGCCGGTAATTACGCAGAAACTGGGGGGCCCTGGAGCTGACAGTGCTGGAACCACCTATGTGACTCGTCAACACACGCGCACACATGGACACTTCTCTTTCCTGACACACTGTCAGAACTCCCCCCCCCCCACCCCCATTGCACTCCCCTGACACACTGTGAGTTCCCGTTTCACTCCCTCGTCCACCCTTTGGGTCGCTTCTACCCCTGCACTCCCCGCTAAGTGGCGCAGTGCTGCCTGACCTGTCAGTCACCACCATGGCCAGTCACAGCGCACCCTGTCCTGCTTTGTTGCCAGTCGCGGTGGTGACTGATGGGTCATCACACCGCTGCAGCACTGGCACAGGGGTAAGAATTTAGGAGACCAGGATTGTTCTACACCTGGTAGGGCGGGGATTGCTGCTTTAATATTAACATGTTATGCATTAGATGTGACGCTCTCCCTGCCAGCGAGAGAATGGCAGTAATATGCTTAGATTTGTAATAAATTCCCAAATATATGATTGACACCTACTGTATTTATAAATGCCATTTGTCTGTGTACTCCCGTTGACCCAAGATTACAACTTGTAGCCCTGCTACTCTGTCGCTAGTGAGATTTTCCAAATGTATGGACATCTTGTGTTTACTGTTCTGAAATTGCATATAACTTGTCTCCCACCACATATCCATTATAGTCACCGAGATTTTTTCCTCCCCTTTCTTATAGGCATTAAAATATTCCTTTCAGACGCATGATCGCTTATGTTTTGTTATGGAATATGCAAACGGAGGAGAGGTAAATATTTCAATTTCGACATATGACATGGGGCGGAAGGAGTAGGTCAGGGAGTGAAGGCACCGACTTGGAAAACAATAACACTAAATTGGAAGCAGAGGTATCTGGCTCAGATCCTTGTGACCTTGGGCAAGTCACTTTATCTCTGTCTTAAGCATCAAACATTGTAAGCTGGTTGAGGCAGGGACAATGCCCAACTTCTATGTACAGTGCTGTGTAAAGTGCACTATATTGTAATTGTGAAGCATTTTAAAGGGGCCTGGCCTCTCGCCCTTTCTCTTTCTGTTTTAATAAATGCAGCCGTTCTTTACATTTACGGCAGTGCAATTATCTAAGCTGCAGATCGATTAATTCTCCCGTGGAGAAGATCCTGCTTCCCAAGTCACCTAATAGGGCTGCCTGTTTCAAAAGTGGAAGTACTTCCATGGTTCCTATAACAAACCAAGGAATCTTACTTAATACAATAAATAAAAAAAAATCAATATAAAGGGTGGAAAAAATAAATACAAAAATTGCAGTAAGTCTGATCTATATCTATCTTATATACTGATTTATTAAAAAAAAAAAAACACATAGTATTGCTGCTTTAAGTCCCTTTGGAAGAAAAACCCTATGTGAAATGGTTATTTGTATTATTAGGTGACACTGTGTGCTCATTTGCATGCCATTTCCCAGAATCCCTGGCTGCAGTGGAAGCACTGTATGGTAAGAGATAATGGGGAAAAGCAGGGTTTTGCAGACGTGAATCTGCTCACACGTGGCATTTGTTGTCACTTTTTTACCCACCATAACTTATACAATGTGCAGTATTGTTATGTAACTGTTTTGAATTAACAACAAAAATAGAACCGAAAGGTGCACCCTAAATCAATGAAATGGGACTGTCGAAAAGAGGGTGCAAAAGGACGTTATTATGCAAATAGGGAGGGGTGACCCACACCTCCATAAGTCGTGCAAAAAAACAGTTGTAGTCCTTCTTGACTGTATTACACCAAGCTAATACTTTAGGGCAGGGGTTCTCAAGAGCCCCCGGCCCCTCAACATTTCAGGTTTTCAGGATATCCCTGCTTCAGCACAAGTGGCTCAATCAGTGGCTCAGTCAAAGACTGAGCCACTGAGCCACTGATTGAGCCATCTGTGCTGAAGCTGAGACTAATTGAGCCACCTGTGTAGCAGCAGGGACTGATTGAGCCACCTGTGCTGAAGCAGGGATATCCAGAAACCTGACCTGTTGCAGCGGTCTTGAGGACTGGAGTTGAGAACCCCTTGGTGTACGGATACTTCTCCAAAGGGAGGACTTTAAAATTGACCCAGTTAGGTGTATTCACTAAGGTGCAATAACCTTTATCCATTGTGTGAATGGCCATGGGATAGCTAGACTGGCACTTGAGTGATTACCTGCATGCCATCCTGTTACCTGCAGCAGAGCTCTGAATGATGCTAATTGGCCACTGTAACAGTTGGGGAACACGTGTAAAACACGGGAGACCCTGGTGTGTTTGTTTTATTTTTTGTCTTTAGTGCTACGATCAATAAACTGAGCTGCTGTGCATATTTAATGATTTGTATACGCTGGAAACCTCGTTGTGAATCAACAGACATCTGTTTCACTTCCAGCTTTTCTTCCATCTATCAAGAGAACGTATATTTTCTGAAGATCGGGCCCGGTTTTATGGGGCAGAGATTGTGTCCGCTTTAGATTATCTTCATTCGGAGAAAAATGTAGTTTACAGAGATTTAAAGGTAAGTCAGTTTATTTGGGGGGGGCGGGGGGGGGATAGCATTGTATCTTTACATGTGGAAACTACAGAAATGAGACACTGTTTATATACCAAATAACAGCTGCCTTTAGAGTATTATTACAATTAGAAGCTGTCACGACCTCAAATCTAGGTCTCTGGTCATCTAACCAGTGGGTCAATGAGGCTGAAAATAAATAAGTGACCTTAACAGATTTAAGGATGCAATCCAAGCAGCTTAAAAAAAAATCTCTTTTCTTTTTGTTTTAATATATGTGCAGCCTTTGATTACCTTTATTGAAAACTAATTACCTAAGCTGCCGAATGATTCGTTCTCTCGTGATCGATCAGCAAAGATCCTGATTTCCAGGGTTCGCTAAATGGCTGCTTTTCAGTTTCAGTCCTTCCATCTGTGTAACTCAGCAGCTACAATGTATTCTTATATTACTACAGTAACATTATCTATTACAGTTTGAAGCTCAAACTGCTGGGAATATTGGTAACAAATTATCACCAACAGGAAAGTGTTACAAAGATCTTGCACTGCTGGGGAGGTGTGCTGAAACCTGCCATAGAAATCAAAGGATGCTCAGTATATTAAAACATTAAAAATTGCATTGAGGTTTAAAAAAAAAGAAAGAAATAGTAAGTCCTTTCTAATACAACGGAACTGATTTATTTACAATTGAAAAAAAAAAACACATGTAGGATATTGCTTGGGTTGCTCCTTTAATAGAAGATTTATGTTTTTTGGGCAAAGCACTTTGTACTGTATTTTAGAAAGTGGGAAGGATTGGTTATGCTGCAAAAATTGGAAGGGGGGAGAGCTTTCCTAAATGAATCTTTTTATATTTGAAAAGTGGAAATGCAAGATTTGAAAGAAAACAAATCTAGATGGAGGGGATGGGGGGTCGGAGTTGTGGTGCTTAAAATATGTTTAACAGCTTTTCTAATGTATGTATGTCTTTATTTATATAGCGCCATTAATGTACATAGCGCTTCACATTAGTAATACACGTGACAATCATATAAATAACAAATAGTACAAATAACACATAATGGGAATAAGCGCTTCAGACATAAAAGTAACATTGTAGAAGAGGAGTCCCTGCTCCAAAGAGCTCACAATCTAATGTAACTCTTAAACAAAACACTTATTTTAGAGTTCCCAATTGAATCTACTTTTATAAATCCATGCAAAAATAATTTGCATTTTGATCACTCACATGACCAAGAGATTTAAAAAATGTTTGCGCAATAAAAATGCACGTTTGGGCATTTACTCTGCAAGTTTAGCGTATTGCTATTCTAATCAATTGGAGCAGGGGTACTCAAGGCCCCCCTCCTCCCGGGTCAGGTTTTCAGGATATCCCTGTATAGGTGGCTCAATCAGTTCCTGCTTCAGCACAGGTGGCTCAGTGTTTGATTGAGCCACCTGTGCTGAAGCAGGGATCTCCTTAAAACCTGACCTATTGGAGGGTCTTGAGGACTGGAGTTGAGAACCCCTGAAATGAGAGGTTATCAATTGAAGAAATGGAGACGCAGTCTCTTTAACTGATTTGCAATACAGTACATATGCAAATAAATAAAGGTTCGGAGAAGATAAGTATGTGTGGCTTGGTTTTGCAAACATCCTTCTGAGTGGGAACTCTGCAGCTATATATCTCCAGTTACAGGTGAGTCTAAGACGGGTTGTTTCTTTAAAGACTGACCTCTATTCTTTCTTTTGGCAACCAGTGCAGGTTCTGCAGCCAATGTTTTCTGTTCACGGTGCCCGACTGTTGGCAAAACAGCATGGTAAACAGTATGGAACAAAAGCAGATCTGTAGTTAAAGGCTGCACGCATAGTCCAGTTTGCCCATCACTATAAATAAACTGCTTTTCGTTTTCTGATTTTAAGCCATTTCAAGTGGACATTGGAATTTGTGTTCCTCTCTGCATTGAGAATCTCTTACACTTAGTGACTGGGTTATCTGAGGTTACAAGCAGCAGACGCACGCAGGATAGGGGAGGAACGCTCCACATCTGCTGATATTAGCCGGGGTTTGGAATACCAATGTTGCCACCAACGGCTCCTCGAGCAGCCACGTTACCTGCTGCACTGTAACTAGCAGCTGATTTTTCTTGTGCATTCTTCTCTTCCTTTTGAAGTTGGAAAATCTTATGCTGGACAAAGATGGACATATAAAGATAACAGATTTTGGCCTCTGTAAAGAAGGAATAAAGGATGGGGCAACAATGAAGACGTTCTGCGGTACTCCAGAATACCTTGCTCCTGAAGTATGTCTATTCTCATTGTTAATACACCATTTTGTAATTGTTTTGAAATAATTGAAATTGACACTTAATAATTAATAATTATATCTGCGTTTTTCTGCTGCAGATTAATATTTGTAGTGGGGAAATGCCATTTTGATTTAATGTGGGATAGGCCAGCTCTAATGAAGTGGCTCAGTGAGCAGTGACACAGACTTAGTTTGAACCTGGTTCAATTCCCAGTGTCCGCTCCTTGGGTAAGTCACTTTATCTCCCTGTGCCTCAGGCACCAGAAACAGAGTGTAAGCTCCCCTGGGCAGGTACTGTGTCTGTAATAATTCCTACGTGCTGCGTACCGGACGCTATACTGTCATTGTGATGCGCTTTGTGTCCCATTGGGAGAAAAGCGCTATATGAAATCATTGTTATTATTATTAACGTATTTAAATGTTAAACACCACTATTGATGCTTAAGAATTCCTATTTTAATTATTTGGCCTATTTTTTTCTTCTTGTTTTAATAGATATCATGTAAATTAATAATAATAAATGAATGCTAATCATGTAACCTTGGCAGGTGTAGATGTCATCGGAACCAGATTATACAACCTGATGTAGCTACACATTTTTGACATGTAACAGAGCATTTAAAAATGTGTATCCACTCTATATCACCATTATGGGAGTTGCAAATTCGTTATCATGTTTATGCAGTTGTTGCTTAGTTGTGTTTAGCTTTCTGTTGGAATCTGGTGCATGAGCGGCAGCGCTGTGGATCTGGCTGCTTTGATGTATCAGTGACTATAGTGTTTACAGCTGTTGTGATTTCTCTTGCAAATTCCGTTGTACAGCTGTCGGGAGCTGTTCTGTGTGGATTGATGATCATCCATGTTTAGTAGACTTCGGTGCATAAAATTGGCTGCTTGTGGCAGGCATATTGTAACAAAGCCTCATATAAACACACACACACACACACGTATTGGTGCAATCTGTAATATTGCATTTTTTCACATGACGGTAAAGTCTTTAATCGTTGAATACTGGGATGCTTTTGGTGCACTATCCTAGTCTTAACATGGGCGAAAGTGTCAAAGTGCGGCTTGTGAATTCTGCACAAACTTTTCTATTTCTTCGCCACATTTTATTTAAAAAAAAGCATGGCGTGAGACTGTCTTATTTTACTCCAGTCCCAAGTTACTTGCATACCTCCCCAAACACATCTTTTGTACAGCACGTGGAGACACCGGGGCACAAATAGCAGCACACATGAGATACTTGAGAAATATGCTCATTTTGATGTGCAGAGTATATTTTAATTCCTTAAATTGTATGCTTTCGCGCTTTGTTTTTGAGTAAACACTTTTGATGTTGGGCGAGCCAAACCTTTTATTGGACAAATTACCGAAAATTTGAGCGTGAAAAAAAAACCAAAAAAAAACCACGTAATTTACACAGTGGATTGGAACGTTGCCGAAAAGTTCGCCCATCCCTCGTCTTACGTTAAATAGCTCTCACATAGCCGTGTTTTGAAGAGGGTCAAATAAGAGGTTTTTTTTTAAAAGAAATAAATGTGCAAATAGGAAATACACAATCTTTTTATACATTATAGGGCATGGGGTTTATATGAATCAACTTGGCACCGTTGTTTATTGCCATAACCTATGCCAGGGGCGCGCAAACTTTTTTTGCACAACCCTCCCCCCCCCCCCCCCCGCCTTACCTCCTCCGTTGGCAGCCCCCCTCCTTACCTCGCGTGGCCGTGTCAGGTCACGTGACCCGCGGCGTCATTTGACATCATGTTACCAGGGCAACCGTGACGTTACATGACACCGCGGCGTGCCTTGGGGATGAGCACGGGACCTCTGCAACCGCCCGCGCCCCCCAAATAAATCTCGAGACCCCCAGTTTCCGCATCGCTGACCTATGCATTAGTACAAAGTTCATTCAACTAGCCGTTATACACCGCAAGTTCAATTCATAAAGTTGTTAGCAACTTGGCAAACACAAATTGCATACAGCTTCTTACTCCTGTGTTTGGTTATGTTTGTGGGCATTTTATTATGGGGCATGAAACATACTTAACCCTTTTTGTTTCAGCGGGGACAGCAACACGTTACTCGGCTCTTCAGAACATATTGAGTAGGGACCAGTTGGGAGATGTTGCTCAGTTGTCCTTTTACTGGATTGAAATGAGCAGTAGTTGTGGGTTTGTCTGCCAATGTTAGGTTTTTATCTAGCAACACTAAACCCTGTGGTGAAGAAAGCTCTGGGACGATCGCTATTATATAGTGAAGAAATGACGAACATTTAGTGCTAGTAAAACTCAAGTGGCTTTTGTGTAGAACACACCTTTCTAATCCTACATTGGCGTGTTGAGAATGATGATCTGCTTATGTGCGTAATTTCAAAGGCATGTGTTTTACAAGCATCCAAACATAAAAGACAAGGAAGTTTGGTTTTCCATATTTGATGTTTTTACATCGCATACAAAAGCTTTTGGTTGGCCTACAAGCCTTTGTTCTAGTTGGCTGTGAGAGGCTGAAGTCACTTTAGTTTGCTTAAATGATCCTGTAGGTGTGGGGTGGGCAACTCCAGTGGTGGCCCTTGAGGACTGGAGTACCACCCCTACTGTAGGTGATGGTTGCTGCCTTGTATTGATTTCCGATGACCAACATTGTCAAATGATGGGACATATGTATAAAAATGGCGCAATTTCCTCCAAAACACAAATTAGAATATTTGCATCTGCTCCAACTTGGGCGCCGCGACGTACGTGGGAATCTCTCAAATGTGGCTTCTTACGTTTTGACTCTGATCTCTTTTGGAGCCAAGGTCAAAGCCACACAAACTACGGCAAAAAAAACGGAGCACGGGCACCTTGACGCGGAGTCGTGCAGTGTTAAAATGACGCAGTTTGCACCAGTTTTAGGAGCCGTGCTCCAGTTTGCAACGCTTGAGACATATACACCCCCCCCCCCCTGCAAATCTCCTGCATGAAGAAGGAACTCCCAGCTCCTGATAAAGGATGAGCCTGGCTCCTGGAATCCTGGCAGACAGGCAGCTGTGTTGGTCTTCTACATATACAGGGCAGCTGTACAACCAGCTGTCGCTTGGCGTGAATCATACTGCAGGAGATGCTGTAAATAGACTGTTGGGGGTAATCTAATACCTGACAGCTTCTGGATTTTTACAGCAGGACTTGTGACTACTTTTTCCCTGTTAAAGTTCATTTTAAAGGCAGCGCGAGCTTAAACAAAACAGGAGGAGAGGGTATTGGTTTATTAAATCAAAGTCTTGATTCCCCCCCCTCCCACCATTAATCTCATCTCGTAATTCAGCCAGATCTTTTTAACTCTATCAAGGGATCCATTGGAGAGATATATTGGTGAGTGGGGAGAACAATAACTAACAGAACTGGTGATCATTAGCCATGTTTAGTACAGTAATGTGAATTTAGGAGCCATTAACAATCTTGTAATAGAATTAATGGGCCGTAATGCTTTCAAGCCCTTATCAGTAGAGACTGGCAGTAAACCATGAACATGTGCAAAGATATAACCTGCCATATGTAATAGAGACAACAGTAGCAAGAAAAAGGTACAAAAGTAAATATAAAGAGTAGCTCCTTAATGTCCTGTTGAGATGCTTTATATAAACGCTAATGGCACTATTTCAGTGTGAATTCTAAGAATGAGAAGACTAATCACCCATGTAAATAAAATAATAAGAGAGTTATTGTGTACTTTGAGGATGTAATATTATGGAGAAATTCTAGCGCTGCGAAGCTTGAAGTGGCCCCAAACATCTCAGCCGGTATTACAGCCTTGGGATTCCTAGGCAAATATTTGCTGTTTTTATTAATAACTCTATAATTATATTGTGAGATTTTGCCGAACCCCAACCCTCTATAATGGCGTGTCTGAGATTAGATGCATTGTAAGGAGCCCCAACCCTCTATAATAGCGCGTCTGAGAAAAGATGCATTGTAAGGAACCCCAACCCTCTCTAATAGCGCGTGTGAGATCAGATGCATTGTAAGGACCTGAAAATTGCAGTAAACCCTTGGCGGTTGCCCGGGGAACCCAAGGGTTCCTAGTAATCCCTGTTAAAAACCACTGATGTAATAACTGAATAATGTGTTAACACATTTACTGTTGTAATAGCCTGAAAGGCAAGTGCCCTCTTTGCTGAAGGTATCCTTCACCTTGCAGGTGTCTTGGTCAATGAAGGGGTTAAGAGGAAAGGGCACAAGTATGAAGTCGGATTTGAGCAAAGTTCTTCCTATTCTTCCTTCTAGTTTAGTGTAAAACATCTTTGCTGTTGCATGGAGCTGCTCTGCAGCAATGCATCTTGACCTTGTGGGTGCTTTATTTTCTAGGTGCTAGAAGACAATGACTATGGACGTGCAGTGGACTGGTGGGGGCTGGGCGTTGTGATGTATGAAATGATGTGTGGTCGCCTCCCCTTCTACAACCAGGACCACGAGAAGCTCTTTGAACTTATTCTTATGGAAGAGATTAGATTCCCTCGCACTTTATTACCCGAAGCCAAATCTCTTCTGTCAGGTCTGTTGAAGAAAGACCCTAAGCAAAGGTGAGAGGCTTTGTATAGAAGATTTTCAACCATGTCCCCATTGGAAGATCCGTATATGTGATATAAAAGGACAAAAGAGTACAGAACCCTACGGCTGCGGCCACGCTAGCACTGAGTGCGCGGCGCTTGGCGAGTTTAGTTTCTGCAATTGAAATTGGCCTGTCCCCTCTCACGCGGTGCGTGCGCGGGCACGCACTCTCCCAAGCTTGGCGAGACAAAATAAAGTTTGAAGCGCGCTCAACAAGCCCCCAATGCTCTCCCACGCGCGCTTGCAAAATAGCCAGGACACCCGGTGCTCATGCTTGGAGAGCTGGTGGCGTCACCGCTCTCAAGCATGAGCGCTGTCAGCGTCAGCGGGGCCGCAGCCTAATGCGCGTTTCATGCATTTATTTTGCTGACGCTCATTTATGACACTGGGGGTTTCCTAGCGCTGTGTTAATACCTTCGAGCACCAATTTAATCCATATTAAAGAGGCAATTCAAGCCATTCCCACCCCCCCTTCTCCCCATTCACTTTTTAATACAGGAATGAAGCAGGGGGGTCTCCGGAGCTGAACCCCATTAATTTCAGCTCAGAGGATCCCCTGCTTCCGGAGATACTTACCTCCATAGTGGGTGCCCGGTAGCCACTCCACGGTTCATATTATGGCTGCATTTCAAAGCGCCTAGGCCCCGTGGGCCAATAGGAAGCCGCGACATCATCCAGTGCGGCTTCCTATTGGCCCATGTGCGGCGGATGCTGAAAACTGCAGGAGATCCCGGCACCCCATACGGAGGTAAGTATCTTGAAGCAGGTGCTCCCCGGAGACCCTCTGCTTCAAAGCTGTATTAAAAAATTGAGAGAGAAAAAAAACTTTGATTACTCTTTTAATCTCCAAAGTAACAGCATTTGTGGCAGTTGAAAAGAATATACTGTACAAGTAAAACATTCGGTAATGATGATTGGAGAACCGTGTTTTTGATTGGGTCAAAGGCAGGAATCCCCCTTCCTCTCCAGCACTCACCTTTTTCTGGAAGGCATCTCCTGATAGGACAGACACAGTCTAACAATATAAGATTCCCTTGTACACCCCCTCTCCCCCTCTAATACAAAAAAGGAAGCAATTGCAGATACAAATAAACAGGAAAAATACTTTTATTACTTTAAATGCCAACATCTTTTAATCGGACTGTGCTGCTTCCTGAAACTGATTTACTTTTTACTTTTAATTCCTCGTAAATGGTCCATTGCAAAATGCCACAGAACTAAAGCTGGGGCCGCCATGTGCGCCTGATGGTGATATTATGTATTTTTTTGTTGTTATACACAGGTTAGGCGGTGGACCAGATGATGCAAAAGAAATCATGCAGCACAAATTTTTTTACGGAATTGTATGGCAAAATGTGTACGAGAAGAAGGTAACTATGAAGATGTCGGTCAATTAACATTTGAACTGCCTTAACATACCAAGAACATCATGTTACACGGCATATGCACAGAAATTAATGGATACTATTAATAAGAACTGAAACTGGTGCAATAGGAAGCATTTGACCATTCTTATCTTGATTTAGTTTGTATTTTTCACATTTTCTACCTGTCTTGCAGACAAATTCTTACAATCTAGTAGCATCCATTTGATCAATTATTGCATCGCAGCATGTTTTCTAAGCAGCATCCACGGATATTTAAGATCCAGTTGTGCAATGACACGATTATAAGATCTAGAAACCCCACAATAATGAGTTATGCAGCGTTGAGCCTTAAAAGGATATACGTGGGTGTTTTGTTTTGTCACTTGAAAATCTAACCCGCGCTTAGGCCTCGTCCATGCTGACGGAGCGCTGGCTGCGCGATGATTTACATTATGGCAATGAAGCCGTCTATGCTGCGTGCGTGGGGAAGGGCGATGCATGCGGAGACAAAGTCGTTTGTCTTTGCCGCGCGATGGCAGGGTCACGTGAGCGGCGAACCAGCTGCGTGATGTCACTGCCACGCCTTCCCCCTCCCCCCCCCACCCCCGCCCACCCTGAAACGCTCCGAATCGTGTCTAGCTACATTGCAGGAATCGCCCCTGCTGCAAGCAAGCGCCCCGTCACTGCGCTCCGTCTCGCGCTCGCGCCCAGGCAGCATGGACTCGGCCTTACAAATTGCAAACTACTAAAACAATGTGTCTCTGTACCTACTATTTAGACATTACACAAAATAAATGTAGGTATATTGATGTTGTGTTGTTTCAGCTTGTACCCCCCTTTAAGCCACAAGTTACATCCGAAACGGACACGAGATATTTTGATGAGGAATTCACAGCGCAGATGATCACTATAACGCCACCTGACCAAGGTATTGCTTCCTTGTAATAACCGGAGGAAGGAATAATGGATACTTCACACTAAATGATAAATTGCCAAATGGGCTAGAATATATTCAGCATGCTTGCATTTTACAGAGCCGGGTGGGATTATCACGGAGGCCCAATGCAGGGGCCTCTTAACTTGTCTGGCGCGGCATCTCCAACGTCGCGTCGCCATGATAACGAGACCCTGCCGGAGATGCCGGCGGACAAGGTGAGAGACTGTTACAGAGACTCTGCACTCTTCCCCCGGCAATCGGTTTCATTGCTGTGGGAAAGAGCGCGTGGCCTCTGTAACCGCGGGGCTTGGTGCGCCGGCCCCTGCGTTGCATACGTACCTTTTTAATAGCAACATCAAATGTCATACACCAAGTGTCCGACACACCTCAAGAAAGCAGCGTAATGTTTCAAGGTGCACCCCCTTCATCAGAGGCCTACAGATAACACCCACCTTAAACACACTGCCATGAAACATGCTTGGCTGTCTCCTCCAGAGTAACTGCAGCCCCACAGGAGAAGGAATGCGTTTGAGTGTTTGCTGTACTTTTCGCGTATGTTACCTCCCTTCCATCTTCAGTTCAGTTTGAGAACCAAAAACTTGTTTTGTTATTTTAAGGAGCAAATAAAACCGAACAATGTGCTGTTAAGAGTTCGTCTTTTGGTCTAAATCAGGGATGGGCTCCAGCCCTCAAGGGCCACCAGCTTCGACTGAGCCACTGATTGAGCTACCTGTGCAGAAGCAGGGATATCCTGAAAACCAGACCTGTTTGTGGCCCTTGAGGACTGGAGTTGCCCACCTCTGGTCTGAATGGTCTATAAAACCTACTTTTGCTGCACATTGCAAAACCAGAATAAACAGAACAAAATGAAGCAATATTTACAAGCGACTGCTAGATATTTCTACTAAAATAAAGGCTTTTACTCTGAACATCTACTATGTACATGATTATTGCATCAACTGTGACATTTTAACTAATGTTGGCTAGTAAAATTAACATTTTATTTACCGAACAAACTAAGAATAACATGTGACTTTTTTTCTTATTGTGCCTCATTTGTTTTTTTCCCGCAGATGATAATCTGGAATTTGTCGATAACGAAAGAAGACCTCATTTTCCCCAGTTTTCATACTCTGCTAGTGGAAACTCTTAGTTTTTTCCAACTGTGTTTTTTTTTTTTTCCCCCCCCCCCCCCCCACATTGCAACACAGACTTCATATTTGCGGACCTCATTTCATCAGCGTTTGTACAGGACTTTCTAGAGCCTATGAATTACAAACTATGTTTGTATGACAGTATAGGTGTCAAGAATGTCTGGAAAACGGGTCTGTATGTAAACCAGTTCTCTTATTTTACATATATACACATCAACACGTTCTATGTGTGTATTTACTCTTCTAAATACATCTATACACACAAACACGTTCTATGTTGGATGATTCCACGCAATGTATGTTTGAGAATGTGCTCAAAAGTTGTCAGCTGGACAAATGGAGACCCAAACATATCATGAATGAAGATAAAAGTTCTCATCACCCGGCACATCACCGACCATTTTTATTTATTTCAGAGTTAAATATTCAAACGGTGGGCAACTAGCTGTAGTTAGGAAATATTCAAAGGTATAGTAGATAGTGCAATAATACAAAATGAACATGTTTTGGATACTTTAAAATCACTTTTTTTTATAACAGTGCAGTGTCATTAAATGGAAAACCAACTAAAGAAGCAGCATTTAATAGCCTCAGTGAGGTGAATAATTAAATAAGAGTTCTTATCTTGCTGTAGAAAAACAACACATATCAGATTAGTCAGAATTAATGAAGTCCAACAAGTAGAAACCTCTTCGTTTTGCTCTTAGAGCATGTATGAAAATATTTAGGGTTTGCTTGCAGAACAGCAAGTCATGCCATTCTAAATGACCCAATATTTCCAAGCTCATACACATTGCTATAGTTTGTGTTAGAATAACCTGTAAAAAAAACAAACCAATCACTTACAGTGGGGGAAAAAAAAGCCCCATAGAAGCAGTAGCCGAATGCTGAGAAAAATGTAGCCTCACATTAGAATAATGCACTTTTCACCATCTATTAAAGCAACACTACAGCTTTATCAAAGAATTGTGGTGTGTGTTTTTCTCACATCGTAATCACATAATTATTTCAATTTCTTATTTGAAATGTCGTAACACTTCAAAAATAGCCCAAAATGTAAATAAAAAAAAAACATTTGCATATGTGCAGTAGGGGAGATCTGAAGTTCAATACAAATAAAGTGATTGCTGTATTATTCCCGTCCTATTAAGGAGTTTAGAGCGTTATGTTTGATGTTATTTAAGAAATGGGAGGCACAGGTATCAGCTGCAGTGCCTGGAGATTCTTTACTAATCCCTGCACATCCTGTCCTTTTTCCCATTGCTGCAATGCAAAATACCTGATGCTGAATGAAAGTATATCCAGGTTTCTGCTGTTTTGAAACCTCAGAAGCTGGAGGGATTATACAAATGAATTCCCATGAACTTGGTTGGGTGTAATTGTGTAAATGATATCAAGTCAAAAAGGCTTTGGAAGAGAACCTCAATCACTTTATTTTAGATTTCTTTTTATACTCTAGTGCAGGGGTAGCCAACGCCAGTCCGCAAGGGCTACCAACAGGTCAGGTTTTCATGAAATCCTTGCTTCAGCACAGGTGGCTCAATCGGAGGAGTTTTTGACTTAAGCCTCTGAGCCACCTGTGCTGAAGCTATGCTGAAAACCTGACCTGTTGGTGGCCCTTGAGGACTGGAGTTTGCTATACCTTATCTTGTGTACATACATATTTGTAACGTTTTAGGCTATTAATTGTTTGCACCTTGTTTTTTTTTTGTTTGTTTTTTAATCCTACATTCCAAGAACTAAAAGATGTGCAAATCCTTTGCTGGTAAGCGCGATTTCAGATAGATTTAGCAATCTGTGATCAGATGGTTTATTAACCAAAAATCGCCTAACCCTAATTTAGCGCCAAAACGTAAGGATTGCCTATTTGCCAGAAATAGCATGGAATTCAAAAGGAAGCCGACTTTATTCACAATTTGTACAGAAATACAGCAAATTAAATTGTGGAATGAACCAGCACCGACTCATGCTTAATAGGCCGGATCTGCTTATTGATTATAAAGGGGATATGAAGAATTGCAGAACTGCATGCGTCTCCCTGCAACCCACTAAGTGAATGCACGTTTGCTGGAGGAAGCCTCCTAACATACTGTCGTTTCCTCCACCTTGTCACCATTTCCGTAGACATGGGGTAGCCAACTCCAGTCCTCAGTCGAAGGCTGAGCCACCTGTGCTCAAGCTGGGAAAGCTTGAAAACTTGGCCTGTTGGTAGCTCTTGAGGACTGGAGTTAGCCAGCCCTGCCGTAGAGTCACATGACAGATATTTGACCAGTCCTATTCAGCGTCATTTCCAAAAGGGCAACATTTGGCTCTAAACTGTTTTTACCACTATAAACCTGTTTAGCACTGTGGATAGGAGATTCACTTTCCTATACACAAGCACCACTGCCATAGCCAGCTGGCAGTATTTACTTAAATATCAGTGTTTTTACCAAAATATGAAGACCGGTAATGTTAAAAATGTATTTCAGTAATTAGGTGTTAAAGTGAAGGTAGCTTGTTTTTCTTTTATTTCATTTTTTTTTTATTCCAAGTGTAATGTTCCCCTTTTTGTATTATGTTACTTTTATAAAACCATTCTTAACCTATGTCTTTTTGCACATGAATGTATCTAGTTAGATTTGCTTTCTCTTAGAATCTTGTTTTCATTCTTTTTACTGTAAAAAGTATATTCTGACGTTTTTAGCATTTTTTTTTTTTTTTTTGGTGAAGGGGGAACACATTTTTTTATTAATAATAATTAAAAAGAATTCCTGCCTTTCCCAGTGAATTTAAACACCGGCCATTTGCAAGACCGCCCTTTCATGACTTTTTTTAAATGATGTTTTAAGCAGTAGCATTTTTACTTATGATGCAGTTCTCCTTCTTATTGCATAAAATAAAAACTGCTTTACCCAAACAGTGTCTGTCTGCCTCAAATGGTTTATTTAATAAATACTGTATATTGTGTGCGGGGAGAGCACTCTTGTCTGGTAGCATCTTCCGACCAGTATTGCACGTTGGTAGAGAAAAGAGGAGCCTTGAGTTTTCATGCGGTAAACAGAACCAGAGTGCCGCCAACACCACCTGGTAAAGCCCAGGGCTGGACCGGAAACATTGTGCACCTCTGACTGTTCACCAATAAAATACAAGACTCTTAAGTAGAACGCTATGACGTTTCTCTGACTAAGTCGAATTGAATTCTAACTAAGCAGTGTTGCAAGTTACCTTAGAAATGAGGTAAGAGAAGCACACTGGTTACCTTCTTCTAGTAACGGAGTCCGAATGCAATGCTTTTCAGGTACTTTAGAACCAAGTGGGTTAGCATGCCAATCTACCATGTTCTACCATTGCCCTCTTGCTTTAATGGTCTTAAAAATAACCTCCACTAAAGAAGCTAAAGTATTATGGGCAATGAAGCAGAAAATGTGATTTGTTGGTTAATTGCATATTCATATGGAGAAAGGGTTGTGCTGAGTGGAGAACCCATTTTGAAGTGTTAGTGTCTTTCTACTGTAGTAACAAAGGAGGTGGTATGATGCCTTTTATTGCACCAACAAGTAGTTCTGTTACAAGCTATAGAACTGCTCAGGGTCCTTCATCGAGTCCTATCCTGACAGGTTCAAAACGTTGTAACATACCTTTTATTGGACAAACAAGTGGTTATCATACCACCTACTTAGGTTGTGCTTATAGTACCGGCGACGCAACGTCGCTCGAAAACAAATGCATTGCCGCCGCGTGTGCTTATAGTAAGTGCGACGTCGCTGTCTCAAACTGGTAGCCGGCAAAATTTGATTTTTCAAGGGCTGTCGCCTCAAGTAACGGCCCTTGAACCAATCAAATGGCCGGAAAACCGCGCCGCCGCCCAGCGAAATATAACTTTCGCCTGTGGCGACGGGTGATGTCACCCATCGTATCGCCATCGATGGCACTATGAGCGCGGCCGTCCTCTCCCTCCTCTTGGTTACAACAAGGAAGAAAGAACCAACACGTCGACCCACCCTTCTTTTCTTTCTACTGGTAAATATATTGACCTGGAGAATCTATAAACTGTAGCAGCACAAGTTTCAGATCTTTACAATGTCAAGCATAGTTTGAATGAACTGTTTGCCCTCCAGAGTCTTCTGTGCCGTCAACTATCTAAAGCATAGATTTTCTAGGGGGTGCGGGCGGTTGCAGAGGCCCCGCGCTCTTCCCCAAGGCATTTAAATTAAATGCCAGGGGATTGCGTGAGGCCTCTGCAACGCTACAGTTACGGAGGTTCAGGCGCTCTGTGACGTGTCGCCATGGCAACCCGGCAGGGTCATGTAACGTCACATGACACCACATGATGTGATGTCACATGACCAGGCAGCGTCATTGGACGCAGGTCTAAGGTAGGGAG
Source organism: Ascaphus truei (assembly GCA_036426205.1). Lineage (NCBI taxonomy): Eukaryota > Metazoa > Chordata > Amphibia > Anura > Ascaphidae > Ascaphus > Ascaphus truei. Next base: position 37,012,765 of record CM071575.1, on the reverse strand, counting down.
GGGGGGTGCGCGAGCATTGAGGCAGGGAAGACTGGGACGCAGCAGAATGTTTGCCCTCCCCTGATCTAAAGGAAAGTCACAAGTATAAGGCATTCACTTTATTTAAATTAAAAAAAAAAGTATCCAGTCAATTACAAAATGTGAAGTAATAGCTCCATATATTTTCTGTTACTAAAAAGGTATCAAGTTCTCAGTTGAAAGCAGTATGTATTCCCTGACCTAAAAACTACAAATGGTCTTCCTCAAAACAAATGCTAGTTTGGTTTTCAAAGAAACAAAAAGCAGCCAAAGAATGATTTCCTTTCCTTCAGAGTCTATGAATTAGGCATGGTCAGTCGTGTTCCCTCTATCCTTATCCAACCTCGCTCTTAGAGATGCAAACTCTTCTATAAACACCGACATCGCACACGATCTCAATGGGAAATCAAACAACTTCCAAGTCCCAACTCCACATGCTTGTAATCTTGAGCATCTTAAAACATTTATTAAAGTTCCACCTGAATGCCTGTTTCCTCCACCGGTGGCCGTTTGGGCCTGCCTGCCCCATGACATCAATCATGCAGAGTACCCTACATCTGAGGACCCAAGCATGAGGAGTGGAATCTGCCCTGTGGAAGAGGTGACTCAGTGCCAGGTATGGCATAGACACTTGCTTGTTTTCTAAGGGATGATTGGGCTGACTATTCCAACAGAGCCATCGTTTCCTGTGTGTCTGGGCCTGGTTGCGTCATGTGTTTACATGACCCAGAAGTCTGGTGGCACAGTGCATCTGCCAGATGCCCAGTATTCGAAAAGGTCAACACAGTGACATCAAATTAAAAGGAAGCAGCTAAAGGACAGGAAACTGGTTGAGACGCACTGACCTCCAATAGGAGTTATACCACAATTCCACATTATTCAAGTGTCAATCAAATCACAGCGCAATGATCTGTCCCAGAGATGTAAACCTACAACACAAGGGTCGGTAATATAAGGGACTTTCTAGTCGAGAGAAAATGTAGCTAAAGAAAACAACCATTTAATTAAGAATATTTATTTATAAAACTGTTTAACTGGAAATACATTGCAAGTGCTCTCATTTTCAAGTATGTCCTTCTGACACTGATAAAACATGATACATTTTATATTTTTACAGACAGAGTGTAGAAAGATTTCGGGCTCGGGGTGGTGGGGGGGGGGGGGGGGAGGGAAGCTTTTCCCTGTGGAAATAAAAAGAATAAACATTGAGAATAATGGGGAGCAGATTGATGACTTTCTTGGGAATCTCAGCTTGAATGCCAGACAATTTCATGAGATCCGAATATAAATTAGCTCTAACATTGTGTTACGATCAAAGGAAACTTATTTTTTTGCAGTCAACTCCCATCCTTCTCATATGTAAATCCAACATCAGTCATACACTCCAAGCCATATTATTTAGGGGAATTAGACTTCTGAGAAGCTTTGTTTTTAATCTTTTTACTGACAAAACGTTACAAAATACATTTTAAAAAAAAGTTTTAGAAGCCAAAACTTTACATAATATACTCGTTCCAAGTTGCTCTCTCGCCTCTTTCCTCAGTGGCACTGGTCATATTCCTACACCTTGGAAAATGGCACAGCCCAATTAGAAAGTACAATTCACCTTGCTAATGAAGCTGGAAGCCTTGTGAATCAGGAATAGTAAATGCATGGCTCAGCTAAGATTATAGCCACATAAAAAATGTCTACTGGGTGAAATAAAATACAAAACAATGCACACCATATTAAATGTAGTTCTAGAAACATTTACCACGGACACCTTTGTGTTAAGCATTTTCTTTATTGTCTTGCGTTTAAGGAGGTATACCTCACTGGATTTGTGATGGTCAATTTCTGAATGTATAATGCCAATGACAATTTAGGCAGATTCAGGATTTAGGGATAGTGTAACCATATTAAGGATACACTAATTGTGGTGATACTTTGTTTTAAAGAGATTAGGATGATTTATGTACATTAAGTTATTTATGGCACTTAAGCAAAGAACTAGTTTACAGTTTTATATATCCTATGTGGTTATACAAAATTAATATTAGCTGGAAATATTGATTGATAACCATGAGTCAATGTTCTCATTAATACATTTATATTTCTTCCCCATATGTTCACAAGATGCTTGATCACTTTTTGCAATTATGTAAATTCCCAATATATAGAGCAATGTTTTTCAACTGATTATCCCCGAGAGAAATCGAGGGGGGGGGGGGGGGGGGGGGGGGGAGGGGTTTTTCCATCTCCCCGGGGGGAGAGGGGGGGGGGGGGGGGGGGGGGGGGGGCTACAGGAATTTTCCAATCTCCCAGGGGAGAAAGCAGGGCGGTTGCTAGGGGGCTGGGCAGTTTCCTGATTAGCTGCATTATCCAGCAGCAGCCAATCAGGAGGTGGTGTCAGCAGCCTGGGGGTGTGGCCAAGCAGGAGGAGGAAGCAGCATGGGCAGGAGAGGTTTTGGGGACGGGGTGGCTGTGTCTGCCCCCTCTGTTTCCTGTGGCTGACTGTACTGTTGTGGGGGTGCTTTAGCAACTGAACACTTTACTAGGGGCACCCCAAGGGAAAAATAAAAAAAAGTTGAAAACCACTGATAGAGAGTGGTTGCTACCTGCATTCGTTGTAAAATATTACACTATCCTGGTCTGGCTACACAACCATGAGCCATCGCAGTAGCATATATCCTAGCATATATCCGCTCATCACAACTACAGTCAGTCAACCACACAGAAAAATTACATACGTATGTAATGCTCACATCTCAAGAACAAAAGTGATCCAACCACTATGATTAAATAGTCCTTGTGACAAATGCTCTGTTTCTGCAACAAATACACGTTGATGAAAGGGTACACAGCTGAGTGGCATAATTAGGAAAAAAATAAAACACCCATTTTGTTTGGGAAACACTTCTGGCTTTGGCAGTAAGGCTGGGATAAGTAGGCAATTAGATGCTAAACTTAAAAAGTAATTCCTAACCTCAACCCTATATGGCAGGAGGTTTTATTGAAGGTGGTAGAATAGATTTGGTGTTAAATGCCAAATAAAAGTGAAACTTGCCAGAGAGCCAGATGTTAAACAGTTAAGTTAAACCCCATTAGAAGAAGAAAAAGAAAATAAAACAAAGATCATTAAGTTTTATTATGATTATGGTTTTGTTTTTTAAGGCAAGTAGTGGGATTGCTGCTGTGTACAACTGCAGTTTGTATTCATATTTGTTTAGGGTGAAGGGAAGGATTTTGCAAACTTTGACAATTAAAAAAAAACCCACGAGACCACAAACACTGCAGGGGAAACAGTCAGAAAATAGAGGGTTTAGGCTGGATTCGCCAATGGACAATCTTACTGCACAAGATTAGTATCCTATTCAAAGGCAATGACTACGCTAAAGATTAATATGATTGAGTGAATAACTTCGTCAAAGTTATAGACAATCTTGTTTAAGGAATGCCCATTAAGTAAATAAAAATACTCCACCTAAATCATAATTCAGAAGATGGGATTGTTTATACCTTTACAAATTAGGACTGGTTATTTTATTTTTGTAATAGGAGAATGATCCTTTAAAAAAAAAAAAAAAAAAAAAACACCTCAGGTCACATCCGTTGTACAAAAGCTTTAATTCTCCAGAATATATATTACTGTATTTCTTTTAATGAAAAAGACTAAATAAATATTTGCTTGATTACAGTAGAAAGGGATGAGAAGTACGATTGGTACCAGATATCCACTATATTGAATTTAAGACAACTACGCCACCTTGTGGCCACTGCTCATGTATGAAAAATAACTTTATTTCAATGTCTCAAAATTACACAAAAAGACATACAAAGATCAATATAAAAATTGCATATTCCCAAATATATAAAAGTCAACCGGAAGCGATGTGCAGGATGAATTCCTTTGTTTACACCTCAAACACAGAACAGGCCGAGCAGAACACCCGTTCACAGAGGTCATTGTCACTGGGAAAGGGAAACATTTTAGGGTTAGTGTGCAATACTAGTCTCATTGCCATGATAAAGGTCACAGGGCAAGTTAAACGTGCCCCTTCAGCCACTAAAAAAAATAAATAGTGACCTAGTCAATTCACAAACAATTAATCAAGCATTAAGGCAATGTGTAGGCCAATTCCACTGTATATTCTGCCAATTTACATAATTCACAATGCAATAAAAATCACTGAATCTATAAATAGGATACATAATTTGTGCAAGCTGTCAACACACTAAGTGTCACATTGTCACACCCTTTGTGGCTAGAAGTATTTAGCAAGGAAACTAAACGGGGGGGAGAGAGTTGGAAATGGACAGGGAGTGATTGGCTTCGACTGCACAACCTGTGCTGAAGCAGAGATATCCTGAAAACCTGACCTGTTTGGGGGGCCCTTGAGGACTGGCATTGCCCACCCCTGTACTAGCATCTCTAGTGCCAAGATAGTGAGCTCTTTTACCAAGGTAAACCAATCACTCCCTGTCCACCCCCTCCCCCCAGAGCTCTCTTCATGATTTCCAGCAATACTGTTTTCAGATTTTTTTAAATTAGAATGGGTCGTAGCCAGTTAAGCATGCAGCATTAGGATTTGTATACGGTGTTCGCAATAATAATAGACCACAATAACTAATGTTTGTACATATACTTACTCAACAACTGTGCAAAGGGAGCAGGTTACTGCATTACAACAACTGCATAACTTGCAGCAATTTGTGCATATGTATCGTTCGCACTGCGAGCACGCTTCTTTGTCACCAACAGATCGGACGCAGGAAGAGCAAGCTTTGGATACTCCCACAGGTAGTGCTGTTTGTGGAAAAGAAAATATATATTTATGCAGTCCGAAAATTAAAGCGGACATTAATGTTACAGCGTTGGTCTCGGTACAACGTAATTAATAAACAAGTTATTGTAGTACAGTACTAAGATCACACACCCCTAATGTACAGTTGTAGTTCTGCCTAGGACAACGGAATACTTTTAATGGCAGATGCCATTTACCCAGCAAGTCCTGTGAAGAAGGGACTTGGTACTGTTTTATTTAACTGGCATCAAAATAAACAGGACTTGTTCAGCCCAATGCTTGCACACACCAAGCCCTAATAATCCGGGAGCAAATCATTGGCAGGTAAATAAAGTGAGACAGAGGGTTTTGAGCTGGCTTCCATGCAAATAAACTTTGCTATATTTGACCCATATATTTATTTAAAAAAAAAAAAATAATAATTATGAAACGATCAATTTATGCCAAAAAATAAAAAATTTCGAATGTTCCTGCATATTCATGTTTTATTAGAAAAACAGAACAGCTTCATTAAGACAAATCACACTAGGTTGATCCACTTTAGACAGTATTAATGATTGTGAAATAGAACATGACAGTCCTTGCTACTTTTATTCATTCATTTGTTACCACACTACCGTACTAAATAGAAACACCAAAGCATATTAGTACATATTTTAAAAAAATACTTGTAATACCAAGTTGGTTTCATACAGGGTTTGGAATAAAAGTTCAAATGCACCTGTAACAGAAAAGCCATTTAGTCCATTGAGGGGAAAAAAAACCACACCTAATATCTAGGGGCCTATGCAGTAAGCATTCATAAGCCACTTATCGAGCACTTATCGTCCAAAATGCCTACTGCTATTCAGTAAGCGGTGATAAATGGGTGATAAGACTGAATCGCCCCAAAAAATTGCTCATAAAAAAACAAAAAAAAAAAAAGAGGCAGCGGTGATAAGCCACTTATCGCCACGTTCATAAACTTGCGCAATTCTAGCAGCAGTGATTAGGCTATCAACGCCTATCGCCGCACTAAAATGGTGATTTAATCACAAAATCCTCACGCCAGAAAAAGTTGGCGTGAAGGTGTTGAATACCTGCACAGAAGCGGCAAGATGGGACTTAGAAAAAAAATGCATTTTTCCTGCATAGAATTGATGCCGGGAGTCTCTGGAGCTGATATCCATTACTATTAGCACCAGAGACCCCTGGCATGAATCCTATGCAATAAAAATGCATTTACAGTAAACTTCATTACCATAGCGGATAGCCTCAGGGACCCCCTACTTCCCGAGATACAGGCCCCATTATGGGGTGCCGGTATCTCCTATGCATTTAAATGTCCTCGTCACGTGACCGTGGGAATAAAATGCATAGGAGATACCGACACCCCATAACGGGGCCTGTATCTCGGGAAGTAGGGGGTCCCTGAGGCTGAAACCAATGCGGTTCAGCTCAGGAGACCCCCTGCTCATCTACACTATTAACAAAATTAAAATTTATAGATAAATTTCGGACGAGATTTGCACAGGGAGAGACGGCTCTCTCAGAGCAGCTCTCTCTGCAGCAGATACAACTCGCCGGGTAAGGCCTTTTCAGAGGGTCGTTCATCAGATCACCGGTTAATCGCCCGTTTTGTGAATTTTGCTATAAAATGGCTCGGCGATTTTTTTTATGAACCTTTAGTGCATAGGCCCCTTAGTGTCTCCCCCAATGAGTGCTTATTAAAATGCTTTTTAAAAAAACAAAAACAAAACTAAAATAGCAGTCAAATGCTCACGGGTGGCCAAAAATACTGTCAGTAACCACCGCAGCTGGCAACAGCGAGCTTGTCATGCTTTACTGTTGCGCTAGTAAAGCATGATGGAGGGCGCTGATGCCAGCCGCAGCAGTGATTGACAGACTAGCCTTCACTGCCAGCAGCACAGGCAGCAGCACAGGCAGCAGCACAGGCAGCAGCACAGGCAGCAGCACAGGCAGCAGCACAGGCAGCAGCACAGGCAGCAGCACAGGCTGCAGGCTGACATTATGCGCCTAGGATTTTTCCATTCCTGCAAATGCAACAAAATAGTTTAAAGTCCACGCGGCACTTTTAAAACAGAGGTTTTGTTTTAATATATGCAGCCTTTATTGAAAACCAATTACCAATGCTGCCGATCGATTCACTCTCCTGTGATAAATGAGCAAAGATCCTGGTTCCCTAAATGGCTGCCTTTCAGTTTCAATCAATCCTTCACTCAGTGTAACTCGGCAACTAAAAATGTATTCATATATTACTAAGGTAACATTATCTATCTGCTGGGAATATTAACAACAAATTATCACAAACAGGCAAGTGTTGCACTGCTGGGGAGGTGTGCTAAAACCCGCTATAAAAATCAAAGGAGGCCAAGTATATTAAAACTCATTCAAAATTGTATTAAGAATATATGGGGGGGGAGATAGAGCAAGGCAGTAACTATTATTCTCATACTACAGAACTGAAATTAAAAAAAAATAATGATGACAGATCAAGAAAAGTATAAAACAAAAGCCCAATGCTACAAAATACATCGTAAATAATATATAGTTAAATACTTCAATAATAATAATATTCTCATGTGTAAGGGTCATTTAGTTAAATCCTTTGACCAAAGCATTATAAGTCTGCAAGCCACGTCAATGCATAACCAGTAAGCAGGTCCTAACACTGAACTGTGAAACTTCTCTTTTACCTCTGTTGGAGGGAGAATTACCGCAGTGGGTCTGTCCATACAGCAAAATGAAAACAAAAACACTACTACAGTGTTACATAGTTACATACATGCTCCGGTCCCATTGCGTACGTTAATGCGGGGTATGCCTGTACTGTACTTTAAAAAGTGGGGAGGAGCGAGCTTAAACCCTGGGTGTGTTTGTTATGTTCAGATCAAGAAAAGGGTCTGCTGCCAAGAGAAATGGTCTATTTACCTGGCTGTATACCCTCCTCCTTTATTTAGCCGGCTAGGCATGTATAATTTTATTTAAATAGCACCAACCATGTACATAAAACTTTACATTACGACAGCAGGTCAATAATGTACATTACAAACAAAAGGGAATAAGTGCAACATGTAAATGATATCAGGTTAAAGGAGACCCTGCCCCAAAGAGCTCACAATCCAAATGTTATCTTGGGAGGTTTACAGACAATGAGAGTGAAAGCACTATGGTTTTCTCCCAGATTATTAGCACTCCATGTTAGGGTAAAAGGCTGGCAGATTAGGGTTAGGTTAAAACGAGTCCTTTATTCTGCTGCCGGTTAAAGAAGGCTGACCAAGTGCCTTATGGACTCAGTTTCCTGCATAAAAAGCATCTGCCGTTGCTAAAATGCAAGTTGTACAAATAGAAGCATGTTAGAAGCTCACATTTTTGTGTCTGAGAGCTCCGGAGCAATTTTCCATCTTGACCAATGAGAGTTTGTCCATTCAGTAGGTCATGTACATTACAAGTTTCTTCTTGCACCTTCTCCAGCGGTTCGCTCTGGTGCTCTGCGTTTCCCATAAAGGCCTGTGCACCACGGAACAGGAGTTTCTTGGTTCTCTCTAAACAATTGAGGAAAATCCTGTAAGTGCGCGGTAAAAAACACACAAGCTGCAAAGTATAACTAAAGGAAGAAATTACAATATTCGTGGTCAAACTATTCGACAGTCAAACAAAAACACAGGATTCTGAGAGCAAAACAGTGCAGTATTTTACAATATTCAAACATTTACTTTCAGAAGGAAATGTACATTTCTGTTTTATAGTTCCTTCTACTACTCCCAGGACATACTTGAAAACGAGAGGTAACTCTCAATGTATTACTTCCTGGTAAAATATTTTATAAATAAATAAATAACTAGTTTAATCCTTTGAGTGCCCTAGGGCAGGAGAGGGGGGGCAACTCCAGTCCTCAAGGGCCATTAACAGGTCAGATTTCAAGGATATCCCCACTTCAGCCATTGACCGAGTTACCTGTGCTGAAGAGGGAATATCCTTGAAACCTGACTTGTTGGTGGCTCTTGAGGACTGGAGTTGGTCACTCGTGCCCTAGGACATAGCTACTATGTCCAAAAAGAACTTAAAATAAAAAAATAAAAAAACACTGCCCACTCCCCCTTTTCCATTCATCGGTTCAGGGTTGCGTTACAGAGTACAGGATGCAATTTGACCTGATTTTGGGGGAGCGAGGGGGGGGGTGACTTCCACCAAAACGCTGAATGCACACCAACAATTATTCAGTGACAGTCATATGAAAAAGGGTTACTGGGTGCATCTCGAAAGAACAATAATAACTTTATTTCATACAGCGCTTTTCTCCCCATGGGATTCAAACAGCCACTTGTCCCCCAATTGATCTAAGTGTTAAAATCTGCATGCGCCACAATACAAAAAAATTATGTTCGCCAGGGGAAGGACTTAATGTTAAAAAAAAAAAAATACTTTGTTTTTTTATTGTATGTAAAACAAACACTATGTTGTATTGAAACGACAACTCAGTGCGTGGAGACTTTAGCTGCGCTTATAGTGCCGGCGACGTCAGGCTGCGGTCGCTGGAAAAATCAAATTGAGATGACTTCCAGCGACCAAGCCGTCGCGCTTAATATAAGCGCACGTGACAGCGGCAATGTTTTTGTTTTTACGTTGCCGTCGCCAGCACTATAAAGCGCAGCCTTATCCTTGTCCGTTCCCAGTGACTGAGCGTTGACGACGCAGGCCGGAGGGCAGTGGGAACTCTGACCCCGCGGATGTCAAAATAATAGCCCACTGCCACTGGCTAAAACCCATTAACCCCTTTGATGACAGAAGCTCCCCCCTTCCCGGCTGTACAGGGGTCAACACTGAGGCACTGTCCATCACACCCACTTTCTGAGGCGCTGCCCATCACACCCTCTTTCACCCACATCAAAGGCCCATATGGCAGTCTCCAAGTCCCCCACAGGGGTCATTGCACAGGGGTCAGCCAGGGGGGCACCTGCGTCTCACACACGGCAGAGGTAACACCGCCCTCACCGAAGACCTCCCGTTTGTACTTGTCGCCGCACACGCCCTGGCACAACTCCTTCTGACCGACGTGCTTCTTGAGCTGCAGCGGGGTCGCGTCACCGAACGGGTAGGAGCGTTTGGGCATCGTGTGAGGAGGGCGGCCCGGGGGGGACTGACAGGAAACCGCGCCAAACTGGGGCTCCACTGCGCATGCGCACTGACACCGTACGCCTGCCCTAGTATACCCGACGTCCCAACACGCCCCTCCAATCACAGACCTCGCTCGATGCTCAGCGCGGCATCGGATTGGTTCCCACTTGTTGTTGATGTCACAGGGGCTGCACACGTGGAGACTGGCTTCCTGCTCAATGTTTACTGCAGGGGCTGCTGTGCAGTGGGGAAGCCGGGGAGGGGGGCGGGGCGGGGGGTGTGTTTTAAACTAGCCTTACATCAAGTCTACTAAAGTGGTATACGGCAGCCATTTTGTTCTATCCCACAAAAGGTAAATTCTCCAAAAAATATGCCTGGACTGCACAGCAGATCTGGAGAGCCCTGGTTTCTGATATCACACTTTTGTGGTCAATAGACTTATTACACGGGTCAGAAACTTGATAGCAGTGCGTCCCTGTGCTTGTGTAGAAGAGGCTGGTTTGAAGCTTATTTGTAGAAGGCCTCTCTAGATATTTATTTCATTTTTTTTCTAACCCGCTGCTCACCAAGACACCCAGTATAAGGCTGAGGATATGGTGCCTTCGCCCGTGCGGAGTCGTGCGCGGCCGTGACGTCACCCGCTTAAAGCGGGTGCGTTTTTCGGCCATGGTAGGCGTGTCTAGGGGTGTGCCAGTGATGTCACGGAGCTGGTTCGGCCTCATTGGGCAAACAGCTCATGTGACCTGCCTTTCGTGCCGAGTTAACTGATTTCTCACGCAACGCGCCCGCACGCCGCATGGACGCGAACACTGCCTTAGGGAGAGGAAGGCCAACAAAAGTGCGGGCAACACGAATGGGAGCAAGAAAGATGGCTGCCAGTGTACTAGTGTCTGTTTGCCAGGCTTTGTTTAAAAAGGAAGGTTTTTAATTCCTTTCTGAATGGAAGTAAAGCTTCCTGATTTCTTAAAGCACCATAGATACAGTATATTTGATTAGCTGAGTATTTTCTTCCTATCTGCCAGTAGAAATGAAATAAGCATTACATGTTCCTTTCCTATTGCTGCAGGAAATCGCTGTTGTTTTAGCTGTCATTTACCTGGACGTGTGTGTACAGCTTTATCCTGGTTACAGAGTCTCTATGGACAGTATCCAGGAGACAGAACAACAACAAATGCAAAATGCTGTGCAGTGCTAAATTACGATCACAGAGAGACACCGCTCAACAGTAAGACACATTTGCAAATATCTCCAAGACATTATAACCATGCAAATCTCGCTTTTCTCAATATGCTGCATAACTGTCGCTACTTCAACCTTGCCTAATTTGTAGTTGGTGATGTGCTTTTCTTTTTTGGTTTAGTTAAATGTTTAATGGGGTTTTTCATTAAGATACAGTGCTGACTAGGGCTCTATAGCATCGCAACTCCCATTGATCAGCACTACCAAAGTTTAATAAATAACCCATTAAGTACCATATAAGAATTAATTTTATTGTCTTTACATTTGCAGTGTTGAATTGTTAGATATTCCGTGTAGTTTATCGTATAATACGTTTTACAGGTCAATGAAACATCCAATGTACTGCCTCATTTTCATTTAGCTGATGAATGCTACAGCTGTGATTCTCTTTTAATTAGTTTCCAGGCAGCTAACATGGACACCGAAAAGACCACCCCACAAAAACACAATCAGAAAACCACACAAAGGTAAAAATACTGGGTATATTTATTACTCTGGGACAGGAGTTGATTGAAGCACCTCTGCCGAGGCAGGGATAAATATACAGAAAAGAGCAAGACCCCATCTTAACTGCACCTTATACACAATACTAAGATACATGGAATTAGTATAAAACAACCTTTAATGGGAAAACACGATCAAAATAAGGAATGATTGGTAAAAGCACTGATGGCCAATCATACATAAACATGGACTCTAAACAAGCACAAAATAAAAAACTGAAGGGGACTCACTCACTGTATAGGGTGGATACTAACGCACAAATGTTAGGGCTATACGGTCTTATTGCTGTCCAAAGCCTTAAAACCTGACCTGTTGGTGGCCCCTGCTCTAGGACAGGAGTGCTCAACTCCAGTCTTTAAGCACTCCCCCTCTCAGCAGGTCAGGTTTGAAGGATATCCCTGCTTCAGCACAGGTGGCTCAATCAGAGGCTGAGCCACCTGAGCTGAAGCTCTAATATCCTGTAAACCTGACCTGTTGGGGAACCTTGGGGACTGGAGTGGTGCACGCTTGCTCTCTAGGGTACAGTACTCAGTGTGGAACTGTTACTCACTGGTACAAGTTAATATTGCGAGGTCTATAATTGCAGTTTATTATTTTGATACAGAATTGTAGGTGCATCTGCCAGCTTCACATCATCGCAGAGCTTCCCAGTGGGCCTGGCACCCGCGCCACCCAAACCGATGAATGGAATTCCTCTAGATGTGTACGGGAAACCTGAAACCTATCGCTGGAGGACCGCTTATGATGAGGCGTATAATAGGAATAAGGAGGTAGGTTTGCGTGTTCATTATGTGCTATGTGTCCCCATACAAATACTGTAACTGGGTGTCCATTTCTCATCTCGCAGTGCATGTGGATATAACCGCTGGCCAAGACAAGACACGGGTGAGTGTAGAACCAAATTACAATCCTGTACTGTTTTTAACATGTTTTTTAACATTAGATAATAGTGACTGTTTTTGTCTTATTTATTTTGTTAATTCAACTTAAAGCAGCAATACTAACTTTACCCTTTTTTATGTTTTTGTTATTTTTTATATGTAAAGCTTGTGACACTGTATAATTCTACATTCTTACCTAAGCTGGCAATCGTTTGGTGCTCCTGTTACAAATCTGTAAAAATTCTGATTGTGTGCCTAAGGAAATGGCTGCCTTCTTTCTCTGCTGCAGTCCAGTCAGTGAAATGCTGCAGCTGATATGTAGCATTGTTTTATTAAGTTTAACACCATTGTTGTTATAGCTTCCAGAGTAATAGGCAGTCTGCTGTTTGGAACACAGCAACAGATCTGTGTGTGATACTTTGTTGCCAGAGGGCAGTGCTCATAAAGGTGTTTGTCTGAGCCTGTTTCAAAAGAGGAAGTGGATGTGACTTTCTAAATGGTTGCTGTAGCAACCACAGAATGATCAGTACATAAAAAAAATAATAATGGCATTAGGAGTTTAAAAAAAAAAATGCAGTGCTATGTAATACGTCAGAACTGATTTATTAAAAAAAAAAAAACATATGGGATTTAATGTAATTTTAATGAGTTTTAAAGCATCCTTTGATTTCTATATTGGGTTTTAACACCACCCCCAAGTAGTGCAAGATCGTTGTACCACTTTCCTGTTTGTGATAATTTGTTGCCAATGTTCCCAGCAGTTTGAGCTGCAAACTGTAACAATAGATAATGGTACCGTAGTCATATCTGGATACATTGTAGCTGCTGAGTTACACTGCCTGAAGGATGAATTGAAACTGAAAGGCGGCCATTATGTTAGGCACACAATCAGGATTTTTACAGAATTATAACAGGAGCACAAAACGATTTGTCAGCTTAGGTAAGAATGTAGACTGATACATCGTCACATGCTTTACATATAAAAATAATATTTTAAAAAGGGCAATGTAGTATTGCTACTTTAAAGGATCTGGGGGGTCCAACAGAACTGAACCGCGCTGCTCACAGATCCGATTGCCAGTAAAATAGTTAATTTTTATTTATTTTTTATGTTTCTTCCAAAAAAATTAAAATAAATTCTCCGCTGGGATCACCAACAGATTATGATATTACGGCTTTCTGTTGGTGATGCAGGCAGCCATATTTGTAGTTTTTTGCCATGCGAATCCAGCGACCATATTGTTCAACTAGTCTTTAAGAGTTTTAGGGGCTAATTTAGTAGGACCCAGTCCGTAGAAATAGGAGCAGAGTGGTTGAACTCTGCTGCCCCCCCCCCAAAGACACAGAGGTAATAAAAAATACCCCCAAGAATGTTCTTGCTCCTCATGAGTCAGAAAGTTGCCCTCTTTGAAATTGTGTCTTGACATTTAAAACACTGAAGGCGAAAGTACATTAAGATTCATTCCTAAGGCCCTTGGTTCTGCATATTCATCACGAACTTGTCCACTCCCTTCCTCAGTTCTCTCCCGTGAGACTGCAGCATACCTGTGCACTCCCTTCCTCAGTTCTCTCCCGTGAGACTGCAGCATACCTGTGCACTCCCTTCCTCAGTGTGTGTATATATATATATATATATATATACACACGTGCATGTGTACACACACATACAAAAAGGGGACCCCTTTCATTTTTCAGAATTTCTTACATATTTTTCGCTCAATCCCCATGATAACGTACACAGTTGTAGGTCTGCTATGTACATTAACACTATATCAGAAGCAATGTTGTAGACAAATAAACTGATAACTAAATTGACTTCACTGTATTATGTCAATAAGTACCGGATACACTGCAGTAGGTTCCCGTTCATTAAATGAAAAATAGGTTTCTTCTTCGTAGCTTTATGAGTAGGAGTATGTTCCTAGCAGCGATTCTTAACAGGGGGGTTCGGGAGGTGTTTGCACCTTCCCCCTACACCCACTCCTCCCCCCCCCCCAAAAAAATGTGTGGATCCCAGACAGTGTAATGGGTTCCTGAGTCGTGTGAGGACGGCGCGCTTCGCAACGCCCCAAACTGCACCTTAGCATGGCGGGTATCGTTTTCAATTACAGCAGCAGCTTCCAAAAAGTCACGTCCCACAATGCTTTGCATTCACGGCAACAAGGCATTGTGGTGCACGACTTTGGAAGCAGTTGCATTGAATATTTATTTCTTTGAGGAACACAGGCATGTCAGATTTTGACGACTCTGTAAACCGAGACCAAACTGTTAATTGAGAATAAAAAACGTGAACGTTTGCTTCACAAAAAGTCAAGTACAGTACAGTGCGACCAACTGTGGCAGGCTTGAAATTCTGACTCTCTCGCTCCCCCCTACTCTCTCCAAAAATAAATAGAATGGCGTCTGTCACCCGCGTTGCTATTTACCAGTGTTTTCTAGTAACTGCTTAAAATCTGGAGGAAGTGTATGTTTTTACTGCTAAATTTACAGTTTTTATAGGAGGCCTCTCCACGATGAGGTATAAAGTAACAAGAAAAACAAGCATAGAAGGGTGGGTTAGCCATGTTGGTCTTTTCTTGCATGTAGTAACAAAGGAAGGAGAGGAAGTAAGTGGTATGATACCTTTTTATCGGACCAACAAGTAGTTGATATGTTACAAGCTTTCCAACCTCTCAGGGTCCTTCCATAACCCTGAGAGGTTGCAAAGCTTGTAACATATCAACTACGTGCTGGTCCAATAAAAGGCATCTCAGCCCCTACTCCCTCTCCTTCCTTTGTTACTACAAGAAAAGCAGAAGGACGCGTTTCTACTAAAAAGAAAGCTGTTCAGCCAGAGATAACAAACAACCAGCATTTTCCAGCAACGAAACAAATCTCGAGAAACATTTTCTTAGAAGCAATTTGTTGAAGTTTCCTTTATGTAACAAAACTGTTGAGTCACTGCGGTACCATTTTTAGCATTTGGTACACACTCGGAAATATGTGAAGTATGTTAAAAATCTGACTGATCTTCGCTTTCTATGCTAACCCCGTGGTTACTTGCTACAAGCGTTAAAGGTTTTTTTTTTTTATAGTGATGGCTTTTGCGCTTCTAGAAAATACTGCATAAAATTAAGTGCATATTATAACTTTGTGTATATATATTATATTTTAATTACACTGCTTAATATGTTGAAAAATACTTAAATTTTTTTTTATAATAAATGTGTGTGGATAAGCTCTTTACAAATGTAGGATTTAAAACCAGAGTTGGTCAATTTCAGTCCTCAAGGGCCACCAACAGCTCAGGTTTTCAGGATATCCCTGCTTCAACACAGGTGGCTCCATCATAATGACAGCCACCTGTGCTGGAGCAGGGATATCCTGAAAACCTGAGCTGTTGGTGGCCCTTGAGGGACTGGAGTTGGCCAACCCTGGTTTAAACGCTGATTAGAAGTAAACGACAAAAGCGGATCAACTGCCATTACACAGGATACACATACTGCTTGTTTTAAACATTAGTTAGGGCTCAGGAAAGTGTGAGTGACCTGTGCGAATGGCTACTGGATGATGTTAGTGACCAGTGCACGTCCTGCAAGAACAGTGGCTGAAAGCATGCGTGGCTCCCATTTGTAGAATTCCTGCTAAATGTTTTAATATAGAGGGGAAGGGTGTGTAACAAGCAATTGTATGGTCTTTGTTTTCCTTTTATTAATGTACAGAGTCTGTATGTAAACTCTTTGCAGCAGAAACCTCCTGACCCTATTGTGTTATCGTGGGTCAACTGCTGTTTGTTATGGTTCTGGTTGTCTTTCAACCCTACTGTACTGCGGAAGGGGTAGCGACTATGAAATGATGAGAATATACCTCAATACCTATACTGCAGGGGTGGGTAACTCCAGTCCTTTCAAGGGCCACCAACAGGTCTTCAGAATATCACTGCATCAGCACAGGTGGCTCAATTAGTGGCTTAGTCTTCGTCTGAGCCACCTGTGCTGAAGCAGGGATATCCTGAAAACCTGACCTGTTGGTGGCCCTTGAGAGGACTGGAGTTGACCACCCCTGCTATAATATGTAACCATGACATATATTGCTGGCAATCCTTATTGTGTCTGCATGATTCTGGCAGTTTTCACTAGCAGAATGCAAACAAGTGAGAAAGTAGTGACTACTTGTACAATAGTAATAAGAATCGGGCCACATAATAGGAACTAGCATTTGTAGAAATTGGAAAATGTATTACTTTAAATCGCGCTGTCTTGTAGAACTGTTAACTCTCTATTATAGCGCTACGCAACCCAACCCAAGTCAAGAACAAGTACGGCACTACATGACCACAATGCCATCACAGCTGTTACCGGAGCTCCAAGGCCGAGCTTTACAGGTAACAACGCAGAAATGACAACCTAATAGTGTGAACGCACCAATAAAATAATAAAGTAACGTCAATAAATCCAGGATTAACAAGGAAAATAAGGAAGCAAATCAGTATTATTGTATAGTCTCTGTACTGTAACGTATGTAAAAATTATGTTATTAAAATCGCTGCCTACTTGGTTGCCACTTTCAAAATATACGCACAGGTTCTGGTCACCATACTTCTGCTGTCTTCTGGATGGAATAGAAAGCGAGAACAATCGGTTCCTGATTTAGATTGAAACAAAGATTAAAAGGAGAAATCCAAGCGGGCGAGTTTTTTTTATTTTGTAACATAGGATTGAAGCAGAGGGTCTTCTGGCGCTGAACCTCAATAATCTCAGCTCCGAGGACCCCGCTTCCAGAGATACAGACCTCCGAACGGGATGCCGGTATCCCTCTGAGAGCCAATAGGAAGCTGCATCAGATGATGTCACGGCTTCCCATTGGCCCGCAGCGTACGGGAGCTCAGAAAAGCGGCCATTACATGATCCTTGCTAGCCAAGTGGCTACAGGCACCCCCTACGGAGGTATCTCTGGAAGCAAGGTGTTCTCGGAGCCAACATTACTGAGGTTCAGCTCCAGAGACCCCTTGCTTCAATCCTATATTTAAAAATTTAAATAAAAATCAACCGGCTTGGACTGCCTCTTAAAGATTGTAGCAGCAATCCGTCTTAAAAATTCGAATGTATTATTTTTTAAGCCTGGATTGGAACACGGTGGTCCCGCAGAGCTAAACTGCAAATCCCAGCAGCGCCTTATTGGCCTGTGCTTTGGCCATTTTGTTTCCCCCAGCAAAGGTGGGGCTGGGGATGAAAACCGGCGCTAAAGCTAAAAGAAATGTATAAGTAGAATTTGCTTTAAAACAAAAAGTTAAATTTGCCTCCGAGCATATTGTATACAAACAGGAATGAATAAATTAGGAATTCATTTATATAAATTATGCGTTTATGCTCTAGAAAATATGTTACAGTCTCAAGGTACCTTCACGCACCTCAACTATAAAAACCAGTTGTTGTACATTACTCAATATTAGAGGTCACACAGCACTAAGCAGCCATTTGCAACCAAACTGTAGTTGGTGACAACAAGCAATTAAGAGCTGCAACAGCACTAGAAAGTTAACAGAGTGCACTATATTTTATACTTTGGGAGAATATACATATGAATTACTCAGTCAATTATACTCAAGTGTGTTAGCTGCTCCCCATCTGCAGGAGCCAACTAAATGGGACTTTGAATGAGGAAGGATGACAAATATAAAGAAGAACCTGAAGTGCTGTTGTGACATGTGAAAAAGGGCCATTGCACATTGCTTACAAGTAGGTTTGTGTGTTGCACTGCAATACAATGATCTTATTACACATATTTGTGTTACCAAGTCATGCAGTATTCCTAGAGATCCTACAGGTTCTGATAAGCAGAATGTATTTATATTGCACCATGGTTTTGGAGTGCTGTATAATGGTCCCTACGCCAAGGAACTTACAATCTAAGAGGTGAAAAAGCCAAGGAGAACACAATATGATCAGTGAGCAGAACGGGCTGGTGTTCTGTTTGTCAGTTTGTTCATCAAAAAGGGGTCGGAAAGAGGGAGTTTTTGTCAAACGTTTAAAATGCAAGACAAGGTATGGGAGTCTGAGTGCAAGGTAGTGAGTTCGGCTTTTATAGAGGTGGTCACACTTGCTGATGATCAATTAATCAAGGGCATTTGATTAGCAGCACCTGTCTGCTACTTAGCATCTTAATTCCTATGGTGCAGTAAGGGTGTACTTAGTTTTTCACACATGGCTTCTCAATTTTGGCTTTATTTTTGTTAAATAAATCATGACAGTGTAATATGTAATGTGTTGTTGTTCATCTGAGGTTGTATTTACCTAATTTTAAGACCTGCTAAAGGGACAGATGATTGTTATTATGCCCTGATATGTAAAACCATGGAATTCAAAGAGGGTGTACTTTCTTTTTCACATGACATACATATACATATCAAATGGAAATATAACTGTATGAGATTATATATATCTATATATATATATATATTACACATACACATATATATATATATATATATACACATATATATATACACATACATATATATATATATATATTTTTTTATTATACTTCATTACCTTAACCAGGGAGTCCCTCTGAGGTCCCTCAAACTCTGGGTAATCCACAGTAACCAAGATATAAAACTTTGTTTCTCCAAGTATTTTTGGCTAGACACAAGATGGCCACCGGGGTCAGCCTAGTTCAGGCAATCAATAGAAAGCTGTGATGCCATAGGGCAGTATTTTTCAACAGGGGGTCCGAGGAACCCTTGGGCAGCCTTAAAGGGTTCCCTGCAGTTCTCAGGTCATTTGAAAATAGTACCAAATACAGAAGAAATTAAAATGCATCTGATTTCAGACACGCTATTAGAGAGGGTTGGGGTTCAGTTAAATTTGACAATATAATCATAGGGTTACTTAACCAAAAAAAAAAAAAAGTGGAAACCGCCGCTACAGGGGGGATGACGTTGGATCATTCTATTGGTGACTCCACAGCTATATTTGTATTTTTCTTTGTCGAACACCGGTAAAAACAAACAATAAAATCCCTGCAAATGTCTTGGGACACAGGGGGTTCCAGGGAGGTCAGAGGATAGCAGATCAGCTCCGGGGGAGAGGAGGTGAAATCACTAAAGTTTTAAGACGATCTATATAAAAAGCGGCTTTGGAGGGGATTGCTGCTTCAAGAACCAAAACATTAACTGCTGCCTGGGCTTAGAATTTGCACCATATAAAATGTGTACTATATCCAAGGTATGCACATAAATACATGACAAAATTATTACAGCTCTGAAAGAGGGGGAAAAAATAATCCCTCAAAAAGCCATTCATCTTCTTTTGACGTAGCAACTTAATCTCTGAAAATGAGTTGCTACAGGTTAATTAACATCCGAGGTCTGTCTGATGTCAGGTACTGACAAGTGCAGAAATTAAATATCCTTTGTTGCAGAAGAGAGAAAATGTATTGTCAAATTTCGGTAAGCTTTTTCTCCTGGAACCCATTTATGGCAGTGGGCATCGTAGGGCTAACTCCATCCTTAGCTTGATGTAGGACAGGTAGTACAGTACTATAAAAAAAGTAGTAATGGAAAAAACCAGAGCACAGCCCACCAGCACATCACAGGACACGAGGGTCTTCTTTACAATGGTTTACTGATAAAAGAACATAGGGCAGAGTTCCTAAAGACGCTCTGACATGTTTCGCGCAGCGGGTGCTTTATCAACGACATGAGGCGACAGCCCCTGAAAAATCAAATATTCCCGGCTTCCGAAAATAGCGTCGCCACGTCGCTTTGTCGCCGTCGCGCTTACTATAAGCGCACACGGCGGCGGCAACAATGCATTTGTTTTTGGCCGACGTCCCGTCGCCGGCACTATAAGCGCGGCCTAAGGCAGATGATGCAGAGAAGGAATAGACAGGGCAATACATGGATGAAACCAATAGTGAGACACAGGACCCATCAGCAGTGTGCAGAGGGGGTGGGGGGGGGGAAAGAGGGGGTTAATTGTAAAATTCACAGAGAGGCACATGAAACATTACATAAAAATATGGTAGTGGGTTTTATAACCCCATATCAGCATTAAGTCTTTTTGTTTTAGTGTCAGTGTATTATCATTTTGAGTTCAAATGTTTTCCGTTCCCGAATACTTTTAAACATTCCGTAGGGATTTTAGTTTTTAAGTTACTTATGGAATTATTTGGCCGTGAGAAGTGGTGTCCCACTGGAGTGCAATATCTTCCTTCTTCATGGTGTGTTATTGTGTAGGTTTGTACTGGTTTTAAGTTTTTGGCTGGTTTCCCCAATGTAACATCCTTGGTCATATTTGATGCATTGAATCATATCTACCACATTCCTTGATGTGCAGCAGGCCCTCTAACATTGAATGTTCTGTTTGTAACTGGCTGTGGGATTTTGGCATATATGTTTGTAAAGTTTGCATGTTGTTGCACGATCTTGTGCCATTAACAGCGCCATTCAGTTCATTGTTTGATATTTTCTTCGCTCTCTGTGCATATTATAAACAGATCATCAGTGTATCTGTAATATTTGTAAGGTTTGTGGGGGCATGTCGTACGGAATCTCTGTTCTAGATTGGCATATTGCGGTGCCATCCTGGGGCCCATTGCAGTCCCCACTAGTTGTAGATAAATAGGCTTGTTGAAGCTGAAGTAGTTGTCTGTTCAGCGCTGTATTTCTGATCCAGGGGAGATGTTGCAAGGAATTGCAAGCATGCCTCAGTGCCATCCTTGTGGGGGATGTTACTGTACCGGGATTCTACATCCATGGTAACTAGTAGTGTGTTGATGGTAGTTGTTTGATGTTTATTTAGAAAGTCTGTGGTATCTTGTATGAAGCTGTTGGTGTTAGTGACAAGTGGTTATAAGATATTTCCCATTAGGCCTGATATATTTGTTCAGTGAGTGTTTCCGTACCTGTTATACTGCAATTGGTCTGCCCGTCTTTCGAAGGCATTTCATGCTTTTAGCTAATTCTATTGCTGACCAGCTTCCTTATACCACTTGATCTCGCACTTGCGCTCCCCAGCCTGAACTGCTGGCATCTGTAGTGATGGATAACCAATGTATTTGGTGTAATACATGACCTTTTTGAAGATTCTGGGGAATCTCCCATCATCTTTCATTTCTGGATATAAATACACTGTATATGCTTTGTGCCATATCCTGTGAATCTCCGTTATACCATTTTAAATGTTTTTAGCTGTCGAGATCTCATATGTAGTCTTGCCTTACATCCAGCGTTGGCATAAACTTTCCTACCAGTTTCATGTAATCTGCCCCTGTACTGCAGTTTGCTTTCCTTGGCCCTCTTGCCTGAGCCCCAATCTCCTGGGCCTTTGCTTGAGGCCATATGAAATTCTACTCCCAAAAACTTGTTATTTGAGTCTGCACTAGCTGGCTCGTCTTCGTTCACAATACAGCCATGCTGCTGAAGAAAGGAAATCAATACATCTCTGTCCCTTAGTAGTCGATCTCGGTTCTGTGATTTCACAAGTAGATTGTCCCGATAAGGGTATATTTCGATGTCCATTTTCTTTACAGTAGAGATGTATACAGTTAATAAAACACACAGAGTTGGTGCCGCAATCAAAACCATCCCCCATAAATCAAAATAAATCACTAGGCCAGATATAGGGGTTAAATTTACCCTCTGGCGGTGCTAACAACCCAATATGATATAAGAACACAAAAAGAAAAAGAGGGTTTGTTGAAAGCACACGAAAGTTATGTGAAAGTACAAAATGGATTTTATTAGCAATCCAAAAACACAAAAATAATATTAAAATATACCTAAACACATACTAAATGAACAATGCTGAACCAAAGAATACACAATAAAAATGTAGGGACCCAATATATGTAACATGCAAAATACATGGGTATGATAATGCAAATCCAGGGGAAGTAATTTCCCCTGGAAATGCAATGGAGATCGGCCGATCAGCAACACATGATAGTACAAATGACTGAAAACAACAATATCTACACAAACCCAAGTAAACACAGAAAAAAGAGCGACAATGAGAATATAATGAATGAATGAATACCCTAGATGCTGTGTAGCCAGAAGGTGGTGGCTAAACCCTGGCAGTTATAATAAAGAGCAAGAGAAAGAAAGAAAATAAATGTCTAAAATGTGCAGAGGTGGGGTCCCCTCAAAGACTAAAATGTAAACAATGAGTCAGCAGAGAAAACAAGGGAGAAAAAAACATGAGAAAATGACTCCCAAATGCCAAAGCTAGGTGTTACTGATATAAGCTATGGCAGACAAAAATGATAGTGTCCCAACGGCTACCGTGGAGCAAGGAAATGTCCAGATACTTGCTATGACGCTGCACAAGACATCCAGAGGAGAAGGGGAGTCCAAGACCGAGGTAAGTAAGAGGCAATGAATGCCCCCGGCATCCCGCTCACCGTTAGCATCAGGCAGCAGTCATACAGCAGTCACAGAACCAGACAAAACAGCATCAGCAGTAAAGCTCCAAACAAGGAGATGGTCAGCACGGTGCAGCAGTGGGACACAGGAAAGTGAGTGGTATAGATACTCCGACGGCCGTTTCGCCGTAAGGCTTCTTCTGTCTTTCTCTGGCTCTTTATTATAACTGCCAGGGTTTAGCCACCACCTTCTGGCTACACAGCATCTAGGGTATTCATTCATTCATTATATTCTCATTGTTGCTCTTTTTTCTGTGTTTACTTGGGTTTGTGTAGATATTGTTTTTTTCAGTCATTTGTACTATCATGTGTTGCTGATCGGCCGATCTCCATTGCATTTCCAGGGGAAATTACTTTCCCCTGGATTTGCATTATCATACCCATGTATTTTGCATGTCACATATCTTGGGTCCCTACATTTTTATTGTGTATTCTTTGGTTCAGCAGTGTTTGTTTAGTATGTGTTTAGGTATATTTTATTACTTTTGTGTTTTGTATTGCTAATAAAATCCATTTTGTACTTTCACATATCTTTCGTGTGCTTTCAACAAACCCTCTTTTTTTCTTTTTGTGTTCTTATGTATACAGTTAATGCCTGCGATTCACTACAAACCTGAGATATTCCTTATGTTTCCTTGCTCCTGGAAAGGGCAATGGTAGGTCTTTCAGGTACACTAATAACATCCAGTCGCAAGGTTTTACCTCCTGGATGATGGTATTCAGTAAGAATCTTGAACCTGCTCACTTGTAGGCAAGTATTCATCTCCCTTAAGTGTAGGACTGTTCTGAGTCCACCTGTTCTCTTTCTTACCAAGAAAATATTGGAATATATTCCTGGTGTTGTTGTTCCAGGCACGGTACTCTTATTACCCGGTCTCGAAGTAGGCCTCTTCGAATAGTGCGCATTCCTTCGCCCCCATCTCATCTTAGGATCTCAATGTTGGGAGGGACTGCTGGACTCTAATCTTCATGCAAAACTTCCCTCTGGCGAATACTGCTCTTCCGTTGGGGTCGTGAAAGAGACTGCCTTGTCGACCTCTCCAAGTTGCCTCTGGACAGAATGGTCTTCCCGGCCAATAGGATTTTGCTTCTCTATACTGCAACGTTTCAGACTAGTGGTTTGAGGAATATCTTCATTCCTGGCTACCTGCTCGTTTGGCTCCCCTGCCACTGCTTTGAGCGCAGGGTTGTCACAGGCTCAATATACTCCAGCCTTTTTTTACAGTCTTATTTTTTGGTGCAGACCTCCATTGCCACTTTAAAAAGTTCCCAATATACATTTAACCTTGAACAAGCACTCTTTACAATCCGTTAACGAAGGACACCCTGTTAATTTGGACAGCAACCCCTTATCTGCAGCAGATTTCATACTCAGCCCAGCTACTTTCACAGCTTCATGCAGCTGAAAACATCTCATTGCTGTCTGCACACATCCAATGGCTCTTTAAGCTGCTACCCTCGCTTCTCTGATATCATTGTCAGGCATACTATATAATGCAGGAGCGTGTGCACACCTGATCAGACCACGCAAGATGCCAAGTGGAGGCAGAGTCCCTGCTGAGCGGTCTTGCTGCTGCGTTCTGCAGACGCACGCCTGCCCTGGTTGCTAGGGCTTCAGACAGCTGCCCCCCACAGTGCGGAAGTCTGAGCTAGCTGAATGAGGCTGATAACCCACTTGATTAAACTGCACTAGCTGCAGTCTTGGTGAGTTGTTTAACAAACTCTACTATTGGGAGGTGTCTTTTGAAGTACTACCTGCAGAACATTTCCTATCCTACTTCAAGCTATGGATGGAGTAGACTCTACAGTGCCCACTGCCGGGGGGGCGGGGGTGGGGGTGAGCAGGGAAATCCTGTATTACTCTAAAACGTCCACATTGGAAATGCAGAAAACCTCCTCGTAATACTATATATGTATGGAAAGTACCTAGTATTTAAGCACCCAGCTGCTCATTAAATATTGTTAGCTGCAAAAGGCAGAAGTGAGACAAAGCAGATTTTCAACTCACTATCCTTATTATGAGTGGAGTTCCTCCTTGCGTGTTTGTTACACACAATTATACGTAAGATTTATTTACATTGATGAAGATAAAATATTGATTTTTACATTCACAGAAGCATATTTTTTGGCTACATGAGGCATGCTGTTCGAATGTCACATCAGCTAGAGTGGTTATAAAGACAGATCCTCCACCAAGTCACAAACTGCTGAGAAGACAGAATGCACTGGTTTGCGAGACACACATGCAACAATTGTGTATGTGCTTGGAGCACAGGAAGTTATGACGTGAAGGTCCAGACAGATTACACAGAGGAATATTTTAGCCAGCACTTCAGCAAAATACTAATTGAAAATGTGTGCAATGAAAAACAAATGGTACAGTGAGGTAGCTGGGGGGTGGGGGGGGGGGCAGTAGTTTGTTAGGAATCCTGTCTGAAGATGAACATGATGCAGTATATTCATTACTATACTCATGCTAAATATCCCCAACTTCATTCACATTATCCCCTTCACAGGCAGGAGGGGCCAGCTACGGAATCGCCCCCCCTCCCCCCCCAAAAAAAACACATCGCAGTTAGACTGTCAGGCATACATTTGCATACCAGACTTTGTTTTTGTATATTCACAACTGGGGTGTCCCCGAGCTGGACCACACTATTCCTTTCCTGACACAATGAAAGAAAAATCCAAGATGGCCGCAGTGGTCATCCAATAGGAAGCTGTCCTGTCGGGCTCTGACGACACTGTCATGTCCTAAAGCCCCATGGGTGAGACTTAAAATGGAGGCTATGTTGATTTTTTTTTTAAAAGGACCAGAAATACTAGCACAAGTAAAATGTAAATATATCGGGAAGCTAAAAATAGTGTTTCAGCACCCCGAGGAAGACGTCCGGTTAGAAATGGTGCTCAGTGCTTTCACCTGGTAGCCTTTTCTGCACATGTTGCTAAGTGAGGCTAAGGGTTTATATTCATGACGCTACAATTGACAAGACTTTCCTGGCTAATCCACTTATCACTAATCAGTACTTGCCAACCCTAGACATCTCTCCCTCCCTCATGCTTTGGGGGTTACTGTGCTCTTTATTTAAAGTACTGTACAGTCCCACTTGAAAAAGCCAACAATTTCACATTTTCTCTACAGTTATTAGTTTAGTTTTATAACAAGATATTTTAAATAGATTTTCAAACATCACAAACACAATACATACAGCTTTCTTTAGGTACTTCTTTTTTACGCATTTAAAAAATGCTGGGCTGTGATCATACGCGAGTAATACAGCTGTTAAGAGAAACTATAAATAATATTCCACATTAATATTTTATTTTGAAGCAGAAGTGTTCTGGAAAAGGACATGATCACGATATAAGAAAGTAATTTTCTGTACTAATTATCTGCCGACACACTACCAAGCGTGCATAATCTCCAAACTTTGCCGCAGTTTCCTTCTGCGGACGCCGATATCTTAATGTTTGGTTTTCGGCACATGACCTAAAATCTCTGCTCAAAGATTCGTGAAATGAATATGTAAGGCTGTGATATGATGAATAATGACCAATATCATGGAAACACGAACCCTGAAAATATTACCGTACTTCGAAAAAACAATAAAAAAATAAAAAAAACACAAATTTTGCCTAATGATTCGGTGAATCTCCAATCACCTCCAATCTTACTTGCATAGAAAAATAGAACATGAAAAACAACAAAACTTCAAGTTACAGAAATTAGCCATGCAGGAAATATGTGATGTTCTCCACTCTAAATAACCTCCAGGCCACAGTAATAGTCCACAGGACGATCCTTTCCACGGAGAGCAGGGGCAAGAGGACATTGGGCAAAGTAGGAACATGAACCATTAGTTCCGGTTATAGAGAAGTGCAAAGACCTTCCAGTCTGAGTCATGAACATTTGCATTCATAAAAAAAGTTCTTCACTTCCTCCCTATCCACCCTAAGTTAGTGAACTTTTCAGATTTTTGTCAATTACACATTCAACACTTGCAGACTTGTCAATTGTCACTTTTGAATAATAATTAAAAAAAAATAATAAAAAACATTGTTTGCCCTTATTTGGAATTTAAGAGAATTTAGATGAAATGGCTTGTTAAGTGCAACTTTTGGGATTACTTTTTTGTTTTGTTTTAACTATTGCCTGTTTTTTTTTTTCTTTGTATGCTGTTTTTTTTTTTTTTCTATTTAGCAAACAGCAAATGTCTCATTTGCATCAAATGAACAGATTTGTGAGAATAATTTGCACAACCTGACCCGGTAATATTTCCTCAGTATACGGAGAAGCCTTCTACGGTTGGAGGTTTGAATCCTTCAATCCTCAAGGGCCACCAACAGGTCAGGTTTTAAGGATATCCCTTCTGCAGCTCAGGTGGCTCACTCAGTGGCTCAGTCATTGACAACCATCTGTGCTGAAGCAGGTATATCCTTAAAACTTGACCTGTCGGTGGCCCTTGAGGACTGGAGTTGGCCACCCGTGTTCTAATACCACATTCATTTTATAGGTGGTCCTGAAAATATAATGCTCATTTACAGTCGCATACGGAGTCGCAAAATTGGTATTTGCCTTCGAACATGCAGCATATCCTTATTTAAAATCCCGTTAAACAAGGCATCCCCCAAAACGTGCAGGCAGCATGATCAAGAATCGGGAGAGGCCTTCTTGCAAAACATTCGCTGTGCTGAAGAATAGTTCATCTCTATTTAAATAAAAGCATCTAAAACCTTCTCAAGCACAGGCAAGCAGTTTAACAGCATATTGAATAAGGTCCTTGGATAGGGTAATAAGGTGGGGGCTTACATTAATTAACAACCGATAGGATTGAAGAAATGTTCAGGAGAAATGACATTTAACAACACTAGTATCACAATATTCTCTGTAGACTCAGAAAATCCAACCTACCGCGTTTGTGCAGCCAACCTTCCTTCACAATGGCGATTTCATTCATAATGGCAGAAAATGTATCTTTACCCAGCGCTTTCTCCAAAGTGTCGATTTAAAACTGCACGTGTCGATTATTACTAAAAGAAAGAAGAAAGGTTTTGGTTGTAAGTTCGGACGCACAGTCCAATGACAAAGGTATGTCTGCCCTAACACTGCATTTCCCAACCTGATGCACCCATGCGTCCAACACTGTATTTAACACCTGGATTTTTGGTACCATAAAAAAGGTAATAATTAAGAAAAAAAAGCAAAACACTTTTCTATAATAGACCCCTTCAGAAAATGCAAGTCATCCCACTGCCTTTGTATACAAAAATATCAGCAAGTTTCCCAAACTTATTTTAGAAAATGAAGTACATAAACAAAAAAAAAAAAAATATAACACAAAATAACTTTAGTGCGTTCTTTCTAAATATATATATATATATATATATATATATATATATATATATATATATATCTCATTACCAGCTCTGTACACACTTACAGTACAAGGTACAAACAAGTAATGTATTAATCCATATCAACCAAGGTACATTTCAGGGACAAAAACACTGGGCCTCCGTAGTTGGTATGGATTAAAAAAGTACTCTTTGGAACCTTACATTAATAATAACAACTTTATTTATAAAGCGCTTTTCTCCCAATTGTACTCAAAGCACTTCACAGTTACAAGTTCTAAGTCAGTCCAGTGCTGATAAGAATATCCCTCTGGGGGTGTATTCCTGTTACCCACTTTGACGTTCTTACCGAGCTTGGAGAGATCCCGAGGCCTTTTAGTCTTGATCAACAAGAGTGCATCCATGTTCTACTTTATGAGATGTATATGTTTAAGTTACATACACACACTCTACTTTGTTAAAAGAATTTAAAATATTATGTGCGTACACACAGAATATTTTACATTCTTTTAACAAAGTAGAGTGTGTGTTAGTCTTTAGCGTTACGACGTAAATTACCCATCTAAGAATACACATTGCGGACCAATATAAAACTAAAATAATGAAACATGGTGGTATTTTCCAGCTCTCGAACTACGTTTAGCATTTTGGTAAAAAGGGCCGTTTACAGTCGACGGCGTATTCACTGCATGCAGAACACACATGAATGTTTCTGTAACGTTTAGGTTTGCAAAACTAAATGTTTCTCAGCTTAGTCATTCCTCACTTGACTACTTTCAATTTTGAGCCCTGGGGACAACCACAAGTTTGTAAGCACTACCTGCCCAAGTTGGCAATCGTTTCATTCACGGCATGAAAAATGGCCACAAAAAAAGTGTGTGAAATTGAAAGTTGTTGCATTAACAATAGATTCAGGTATTGCTGCCGAAACGTGGCACAGGATCTGAAGGATAACATTGATGAATTCATTTACTATTAATCCAATAAGTGTGCCACAACAAGCAAATATTACTTTTTAAATGTGGCAATCTCTACCAACAAGTTTCCAAGAAAGCAGAAGGGGTCAAATGTACTAAACGGTGCTATGCTTTAGCACATCTTTACTTGTGCTAAAGTGTACCACATTTCAGTGCACGTGGGCCAAGGATTACAGAACATCCCAGATGAGGTACAGCACCTCCGTGTGTGAAGATTTCTCCCCTGAACTCAAAAGCACGTTCACTTAATTGCAGGATATGGCAACCCCATTTCTCCATCCTCCTAAATGTTACATCTAGAACCAGATATCACCAGAAACCTACATCACGGAGAGAGGTTAATTTCACTATGCAGAGTTTATGCCTTTTTATTGAAATGTGAAATCCACGAGAAAATAAATAATATCAGCGAGTATCAGAGATTAACATTCTATCAGTAAATAAGTCAAGTGCAAGAAATAAACCAGTTGCTTTGTTGTGGTTAATCTCCTGGGTCATTTTGGAATATTCAAATTTGTTTTGTTTTTAATTTAAAAAAAAAAATGCAGTAAAAAGGAAATTATTATTATTGATGGTACCGTACAATATTTCTGATCCTAATCAAGTCAGACGATAAGCTAACACTACATTCCCACATGGAATAATGTACTTAATTAAAAAAATACATTGGATGGAAACACGGTACAGTCCCCACCGGCAGGAAATGAGTTAAATGCAACTCTACGTTGCCATGGAAACTTGTCAAATAATATGAACCACACACTCCTTTTACTCTGGGTAAATATCTTATTTCCCCCCCAAGTAAACATTCGGAAGCTTCTCGTGTTCCTAGAAGTTTGGGTACCATCAGCAGTGTCCGCACCTTGTAAACTGGTTGCACAGGCCAGACTTAATGCAGTATCAAACTGAGCCAACAATCATAACAAAAATACACATTACAGCAAAGACACAGGAAGTGGCATATTTTGCCCAAAAGCTGATTAGATCATGCGACATTTTGCAATTAATTTACGACAGAAAACTAGAACTGGGGGTGACTTTTCATTTGGAATTTTTTTTTTTTAAATATATAGTAATAATGTCTTCAAAACTATAATTATTTCACAGATATCTCAAACCTACAACGCATGGAGCAAAATAATGTAACTCATTCGCTGCCAGGGGGGGGGGGGGGGCTAAAACATACAGCAACCAAGAGTACAGCATCCTAGTGGAATGGGGGGGAGGGGATGGGGGCGGGGGGGTGACACACAGCATCTATTTATTGGGGTGGTGGGGGGGGGGGGGGGTTATGTATCAGTGGGATATTGTAAAATGCAACACTGCAAATTCCCTGCAGACCAAGCACACAGCTCCAGCCACAGCCCTTCCCTGGAAATCAGGCACTGTTTGTTTCAGCAAGAACAACAGGAATGAATACATCCTGCAGCATACAGGAGGCAGCAGCAATGCAACATACCCCACTGTACATCACGGGGGCACGGCAGGGTATTCTGATTTTTTTTATAACATGTGTGTAAATAGATTTGATTGATTTTTGCGCATTTGCATCACATGCAGATAACATGCTCCCCCTGCAGTGCACCGACTACAGGCCCATCTGCAGTATATAGTACCCCTCTGGCCTTGCATATATACCATAGGGGGTGGAGGGGGGGGGGTACATTGGGCAGAGGTACCCAGGGGCACAGCTGTAACAAGGCCCTGGTAAAATGAAAGGAAGAGGGGGAGGCTGGCACAGGGTCTGTGCCTCAATGGGGAGCAGGGGAAGGGAGTAAGAGGGCAGGGCAGTTTGACTTACATGTAGGCAAGGAGGTATAAATGGAGCTGCGCCTGGAGGAAGAGGAGGGTGGTCACCGGGGCTTGGGGCCTACTGGTGGATTGCAGCCAGCCGAAGCCTCACCATCACCGAGGGGAGCAGGAGAGGGAAGGGAGAGGAAAGAAAGAAGGAAGGAGGGGGGCGGGAGGAGAGCAGACACAGAGAGGGGGGTGGGAGGAGGGGAAGGAGAAGGCTGCCGGTTGTGGTGGTGCTGCTGCAGCTTCAGCCCATTGATTGCATGGAGGGATGGGAGGATCCGGTTGCTGCTTCTGTGCAGGAGGATGCTGGCACCCTGGGATGTGGGTGCTGCTATGCAGGAGGGTGCTGCCACCCTGGGATGTGGGTGCTGTTGCTATGCAGGATGGTGCTGGCACCCTGGGATGTGGGTGGTGCTGTGCAGGAGGGTGCTGGCACCCTGGGATGTGGGTAGTGCTGTGCAGGAGGGTGCTGGCACCCTGGGATGTGGGTGCTGCTGGGTCTGCTTTGTAGTCTTCCTCCTTCAGCCCTGGATCATCCCTCCTGCCAAAGATGATGATGATGGTGTTGCAGCAGCAGCAGCTCTGCTTTGTGTGAGTATTATCTCTCTTCCTCCCACCCCCTGCACACTGTGATCCTGCTGCTGCTGCTTTCTCTTCCTTTCTCCAGCCTCCCCTCTGTCTATGTGTCTTCCCTCTGTGCAGCCACTTCTTACCCTGCCTGGAGGTGACCACCGGGTCCTACCGCCCGCAGGCTTCCCAGCTACAGCACAAGGGAGGAGCCTGGTGCCTGTGTATTCAACAGTCAGATGAGTATTAACCCCTGCGCCGCTGCCAGAGGGACCATGCATCGCTTTCAACTGCAGTGAATAGCTTGCAGTGTTTACTAACAGAGATGCTGAAGTGTGTGTGTGTGTGTGTTACATTTGAACAAGCACCACAGCAATAAATATGTACGTATGTATATACAGTGCCATTCAGATACTATACATAGCGCTTAACAGCAGTAATGCACGTGCCATAATAATATAACACATAATGGGAAGAAAACAATAGGAAAAGGAGTCTCTGCGCTGCGCTGAAGAACTTACAATCTGTATGCATACAAAATACACATACATAAATATATATATGTAACATTGTATCAGTATATGTTAAAATACACAGTGCCCAAAAAACATGTCTGTGAGTGGTTGCTCTGGCTTTGCATCTGATTCCCATGCTGTGCTTAAAAGCTGTGTTAACAGTGAGCATTAGCTTATTTATTTATTTATAAAATATTTTACCAGGAAGTAACACATTGAGAGTTACCTCTTGTTTTCAAGTATGTCCTGGGCACAGAGTTAAGACAAATAGTACATGGTTACAAATACAGTTACATAAATGAACAGGGTATACATTATATACAAGACATTGCATGCACAGTTAAAGAAAATATATATTATGGGCGTATGAAACAGTTACAGACCAGATTAAAATGTGAGACAGCCTTAGATTTTAAAGAACTTAAACTAGTGGCGGATGTGAGAGTCTCTGGTAGGTTGTTCCAGTTTTGGAGTGCACGGTAAGAGAAGGAGGAACGGCCGGATACTTTGTTGAGCCTTGGGACAATGAACAGTCTTTTGGAGTCTGATCTCAGGTGCTATGTGCTGCAGGTGGTAGGGGTGAGGAGCTTGTTCAGAAAGCTGGGTAGCTTGCCCATAAAGAATTTAAAGGCAAGACAGGAAAGGTGAACTTTGCGCCTAGACTCGAGTGATGACCAATCTAGTTCTTTGAGCATTTCGCAGTGATGTGTGTTGTAGTTGCATTGGAGAACAAAACGACAAATTGAATTGTAGAGGGTGTCAAGTTTACTAAGGTGGGTTTGAGGTGCCGAGCCATATACTATGTCTCCATAGTCAATAATTGGCATTAGCATCTGCTGTGCTATACGCTTTCTGACCAGGAGACTTAGGGAGGATTTGTTCCTGTAAAGTACCCCTAGTTTGGCATAGGTCTTGGTTGTCAGGGTATCAATGTGCATCTCGAATGTTAAGTGGGAGTCAAACCATAAGCCCAGGTATTTAAAACTAGTGACAGGGGTTAGGGTGGTGTTAGCGTTGGTTCTAATCTGGAGCTCAGTCGCTGGAAGCTTTAAGAATTTAGTCTTGGTCCCAAATACCATTGTTACAGTCTTGTCAGTGTTTAAAAACAGTTTGTTTTGGGAAATCCAGTTTTCGAGTCTCAAAAAGTCAGACTGAAGTATGTGTTGAAGGTCAGAGAGGCTATGGCTGTGTGCATATAGGATTGTGTCATCTGCATACATGTGTATTGAGGCTTCCTTACAAGCTGTGGGAAGATCATTGATGAACACTGAGAAGAGTAGGGGCCCCAGAACAGAGCCTTGCGGGACACCACAGGTGATATCCAGGGGGTTGGAGTTAGAGCCTGAGATGGACACATGTTGGGATCTACCTGATAGGTAGGACTGAAACCAGTTTAAAGCATGCTTCCCTATTCCAGAGCTCTGGAGTTTGTTAAGCAGGATAGCATGATCAACTGTATCAAAAGCCTTTGCAAAATCTAGGAATACTGCACCAGTGAGTTGTCCCCGTTCCATTAAACACTGGATTTCATTGCAAACTTTTAGCAGGGTAGTTACGGTGGAGTGTTTGGGAGGAAAGCCAGATTGGAATTGGCTAAGGAAATTTGTCTTGGTATAGTAATCGCTTAATTGGGAGTGGACACATTTTTCCATGACTTTGGATAGAATTGGGAGATGTGAGATTGGCCTGTAGTTTGAGACAGTTTTTGTCCCCACTTTTGAAGATTGGAACAACTCTGGCAGTTTTCCAGGTCTTAGGGATATGGCCTGCAGACAGGATAGAGTTGACTATGGAAGCAATTGGTTTGGCAATGGCTGGGGCACCAAGTCGTAGGAACCTAGATTGTAGTAAGTCGGGTCCGCATTGGCTGCTTAGTTTGAGTTTGAGGAGTGCTTGTGTAATCTCCTCTTCAGATACTGGGTCAAATTGAAAATTGTGGGCAGTGTTGGAAGGGGGTGGGGCTATGTGGGTACTCCCAGGATGAGATTCAGGTTTGTGGTTTGGGCTGCGTTTCGCTAATAAGTTAGTGGCACACCCCACAAAGTAATCATTGAATGCATTTGCAATGTCAGTGGGGTTTGTCAGAGTAATATCCCCCTTAGTGATATTACTTGGTTGTTGATGGTTAGAAGGCTGGAATATATTGTTGATAACCTTCCAGAAGTTAGCTGGGTTTGATGTATTTTGGTGGAGATTGTCAGAGTAATATTGTGCTTTAGCGTGCTTTGTTTGCCTTGTCCACATGTTCCGCAGGCATCTGTAGTGATTGAGTTCCTTGGTAGTGCCAGTTACTTTGTAGCTTTTCCACAATGTATCCCTGAGCTGGTAGAGTGCAATAAGGTCAGTTGTAACCTATGGAAGGTGGGCCCCCCGTACCCTTATTTTGCGTAGTGGAGCATGGGTATCGCAGAGTTTTAAGAACTCGGATTGGAAATAGTCGAGCGCAGAATCAGGGTCGGGAATTAAATCGATTCTGTGCCATGGCCAGTTGGTAAGGTCATCCAGAAACTGTTGTGGGTTAAAGTTTTTAAATGTTCTAGTGAGGAGAACTTTATTGCTTGAATGGGGCGGTTTAATTTTCCTTATAAGCTTATATGGGCTCCATGTAAGGCTGCTTCCATGGTCGGGCGCGCGGAAGCCGGAGGGGGCGTGCGTTGCGCAAGAAATCAGTTCAAGCTGATTTCTTGGCACCAGATAGGTAGAAGAGAAGAGGAGCACAGCTCACAGCATCCAAAAATGCAAAAATAAGGGCAACTCCAGACATGGAAAAAATATATATTAACTTTTAATGATCAGCTTGGCAATAGCATAGGACCACGCACCAACGCGTTTCATCCCTCAGGACTTTCTCAAGGTGTAGGGAGAGACATAGTGACTTACTATTTATTTAAAAAAACATTGCGCCAAAATTAGCCACTCGTGACGTCATCGCCATGCGTCCCGTGACCGAGTCGCATTATTACTGCGCGATTCAGACCTGAGCCGCGCTCGTAACTAACGAGATTCACTGGGTGCCCGGATTGGCTGCTATAGAGAAAAAACATGTTGAATAACATAACTTTAATAATAACAATGCGGACAACATAACAAAAACATAAAAACGGACTATTAACAATTCTAAATGTGAAAAAAACACAAATATGCACTACTACTATGAACCTAAGGAACCAAAGAAAACAATATTAAAAGAAAAAAATAAATCAAATGTATGTAATAAGCAAGGGATGTCAACACACACTCAAAAAAATATGAATAAGAGATAGTATTAATCAACTCTCTAAAATAGATGTGCGTGACAGTCACTGCATAGTACACATATCAGAAAATAGGTTCCATAGGGATAAATAAACCATCTATCCTTAAAACAATAGGGAAGTATATGTGTGTCATTGAACTACATATCTAAATGGAGCAAAAAGGCTAATGAATTAGCTGATATAAATAGAAATATAGTACACACATGTCTTACCCATACAGAAACTGCACAGAAAATGTATATCACAATATATAATCAATGTTAAAAAAACATATAGGGGTAAGAGCAAAATATGCTAGACTCATGAACCAAATCATAAGTCTTAGCAGAAAATGTCTGTCCCCAGATAAAAAATACCCCAAAAAAAGGGATCTATAAATCTACAGGAATCATGGGATGCAGGAAGTGAATAGTTTGCAAAAGTCTGTCTGCAAAATCACAGATGATATAGTCTCAATAACAAATATCTTGCGGAGAAAAGAACAAATGTATACATTATTTATCTAATAGTTCAAAAGAAGAATGATGGAACAATGAACAAACACAAGAATCATAAAAATAATAATCATAAAAAATGATCAAAGCAATAATCATAAAAAAAAATGATCACAAAAATTAGTGAGATCCCAGTGAGTGAGATTCATTCCGTGAGGCACCCTGGCCCTCAAAGTGAAGATCCAGAATGCCTCACGACGATCCAGCTGTAGGGTCCTATTGCCACCCCTCTCTAGGGGAGCAACTAATTCAATTCCCTGAAAGGAAAAATTACCGGGATATATCAAGATAAACATAGACATAACAACATCGTATTGTGCTAGCACACTACTGGAAAAGTGAGAAGTATAATTTCCAAACATTGGGATATTCTAAAAAACGATCCCGTCCTAGGCCCTAGTATTCCTGAAAGACCGAATGTAATCTTCACCAAAGCATGCAATCTCAAGAACAAACTAGCCCCTAGTGCACTCAGGGAGGCTAAATCCAAGGATAATATGTGGCTAAATAAAAAAGGTTTTTTTTGGCTGTACTAACTGTAAGGCATGTCGGTTTAAATCACAGGAACAAACAAAGTTCAACTCAAGTGTTACTGGTGAAATTTTTGATATCAATATTATTGATCGCACTATGTAGTTTTCTCTCTCTTTATACATGCGGTATATGCTGACGGAGTATCGATAGGGGGTCCGGTGCCTTTTTACCATCAAGGGTGGCAACCCTATTTGCCAACTGCTTATATATACACTTTAGTCCCGTGAGTAGTACAGCTATATGAGCCAAGACACTGCCACATTTATTCACTTATTGCAATACGTCTGCACTTATATTTGTGTATCTTGTTTTGTGTAGCGTGTTTGTAGCATGTTTGGGTTTTTCATTGGTGGCCACAAAAATGTGACGCGTTCTCGGGTAGGGTTGGTAGCCCCTAATATGGATACATCTGTAAACTACTGTATGTGGAATAATGGTCTAGGACATTTGGCCGCGGTTGTTTTGCCGCGACCCCATCGACGCCGGTGTTTACCCGCCACTCATTTCGCCGTATGACACCTCTCTTTATATATTTTTTCACATTAGTGTTTGTGTGCGGTGTTCTTCTTGCTACATGGTTTTTACCCACTCTGCCTATCCTGCTCACCAGGCACTCCGATGTGGTTTTCCACAAATCTGATGTAATGTTGCGCTTTTGCCGGGAGTTCTTCCCATTTCCTGGCTCCTGTTGTATCACTTTTCCACCCTGGCATGGCCTCATATTCCACTTCTACTTTCTGTAAAATTTCTTGATTTGCTGTATAAACATAATTTACTAATAAATAAGACTGCTTCACACCATATACAAACATTACATAGCATTCTTATAAATGAAAGCAATAATCCCAGCATCTTGGGGTTTTTTTTATTACTGTTTTTACAGTATTGGAACAGAGGGTCCTTCTGGAGCTGAACCAAGATCATTTCAGCTCTGAGCCCCCCCCCCCCCCCCCCCTAGTTCCTGAGATATTTACAGCTATAGGTGCGGGTGTTCTCTGCATACAGGAAAAATCAAAAGGCCTGCAAAACTGTACCCAAGAGGAAGTCACTAGAGATGATGTTGTGGCTTCCTATTGGACAACGGTGGCCGCCATGTTTAAATACCCAGGAAGTAACTCCGGCAACTAAAATTGTGAGTACCTATCTGAAAGTAGCAAGGCTGCACTCCAACGGACCCCGGTTACAATGAATGCCTAAAAATGGTTGAGACCTTTGCAGCTCATGGAATTTTAACCCACAGGCTTAAAACATACATACTAGATCCCTACGCTCCCTTACATGCTCTTACGCCAGGGGTGGCCAACTCCAGTCCTCAAGGGCCACCAACGGGTCGGTTTTAAGGATATCCCTGCTTAAGCCCAGTTGGCTCAATCAATGGCTCAGTCATTCTGTGGTGAAGCAGAGATATCCCAAATACCTGGCCTTTTGGTGGCCCTTGGGGACTGGAGTCGGACACCCCTGTCTTACACAAATAGCAAAAGATGTCCTGCTTTAAACATATGGAGATCAGTAATCATACACATAGTGTAGATAAGATAAGCCTAACAGATGTAAAACCTATTTGGCTGTCTTTATCTAATGGTTAAAGACCATGTTTATTTACTAAATAAATGTACTAATTTGTAAGTTTTACAAAACTGCACACCTTGTGTCTACTACATCATTTTCCTGTCTTGTTTTCAAATACTTTCTGGACAAGGTACCTGCCTCTCTGAACAAGCTCCTCACCCCTACCACATGCAGCACTTATCACCCGATATCCATCTCCAAAAGACTGTTCACGGTCCTAAGGTTCAACAAGGAATCCGGCCGCTCCTCCTTCTCTTACCGTGTACCTCACACCTGGAACAATCTACCTGAGACTCCCAAAGTCGCCATCCGTCTAAGTTATTTTAAGACTACAGCTGTCTCACATTTTAATCTTATCTGTAACTGTCACATACGCCCATAATCATATATTATCTTTACTGTATATGTATAAATACATAGCATGATGTATAACCTCTGTTCATTTAATGTAACCATGTATTTGTCATCATAACTGTGTGCCCAGGACATACTTGAAAACGAGAGGTAACTCTCAATGAATTACTTCCTGGTAACACATTTTATAAATAAATAATTAATTCACTCCCTAATATATCACGTCTGAACCTATGCAACAGTCAAAAAGATATAAAGAACCAGATTCACAAAGCAGTGCTACGCCACAAAACACCTCATAACTCTTGAAGACACCTTATGGGCCATTCACTTGAATACTAGAGGTTGTTTAATGCAGGGGTGCGCAAAATTGACCCGTACACCCCTCCCCCCCCGGCCTTCTCACCTCCCGGCTCACACCCCTAGGCACCCCTCCCCTTCCTCCTACAAGGCTCCGGCGTCACATGACATTGCGGGGTCATGTGACGTCACGTTGCCATGGCAATATGCCACCCCTGGAAATTCTCCCCTCCCCCCTGGGGGGGCGTGCCCCCCACTTTGCGCACCCCTGGTCTAATGGAATAAAACCGATTAGTCTTCATGGCCTAAAATGCTTCCAAGAGGATTAACATTATACAGATCTTTAGTAACATACTTACAATTCAATGTTTGTTTAGCTTAGCCATGAGCATGGAAAGCACATAGTGCAGGAGCGGCCAACTCCAGACCTCAAGGGCCACCAACAGGTCAGATTTTAAGGATATCCCTGCTTCAGCACAGGTGGCTCAGTCAATGACTTTGCCACTGATTGAGCCACCTGTGCTGAAGCAGGGATATCCTTAAAACCTGACCTGTTGGTGGCCCTTGAGGTCCGGAGTTGGCCACTCCTGACATAGTGGGTTATTAATGAAACAGAGATAGTGCCGCTCGGGCCACTATCACACAGAAACTGCTATTGAAATCAATCATACAAGTTATACAAGTCAATCAACTCAAACATAACATTGTAACACATTTTCCACTTGTTAGTTAAATGCAAAGAGATTGGCTTCTGATATAACATAATAAACATTTTGGGTTGTAAACTCCTCGTCCCGGTTGTCTTAACTCATATGTATTCTGTGTTATACAATGTTATTGTCCTGCCTCTCACATAGCCCAGTGGGAAATGTTGGCGCCAAGGTAAGTTAATACAATTGCAGTGCAATGCAACACTGTTACTAACCATCCCTTGTTTTATTTGGGCAGGAGTACAAGGTCTGAAGCAAAGACGAGCTCGATGATCAGATACATTGAAATGACGTTGTAATTATAACTAAGCCATTGTCTGTGTGCTGCTCTGAACTGCAGACAAAAGGAATCGCACTTGAAATACCAATATCTATGATATCCGAAGTACGTTAATAAAAATGACACCGCAAATGCATATGAAGGCAAACGCAAATTAAATGTGTTTTATTTCATAGAAAACGCGTTATGCAGCAAAGTTTTGCACCAATATATTTGGAGTAGAACGCATCTGTACAAACTGCCCTGCTGTGGTTATGGAAAATGCAACGGAAACTTGAAACAAACCTGGAAAATATGGGATTCTTTTCCCATTAAGTCTGTAGGCAACACCAATTTTAATCTCGTCCAGAGTATCCAAAATATCCAGTTTTGTTAATGCCAAGCTGGGAAAACATTAAATAGACCGAAAAGTTGTGATATTGTAACCATTTTATATCTATTGACACCCCCCCCCCAAACTACATGTTTAAATAGATGTTTCTACTTCTTTTTGTGACCTTATTAAAACTCAACTAGCCCAAATAAATAATGCATTTTAATGGAATGCCTTGATATTCATGCACCGTAGCTGCATCTTAGCTTCCTGTACAACAAGAAAGTTCAAGTTGTGTGTTTTGCACTTCAACTAAACCAGGGGCGGCCAACTCCCAGTCCTCAATGGCCACCAACAAGTCAGGTTTTCATGATGTCCCTGCTTCAGCACAGGTTGGCTCAGTCATTACAATGAAGCAGGGATATCCTTAATAGATGGCCTGTTGGTGGCCCTTGAGGACTGGAGTTGGCCACCCCAGCTCCAGACTGAAAAGAACAGACTTACGCAGTAAAGCCATTGACCATATGAGCGTATCTTAAAATGACCAGGTCTAACCAGCCACATCGCCTCTTCCTGCCTGTTGTCACTCCCCATTCATGGCCACGAGACTGAAGAAGAGTGCCAATTTCCTGAAAATAGAGGAAACACCAGAAGATTCGGGGAGTGCTCATACAACACTCTGCAGTCTATGGATTTACACATAGATCTATATGGAGAAAAACCTAACAAATGCCAATGTGTAATTAACGGGGAAGAATAAGTGTCCCTCCAATTAGTTGAACCATCTCAAAAAAATAAAGGTGACATTAACTCAATGGGTTTGAAAGGAGCATTTCCGGGTTCGGTTGTTTTTGTGTTATTTATAAAAAATGTTTGAGCAGGAAAAAATCCATTTAGAGTTGTCTCTTGTTTTCAAATATGTCCTGGGTACAAAATAATATACATGTTAGAGTAGGCAGACCTTAGGGCAAGGCGGGCGCAGGGCCCTGCGCTTCCTATTCCTGTCGGCGCCGGGATCCAAATTCCACCTGAGAGGAGAGGAGGGAGCTGGGGGGTCTCCAAACTGGAGCAGGACCACACCATGCTCACCCCAAGGTAGGGGGGAGGGGGTGTGTAGCTGCCGGAGGCGCGTGCGTGTATATATAGCTAGTGGAGATCTTACCGAATGCGAGGGGCCTTCCTTCCGCAGCATCGCATTGTCATGGCGACACGATGCTGCAGGAGGAGGAGCCCCGGCTTCCAGCATGCTGCCTTGGGCCCCGCCAAAGGTAAGGCTGGCCCTGTCACTGTTCTAGAGAACAAAATACGTGTAACATAATATAATCCTTCTAGTAAGGGCTGAAGGAGAAGCACGGTGGTAATGTCACTGGTGAACCGTATCAGCTCTCCTTGTGACTTTGGCCGAGTCTCTATCGCTCCACCCTTGAGGCAGCAAATTTAGATTGTAAGCTCTACTGGGCCGGAGGCTCGCTCTGCCTGTAACATTCTCCTATGTTTGGTGTACTCAATACTCACGTTTATTTGCTCTGTTGGGAAAGCTCCAATCCCGACTCGTGTAGTATATGCTTTAACCACACCGTAAACGTCCCCGATGTTCTGCGGGGGGACACCGAGACCCGTGCAAACTCCCCCCACTGTACAGTTTGATGATGTCACAAAGGGGTAAGTACCTGCGTACAAAAACATGGAGTGAAGAAAAACAATGTATCACTAGCTGAGGCAGGGGTGCTCCGCTCCAGTCCTCAAGCCCCCCAACAGGTCAGGTTTTCAGGATATCCCAGCTTCAGCAGAGGTGGCTCAATCTGAGCCTCTGATTGAGCCACCTGTGCTGAAGCAGGGACTGATTGAGCCACCTGTGCTGATGCTGGGATATCCTGAAAACCTGACCTGTTGGGGAGGCTTGAGGACTGGAGTTGGGGCCCCCCTGAGTGGGGTATTAGGAGTGATGTGTGAGCAAGCGGGAAATGTTATCAGACACCTACTGTAGGTTGTGTGCAGTTTAAGACAAAGACAATGTAAAACAACATTCAAATAATTTCCATTGTATTAATTATAGAGGTTTTTTTAGTGATTTATTTCCTTGCGCTGCTTAGTTATGAGTATCTTTAGGCTACATGCTAGTTCGAGGCTTCTGTAAATGTCAGTTATTCTTTAAAAATTAATGATCTCCAACACATGTTAAATAGTCTGTAGTTTGCCAGAAATGCTGTAAAATGGTGAATTGTTTTTAATGAAAACTACTATTTCGATATTCTTTGTTGAAATCCATCCAAACATGATCCTCCTTAGTATGCTCAGCCCACAAACGAATTATTGTACAATGGCGTAAATATCATTATATAGAAGGAAGTCTGAACATATGTGCTTTGTAGTAAAAATGTATGCGTTATAATAATTTCCATCCATCTGTTATTTTTATATAGTCAATATATTATATATGACTACAGTAAAATACTGTGAAGCCTTCTTCCCAATGCTGAAGAACATTTCAGCTCCACTGAAAATAATGGGACAACAATCTTCACCGGCACAGCCGGAATACACATGGCTATGTAGTGAAATAGGGCCAATGACTATATTGTGAAGTTTAGTAAAATGAGCCCTGATATTTATGTTAAAACGTCACAGCACTTCTATTTATTTTTTTTTACTAACCAAAGTCAATGTCAAGTAATGCAGCATTGGCGCCTTCCACCAATATCTTTTTGGGTGTACCATGAAGAGCTTCATACATGAAATACACGCCATCTCGGACCATGGGCCGTATTTTTTCAGAATACATCTGAAATATGAAATCAAATCTGTTCTTACCAACGCATGAAGAGTAACACAGAATAGACCAGTTAGATCAGGGGTGACCAATGCCAGTTCTCATGGGCCACCAGGTCTTCGACTGAGCCACTGATTGAGCCCCTCGTGCTGAAGCAGGGATATCCTTAAAAGCTGACCCTTTGGTGGCCCTTGAGGTCTGGCGTTGGCTACCCCTGCATTTGACCTAAACAATGCACACATCAAGTCCAGATGTAAGCGATATTAGTCGTGTTACCTTGAGTTTTTTCAGTTGTCCTTCAATGTCTATTTCCAGATTTGAAAACATGGACTGGTACTGATGGGCCAGGTTTTTAAATCTGCAGGTCAAAAAAGAAAGGGAATTATTTTTTGTTTAAGCCAGCGTGGTTTACCCAACAAACAGAATGTAATAAGGTATCGCAGGATCACAATAAACAGTCAAATATTGATATTGAGGGGAAGGAGTGGCTCAATGAGTAAAAACACTGACTGTGAACAATGACACCGAGTTTGAATCAGGGGAGTCTGGTTAAACCCCCGGTGTCAGCTCCTTGTGACCTTGGGAAAGTCACTGTATCTCTATCCCCCGGCTCTATATAAAATAAATAACTATTCTGTGCTATTGAGACAGTTTAAAACTGGTTTCAGAAGTATTGGTAACTCTTGTACGTTCAGTTTGAGCTGCAACCTCCTCCTTCGCAACATTGTGGTCCCAATAATGATGGTTGTTGTATCCTTGATGCAACATTAGATACATATGAATGTCTTCAAACTAGCACCGTACCATTTTTTTGCGGTTACATTTTGCATTTTTTTTTGCAAAAGTTTGTTTTGATCAGAATTTCACAAATGTTGCCAGACGTTTGCCAATTTTGCCCCTTTTCACCAGAAATGTAGTAACTGGCAGTATATTACGGGTCACCTGACCTTGCACATGGACTTTTAAT
This sequence comes from Ascaphus truei, assembly GCA_036426205.1. Lineage (NCBI taxonomy): Eukaryota > Metazoa > Chordata > Amphibia > Anura > Ascaphidae > Ascaphus > Ascaphus truei. The sequence goes on along the minus strand of CM071575.1, from coordinate 36,969,055 downwards.
GGTTGGGAAACTTTTTTGAGCAGAGCGTGCACATCTCTGCGCAACATCTGATACTGTTACAGGGAAGCATTTACTGGACGACATTCTTATCAGTGGTCAGCGTGCCAGTAAAAGGTAACCGTAGTTGTTTGCTTGATAGCAGAAGAAAATAATCTGGTTAAATGGGCCACAACGCTGTTCGGATCCCATTTCAAAAGTTTTGTGTTGTGTTTATCATTAGGATTAATTAGTATTAATGTTTTAGGAAAATACAAACGACAAGCAAATTCAAGTGGATAAACAGCATGGGAACGCAAGAGACTTTGAAACAATGTAACGTTAACATTACTTCATATACAAAAATATTCTACCTTAACGAAAACTCATCAAAGTCGGCCAGCAAGTCACAAATCCGAAGACCGGTCCGGGATGCTTTTGAAGAATATGTTGGTCCAATTCCTTTCTTCGTAGTGCCAATGCTAACAAAACAAAGACCGTGGTATTAAAATAGAAACAATTTTCAACAGCACTTATGAATATTATTCATGTTCAAGGCCATATTCAATATGTACAACTCTTGCCTCCCTTCATCATATTAAGGAAAAGAAGGGGCAGTAGCCGTGTTGGTCCTCTCTTCCATGTAGTAACAAAGGAGGGAGAGGGAGGAGGGGTATGATACCTTTTATTGGACCAACAAGTAGTTGATATGTTCCAAGGTTTCAAAACTCTCAGGGTCCTTCATCGGGTGACTCTGACCCTAATAGACTTGGAAGCTTGTAACATTTCAACTACTTGTTGGTCCCATAAAAGGTATCATACCCCCTACTCCCTCGACTCTCCATTGTTACTTCATTACAGTAGAGGCAACTCTTATTCGAACAAAAACCATTGGCAATTCCCCAAAAACCCCAGGAAACACCCAGGTACATTCTGAATACATGCCTTAAACTTTCCTTAAACTAGCCCCAGCATTTCTGCATTGATTAATGGCCTATCAGATTAACAGCGGGGGTCCCTGGCAGTCCCATTCAAACTGAATTGGACTGCCAGGGATCCCTGCTGTGTTAATCCTATGGGTCGTTAGTCAATGCAGAAATGCCTTAAACGTGCCTCAAACTAGCCCAGAACATACCCAGCACATACCCAGCACATACCCAGAATGTAACCCGGCTAGTTTACGGCAAATGTTAGAATAAACGTTGCCTCTACTGTATATTAACTAAGCAAATATGGTGAAAATGAAGCCAAATCAGTGTCCACAGTACTGGCACTTGGAAGCATCTCTATGGTTTAGATTTAAAATATCTTTCTAAATTCCTTGTATCAATCAGGGAATAATGTTCAAGCTTCAGTAGATACAGAAAATTGTGCTTTAGTCTAACTAATTACTGAGCAGTATACACAATATTTTGCTTTTATATCCAGACATGCTTTTTTTTCTTCTTCAAATTAGTATGTCATGTGCCAGCTACATATCTATAATGTCTAAGTGCAAATTGCACCATCGCACACAGAGGTTAATGAAAGTCGGAAATGACAACAACATCAGTCATTTGACAAAACCCAGAAGTGGTGGAAAACTTGACAAACTTCCCAAACAGAGAAAATACCTAACAGCATGAAGGAGTTGTAATATAATTACTTTTTCCCCTCTTGTGCTTGACGCTGCACTTCTTGAAGACCATCAACTGCCTGGTGAAAATCACAAACTAAATAGCAGAGAAACAGCATAAAAACCACAGAGAAAACAATGAGAATGTGATCATATTCACTATCCTGCGTAACTATCAAACAGAATGCTGCAGGCGACACTGCCAAACATGTATTCTCATTCGGAGCATCAAGTGTTGTTTAACACAGTTTGTCGAAGGAAAGGAACAGGTTGTTGGGTAGAAGTAGCTTTACTTTAACACATGTTTATACATTGTAAGATTAATGTGCCGCCGAGAATCATTCTTCACTGCCAGAAAGGCCAGCAATGCATTGGCCCTTCTGGGAGTGAAGAAGTTAACACTTTTGAAATCATGATCTATTATCATTAACACATTGATGGCTGGGAAGAATATTGCAGTATTGAGTAATACTCTCCACCAGTGGTGGAATAGATCAGGGGGGCTCAACTCTAGTCTTCACCCCCCCCCCCCCAACAGGCCAGGTTTTAAGGATATCCCTGCTTCAGTACAGGTGGTATCCATTAACACATGACCTGCTGCGAGGAGGGAAGGGGGGTCTTGAGGACTGGAGTTGAGCACCCCTGGAATAGATCATATTAAAAAATATATTTATAGCTTGCGTTGTTGGGCACAGCTAGTATATACACAAACATCGGTTTGACAGGATGGTGCTAACTATAATAATATTTTAAATATGCTTTTCTTCGTTTATATGAAATACTCACCAATGTGTGCTCTGTCAGATATTATTAGTCTTTTCTCCCAGTCCTTTAAACCTGGTAAACAGAAAGTTAAACCAGTTGAATTTCTACTCCGGCAATAAAACCCTACTATAACTGTAGCTACGCAAGTAGTAATAACAATAACTTTATTTCATATAGCGCTTTTCTCACAATGGGTCTCAAAGTGCGTCACAATTACAGCATAGCGCGCGGTACGCAGCACATAGGAATGTTACAGACACAGTCCCTGCCCAGATGAGCTTACAATCTATATGTTTTTGGTGCCTGAGGCACAGGGAGATAAAGTGACTTGCCCAAGGTCACAAGGTGCTGACACCGGGCATTTAACCAGGTTCCCCAGGTTCAAACTCAGTGTTGTTGGTATCAATCAGCGTCTTTACTTACTGAGCCACTTCTTCCTATAAGGAAGCAATACAAGGAAGCTGTTAAACTCCGTTACAGATGTCGAACGTACGATTAGGATGTACTGTTGTATTTCCTGCCCTGCAATGCGCCCTAGGACAATATTGCTGTTCTAATGATTGCTCTCATCGTGGTAATGTTTGTAAACATAGCTGGTCTCAGAGAGCCGGCGGTACACAGTGTATAATAAGTCTAATTAGGGGTGATATAATCAGGAGGGGAGTTTGATATTTCAATACGGTTCAGGCACGTGTCACGGTTACAGTTTTGTTTAATTGTTTTCCTTGGTGCTTCATTTTTGCAAATAGTTCCCTAACCCAGGGGTTCCTAACCCAGTCCTCAAGAACCATCAACAGGTCAGGTTTTAAGGATATCTCTGCAGGGCCGCCTTAACGTATGGGCACGCTGGGCAGTTGCCCGGGGGCCCCACAGCATAGGGGGGGCCCACGCACCCGGCCCATGCGTGCCCACCAATGCTCTCCCCCCGCCCGGCACCCCGTCTCGCTCTTGGGGTTGCCAGGTGTCCGGTATTTGCTTCCCCTGTCCGGTAAAATATGAGAGATAATACCGGACATGGGATAGAGCAGGGCTCGCTCTGCTGCTAGGGGGCTGGGCAGCTTCTGATTGGTTGCTGCTCTGTAATTCAGCCATCGGATGGTGGCAGAGCCTGGGGGTGGGGCCAAAGCGTCGAGGAAAAGCATGCAGCAGAGAGGTGTAGGGTGGTGTGTGTGTGTGTGTGTGTGTGTGTGGTGTGTGTGTGTGTGTGTGTGTGTGTGTGTGTGTGTGTGTGTGTGTCTCAGTGTCCTGCCTGTGTGTGTCTCAGTGTGTGTGTTTCAGGGTGTGTGTGTCTAAGTGTCCTGCCTGTGTGTGTCTCAGTGTGTGTCTATCTATCTGTGTCGTGTGTGTGTGTGTGTGTGTGTGTGTCTCAGTGTGTCTGTCTTTCTGTCTGTGTCCTGTGTCCTGCCTGTATATGTGTGTGCCTCAGTGTGTGTGTGTGTGTTTGCGTGAGTGAGTGAATGTCTGTGTGTCTGTGTGTGTGTGTATGTCTCAGTGTGTGTGTCTTTCTGTCTGTGTCCTGTGTCCTGCCTGTATATGTGTGTGCCTCAGTGTGTGTGTGTTTGAGTGAGTGAGTGAAAGTCTCAGTGTGTGTGTGTGTGTGTGTGTGTGTGTGTGTGTGTGGTGACAGACAGTACATACAGTACTGGCAACTTTGTTTAATTGCTCACTCACCCTTACTTTTCTTTTACTATACTAACAGTTTTCCCATTTTCAAGATCTATTAAAAATAACCACCATTGTAAATTCTCAGAAAGGCTCCATAAACCAGCTCTCATCACAGCAGCATTGCAATCTCTGCAGCACCCTTACTTACTGATCATCCCAGCAGCATTGCAATCTCTGCAGCACTCTTACCTACAGATCATCCCCAAGAAGGCAGAGCAGGTTACTTATTCAATGGCATGATTTAATATGCAATTTAAAGCTGGATTTTGAAGTCTAAATTTGAAAGCTACTGTACTGATAATGACGGGGGGGGGGGGGTGGGGGGGGCGGGGGGGAGAGGATGAAGGAGGGGGTGAGAGGATGAAGGGAGGGGATGGGGGGATGAGAGAGGATGAAGGGGGGAGGGTGAGAGGACAAGGGGGGTGGGAGGACAAGGGGGGGAGAGAGGATGAGGAGGGGGTGCAACAATCTTGGAATTTGTGGGAGGAGCAGTAAGATCAGTATTGCTCGCCATGTACAGTATGACTGCAGGTCAGTTATTTATAAATGATCTGACCATTACGTAATTTGTTCTAAATTTCACTCCAAGCATGCACCAATTTGCACTATTTCATATTCTATTTCCTAAAACAATCCTCGGAAGGGCGCTCCCTCCCAAGACTCCTCCCCAGATTTTTTACGAAATAGAATATAAATTGGTGCAAATTGGTGAATACTTGGAGTGAAGTTTAGAACAAATGACATAACAGTCAGGTCATTTATAAATAACATTCTTCCTCACCAACGATTCCTGCGCGCGTCGCACCTTTCACCATTGTGTCCAGTATTTTTGGACAAGCCACCTGGCAACCCTACTCGCTCTCCCCCCGCCCGGTACCCCGGCTCCGCTCGCTCTCCCCCCGCCCGGCACCCCGGCTCCGCTCGCTCTACGCCCGCCCGGCACCCCGGCTCCGCTCGCTGTCCGCCCGCCCGGCACACCGGCTCCGCTCGCTCTCCCCCCGCCCGGCACCCCGGCTCCGCTCGCTCTCCCCCCGCCCGGCACCCCGGCTCCGCTCGCTCTCCGCCCGCCCGGCACCCCGGCTCCGCTCGCTCTCCCCCCGCCCGGCACCCCGGCTCCGCTCGCTCTCCCCCCGCCCAGCACCCCAGCTCCGCTCGCTCTCCGCCCGGCACCCCGGCTCGCGTCACAACCGCTCGCAGCCTAGCAGTGCAGCACTTCCGGTGCCTGCTGCTGCTAATGAGCGCGTGGGAGGCTGGGAGCGACAGTGTAGGCCGGGCCCTGTGCACTGCTTTGCCCGGGGGCCCGTAATGTTGTTAAGATGGCCCTGTATCTCTGCTTCAGCACAGGTGGCTCAGTTAAAATGACTGATCCGCTGATTGAGCCACCTATCCTGAAGCAGGGATAGCCTCAAAATCTGACCTGTTGGGCGTTCTTGAGGACTGAACTTGGAAAGACACTACCCTAACCAAACAGCCACTCCTACGCCCTCAATTAAAGTTAACACGAATAGGACTTTCCTCTTTGTCAATGTGCACCAGTGTTAAATACAAGAGTTATTAATGCAAAGAGGAAAATAGCATCAACAGTAAGTGCAAACATTGTCACCTTATTAAAATACCCAATATTTCGCCATATTTACTAAGTATTCTGCCATAAGGTTCAATTTACAGTCAATTTAAGTCAATGGCTGTTAGGCCTCGTCCAGGGTGAGATCGTGCGATAAAAACGATGAAATTCAATGGTGGCGTCCATACTCTGCATGCACGTGAGCGTGGGGAGGCGCAATGCGTGCAGAGATAAGCATTTTTGTCTTTGTCGCGCTTGCCCTGGTCACGTGCGCGGTTCAGCAAATGAGGGCGGACCGCTCACGTGACGTCACGGACACGCCCCCCTTACGCGCAAAACTAGCAGGCCAGGAATTACCCGAGCAACATGAGCTCCTAACGTCACGGTGCGCTCGCTTTCACCCTGAACGAGGCCTAAGGTGTCTTCCAGCTCCAGGAGGTGGCATATAGCAGTGCTTAGTAAATATGGGCCTTTATGCTTTCATATAAATATGCTAAGGAGAGCCACATTTACCTTACCGTCTACTATCACTTTATCATCAAAACAGACATTTGTGACAGCGTGTCTTTACTATATGGGCAGGCAGGTAGAGAAGGAGAAAAACTGGAAGAGCACTACTGTAGGTATCAAAAAAGTAGAAAGGAGGGTGCGTATCCCATAAAAAGATTATTTATTGGTCATAAATAAATAATCTAAATAATCTAATAAATAATCTTTTTATGGGATACGCACCCTCCTTTCTACTTTTTTTGATACCTACAGTAGTGCTCTTCCAGTTTTTCTCCTTCTCTACTAGCCTACCCCTTGGACGGAAGCACACCTGGGGACCCCTCACCTTTGGATCGCATGGACTGTGCAGCACTCAGAGTGAGTCAATCGCTTGCTACATGTTTTCCTGTTCAGGACTTTATTTAGACAATTGGTACGTTATAGAGTGTTATTATGCTCAATCTTCCTGGTGTTACTGTTAACAACAGCGTCACTTATTAGTGAGCTTACCATCCGGGACTGCAACCCAGTACCTGTCTTCTATCAAGTTTATGTTTAGGGGTCCCCCCTACAAGTATCTGGTTATCCATTCATTCATTTATCCTACTGTTGGGGTCTTTAGCATTACGCAGTCACATGGTCTATATGGGCAGGCAGCAAGGTTTTAATCCAATCAAATCTTAAAGATTTGAAGGTCAGTTTCTACAACTTTAAGAATCATCGACGTCTACTGTACCTTTCTTTTCATTTTTTTCCGCTTCTTCGAACAGGCCGGGTAGGTGTATGACAACTCCGTTACCTGCAGGGACACGCGGACAAGATTTAAAAAAAGGAGAACTTACACTTCAAGGTGTCAGAATGCCATCACGCACATCTTTACGGAGCTCTGAGATGCTCGTGTGTTCCGCTGTTAAGAGCGGATTCATGAGCCATTAGTGATTACAGTTCTGTTTCGTGAAATATATGTTATTTTGCTGTATCTGAAAGTAGCTGCTGGGAGAGAAGAGCAGCACATTTGTTCTGTGTAAAGCTGCACATTAAATCCCATTAGGGTTATAGATTACCAAACGCATAAAACCTGCTTCTGTAGGAAAAAAAAAATGTATTAATATGCCACTGGGGAAATATGGTCTGGCTACATTTGTCATCAGAAAAACAGAAATACTATCATTTGGGGAGTTTTGTAATAGCTGTTTTTATAGATTTCTTACTAACATTAGATAAAGTCAGTGCTTTTTACAGTAAAAACCCATTAAGTAAACAGCCTGTATATTCAGGTAAGAGGGTTATAAAATAAAACACTCTGGGAAGTACTGAATACTGGCCATGATGCAATTTGTGCTCGTGCAGCTGTGTAAATAAACCCCCAAACAAGTGCTATTTTGTTTTTAATTATTTTACTACCATATATATTTGCTGTATTTTTAATACCTGGTTGTACCCACGTACCAGCTTCACGCTGCATAACCAGCAACCAACCTCGCACTGATGAGACCCAAAAGATCAAAATAGCTTTCTGTTAGTAGGTTTACTGGCTTTGCACTTCTTAAACCCAGGCTGTGCTGAAAAGCTGTGTAATACGGCAGGCATAAGCATTATGCCATGTTAAAATGGATAATAAGTGAAGAGTGACGCACTGTGCTCATTTGCATGTCATTACCCAGAATCCCTGGATGCAGTGCACTTTTGCTAAGCGATAATGGGAAATACAGGGTTGCAGACGTGTCTGAGATGCGCAAATACTGTTGCCACGTGGCCACTATTGACCCGGACTGTCCTGTATTTGGACACTCTGTCCAGTAAAATAAATTAGACGTAATACTGGATACTGTATGTATGTGTCCGGTATTACCTCTCTGGACATAGTGACCTGACCGGCTTGGGGGGCTGCAGGATTTTCCCAAGCAGGGAGAGCGCAGGGCTGTTGCTAGGGGGCTGGGCAACTTCCTCTATCCTGACTGGTTGCTGCTGGGTAATGCAGCCAATCAGGAGGAGGTGTCAGGAGCCTGGGCGTGGGGCCAAGGAGAGGAGAAAACAGCATGGAACAGAGAGAGGTGTGTGCGTGTGTGTGTCTTGAGCGTGTCACATCTTTCACCATTGTGTCCAGTATTTTTAGAGAAGTCACCTTGCAACGCTACACACAAATGTACCACAAGTGCTATTTTTATCTTCTGCAGTTTTAGAAAACGTATACATTTTTTTTAGATTCAATAAAAGAATGAGTAAAAAGTACAATTGGAAGGGGCATGGGACTTGAGGACTGTTTGATAGGGTGTAAGTTTCCGTAGCTGACCGGGGAGATACGAGCCCTGGGTAGCATCTCTGCAGGCAGAATCCGCGGATTTACCTTGTCACTGCGTAAGTGGGATGGTAACTGTTGCTTGTCAAGTTATGAGAGATAATGTCTGACATGTAGAAACAATTATACAGTTATCTGCCTTGCGATGCTACAGGCCAGCGGAAACACATCCAAGTTTATGTTCACTCTGACAGTACACAACTACACAATACAGAACAAATACAACTGAAATAGCACTGCAGTGACACAAAAAGGAATACAAGTTAACATGAGATTCTCAAAGAGAATCTGTCAAAAATAATCCTTTTGTGCTCTCTTTAAAAATGTTCTTAATGCTGCAGACCCAGCAATATCCTACATGTTTTTTTTTTTAACAAATCAGTTCTGTATTACAGTATGAGGAAATACTTGTAGCATTTTTTAAAAACAATTCTGAATAACATTTTTAATGTATTATAATGTAAGAAACGTTTTTTGTTTCTATAGCAACCATTTACCAAGTCACATCCCCTTCCTCTTCTGAAACAGGCTCTGGCCCGCCCCTTTTTGAGCCCTGCCCCCTCTAGCAGTGCACAAATTGTATCTAGTGACTGCCTGGTCACATGATCTTCCCCACAGAACTTTGCATCTTTGGTCCTCTACTGCTGCACTGACGGCCATTTAGTGAACCCCCCGAGCCGAATCTTCGCTGATTGATCACAGGAGAACGGATTGATCAGCAATTTAGCTAATTACTTATCCTTGTGTGGACTGTATTAATGCACATATTAAAGGGGGAAAAAAAATTTAAACAGCAGCTTGGACTGCTGCTTTAACATGAGATAATCGAAGAGAATCTGTCAAAAATAGTCCTTTTGTGCTCTCTTTAAAAATGTTCTTAAAAAGCAGTTCACAAAGTCAGCTGCACTTTGAAAGAAGGAAGAAGTTACCCGCTGTGTAAGTGGTGCTTATGGAACCTAGTTGTCATGTGATTATAGATTAATAAGGATGGCAAAGCAAAAACAGAATATACTCGGTTCCAGAACCTCTAAACGCCAGAAGCCCCCCAATAATCTTTAAATGGTTGGGGGTTATTAAACCAATTAATATCAGAAATCCCCGCTTCTGATTCAAACAAATAACGGTGAAGTGTTTGTATTTCGGATAGAAATGTAAATTGATCTCTCTAAGAATTAATGAAGCAACAGGAAATTGTGGATGAATGAAGTTCTGACAGGTGGGGTAACACATTTAGGTTATTCCTGACATGATCTGTCTGAGCCAATTAGAGTGTTTACGTCTGACAGCTGTGTCATCTGTTTGTCTACCTAAGGAAGTGCACAAGCAAAGCAGAACAAAACATTATTTTGTTATTGTCAAAGCATCAGTACATTACTACACAAAAATATCTAGGATACGTCTGCTAACCTAAAATATGTAACAAAACAAACCTATATTTGCCTTCATATACCAACTTTCTACATATTCTCATGCTTCACTTCTTAAACAAAATATCAAACAAACATGTACAATACTCTTCAAAATGATTCAATTGGACGGGGTGATTAACTAATGGGAATTGTAATCCACGCTTGTTTCCTCCAGAGCGGAACCTTCCGGGATGGTGATTTAATACCGTGGCAATGTGAATGAGATGTTCTAAGTCAGCACACACATTATATGACTATTCCCTTTAAAACACCGAGGACTTAACGTGTATAATTACCTAAAACATCACAGAGCCAGCTACTGCAGATTGCTATTTCCACCATTAAAAAGAAGTCTTACTGAAGACCGAAAACGCAGAATGTATTTCTCACCTACTTGAGGGATTTGTGTTTACAATTCTGATAATATTTTTAACCCTTTTTGGTTGATACTCAAGTTTAATTATGTTCTGGGGTTTTCGAGTTGTACAGAGAGGAAGAAAAAGGAGGAGCGGGGGGAGGAGGAGGGGAGGGGGAAGAGGGGGGGGGGTTAAGGGGAGAGAGAGAATGGTGGTAAAAGCCGACAGAATACAATGGATGGTAAGATTGGAGAATTTTATAGACTGGAATGGACCTGGCATGGTAAAAGATGATACGCTCCCTGTCATTGGCCTTCAGTCTGAAAACTGCGACCGTGACGCTATGGTCCGCATGGATAGCGGGATCGTAAATGGGGTTTTCCGGGCGGTGCTATTGCAGTTTACAGAATAGGGGTTATTGGTTGAAAATAGGGGCGTTTATATTGGAATATCAAATAAAAATATCACTTGTGAGCACAGTCACATTTCAGGCCACGGCCCCAGTGTCTTCTACAGCGCACGCTGCGCGAATAAACACCGCCCCTCAATGGGGCTGGGCCCAGTACACACCTCCGCGCGGGATGTGCAGCTGCGCTGTACTGCTATTTTTCCCAAAGACATTGAAACTGAATTTAGAAGTTGCGACGGAGGGGTGGCCACGCCCCCGCCGGCGGTTCAGCCAGTGAGGGCGAACCAGCCGCATGAGGTCATGGCCACGCCCCTGGAAAACCTCAGCCACACCCCCCCCGTCGGAAACTCTGCAGTCTTGTCCCAGACTGCAGATCACGAAGCGCTGTGCACGCAGACGGGCCCCCCCACCCGACGGGCGCGCGTTCTACAGTGCACGCTGGGACCGCGGCCTCAGACAGGTCTGCAACCCTGCTTTTCACCATTATTTCCTAGCATTCAGTGCTTCCACTGCAGCTAGGGATTCTGGGAAATGACATGCAAATGAGCACACAGTGCCACCTTTTACTTCTTATCCATTTAACATGGACCCCTATGAGCTTATGCCTGCCGTATTAGGCCCTGGACATGTTGCCTGCGTGCTTGCGGAAGCGTGCTGACGGGCGCTCCCGCTCTGCACTGAGCCCCTACAGCCACAATTAGAGCGGCTTTAGTAGGGGCTCATCTGCGCTTCCGCGCGCTTGCGGAAGCGCAGGTCTTGGGGGAATTTAACATTCCCCCGCTTGCCGGCGAGACAGGCCGGTCACATGAGCGGTTCGCCCAATGAGGGCGAACCAGCTCCGTGACGTCACTGGCCCGCCCCCGGCCAGTGACGCGCCCGCCCCCTGACGGCTGCTGAGAGCGCTTGCGGTAAGCAACCGCAAGGCCAGGGAAAGCACCCGCTTTCCCTGCGCCTCAGCGCGCCTCAGCACGCCAGCAGGGACCATGGACTCGGCCTTACACAGCTTTTCAGCACTGCGTGGGTTAAAGAAGTGCAGAGCCAGTAACCCTACTCACAGACATCTGTTTCGATCTTTTGGGTCTCATCGGTGAGAGGCTGGTTATACTGGTTTTGCGATATGAAGCTGGGATATGAAGATTGGAACATGGAAAAAAAATCTTTTAAACTAAACTCAATTTATAGTGTGACATTTTACCACTAGGTGTCCCTATAACAAAAGCCACCTCACTTGCAGGGTAAACAGCTGTCATTTCATCGTAACGTGAAAATGTATCATGAAAATGTTAAACAAAATATGGAAATAAATGAGCAATTCTCACTTTCCACTGTGGGTTCCATTGGCAGCCATCTTGAATCTGTCATGTCATTTGCGACATTGCAAGTTTAATAAAAACAGAAGCACATTCAAAACCCACATTAAAGCAGCAGGCGAAGCTGCCGGTTTTTATTTTTTTTAATTTAATTTTTTCCCTTTCATATGTGCACCTCATAATCCACACAATGATAAGTAGTTATCTAAATTGCCAATCGATCCATTCTCCTTTGATTGATCGGCGAAGTTTCAGCTCAGGTGTTCACTAAATGGCTGTCAGTGCAGTAGAAGAGGACAAAAGATGCAACGTTCTGTGGGGAAGATCATGTGACCAGGCAGTCACTAGATACAATTGGTGCACTGCTAGAGAGAGGGAAGGGCTCAAAAAGGGGTGTGCCAGAGCCTGTTTCAGAAGAGGAAGGGGATGGGACTTTGTAAATAGTTGCTATAGCAACAAAAATGCTTGTTACATTATAATACATTACAAATGTAAATCAGAGTTGTTTTTAACTAAACAAAATGCTACAAGTATTTTCTCATAGTACTGAACTGGTTTATTTAAAAAAACACACCTGTAGGATATTGCTTGGCCTGCAGCATTAATCCCACATACCTTTCCCTTGCAATGTAAAACACTTGTAGAATATGAGGAAGCATTTTGATGGGTTCATTTTGTTGTACAGAAGATGAGAGACAGAGGCAAGTTATGAATCTCAATGCTCCTCCATCTCTCTGACACTTACTGTGTTACAAATGGCATCTCAAATTATTTTACATCGTAAGCTTGTCTTCACATGTAGTCTTTTATCACACAATGTTTTTTCTCCTCCCTCCCACGTTGTACTTCACTGTGGAATATGTTGGAGTCACACACATAAAATATAATAATAATGAAAGATGATTGCCTGGTTACCCCAAAAGGAGAAGAGAAGGATATGTGGATTTCCACCTGTATTACAGATAGTTCCCGCTAACCTCTACGTTCTGGCATTCTGGCATTGAATAGATTGAAGGCGTTGCTAGTATGTACGGATGATATGTTTCTGGTACCGACACGCGTAACACACACAGCGTAATATCTGCGTTGTTCTTGAAAAATGTATGACAGCATTATTTAATACTTATCCCTCATTACTATCATTTTACTTTGATATTTTTGCAAAGGAAAGATCAGAGCTTGTTTAAAGTAATAATAATAATAATTATAATACAAATAATAATAATTATTATTATACCAACAATAATAATAATACCAACAATAATAATAATAATTATTATTATAGTGCCAATAATAATAATAATAATAATTATTATAATACCAATAATAATAATGATAATAACAATATCAATAACAATGATTATTATAATACTAATAATAATACCAATAATAATACCACCAATAATAGTAATTATTATTATAATACCAATAATAATAATACCAATAATAATAATTATTATTATAATACCAATAATAATAATGATAATAACAATAATACCAATAACAATGATTATTATAATACTAATTATAATACTAATAATAATACCAATAATAATACCACCAATAATAATTATTATTATAATACCAATAATAATAATACCAATAATAATAATTATTATTATAATACCAATAATAATACTGATAATAACAATACCAATAACAATGATTATTATAATACTAATAATAATACTAATAATAATTATTATACCTATAAGAATAATTACTATAATATAATACCAATAATAATAATTATTATTATAATACCAATAATGATAATAACAATACCAATAACAATGATTATTATAATACTAATAATAATACTAATAATAATTATTATACCAATAATAATAATTACTATAATATAATACCAATAATAATAATTACTATAATATAATACCAATAATAATCATACCAATAATAATTATTATTATAGTATCAATAATAATAATAATTACTATTATAATAATAAAAATAATAGCATTCTTAATTAATGTTTACAAATAAAACATGCACTTACCAATAAAGGAAAGCGCTTTGGTATTTATAATACCACTTGGGAGGAGATGGAAGTCGTATTCTTTTCCTTCAACCACCACCGTGTGTCCTGCATTATTTCCCCCCTAATACAAAGGGAATAATACAAAGAATGTCACAAATATATGTATATTGTATATTCAATCAAAACAAAAACCAGCAAACCTTCAAACGTTCAACAATGATGTGCAGTATTATCCTATGTTATCATCATCCTCTAGTGTGGGGGTTCCTTGTGTTCCTTGTCATGTGTTACACGTATGACTAATATGAAACAAGGTACGACAAATGAATCATTCATGTCTGCAGTTTCTACTGTTCAATGTGCGGAATAGGACGACAGAGGCAATGAAAAAGCACAATATTCACACTAAGGCCGTGTGTATATTGCCCGCGATGGGCGACGGTGACGTTGCCCCAAAAACAAAAGCATTGCCGCCGCCGCTGCCACCGCGTGCGCTTATAGTAAGCGCGACGGTGACAATGCGACAGAGCGACGTCGCGTTGCGAATTTTGGTAGCTGGCAATATTAGATTTTTCAAGGGCTGTCGCCTCATTTGACAGCCCCTGAACTAATCAAATGCCAGTACGCACGCGACACCGCCGCAAAGCGAAATATAACTTTCGCTAGCGGAGACGGTTGATGTCACCCGTCCCGCCGTGTTGCCCGTCGCGGGCACTATACGCGCGGCCTTAAGCAGCAATACTATTTCCTTTCTTTTTGTATGTATATGTAAAGCACGTGACACTGTAGAATTTTACATACTTACCTAAGCTGGCAATCGTTTGGTGCTCCTGTTATCCTGTTATAAATCTGTAAAAATCCTGATTGTGTGCCTAACGAAATGGCTGCCTTCGAACTCTGTGCTGCAGTCAGTAACATGCTGCAGCTGAAATGTAACATTATATTACTAAGTCTAACACTTTATTGTTACAGCTTTCAGAGAAATAGACAGTCTGCTATTTGGCACATAGCAACAGATCGGTTTGTGATACTTAGTTGCCAAAGAGCAGAGCTCAAAAAGGTGTGTACCAGAGACTGTTTCAAAAGTTGAAGTGAATATGACTTTCTAAATGGTTGCTGCAGCACCAAAGGATGATCAGTACATTAAAACAATCATCATCAATCATTACAAATGGCATTAGTTAGAGGGGAATAGGTGAAACACATAGCTGAAAGCAGAAATAGTTACTAAGTAATGTACAAAAAAGGAACATAGATTAGGAATATAAGAAAACACCATCACTATTATCATTTTATAATTTTGTAATTTTTGTAATTTATCATTTAGTCTTTATACAGTATGTTAATTTGATGTATGAAGTTATGTGAGTGTCTTTATATGATTGATATAATTTAAGCATAAGATATGATTTAGAATTTGTGTTGCAGTTCTTTAATGTGTGTATGGTTTTTGTATATGAAAAACAATAAAACAATGTATGATTTTTAAAAATGGCATTAGAAGTTAAAAAGAAATGCAGACAGTATTATCTAATACTACAGAACTGATTTATAAAAAAACAACATACAGGCATACCCCGGTTTAAGAACACTCACTTTAAGTACACTCGCGAGTAAGTACATATCGCTCAATAGGCAAATGGCAGCTCACGCATGCGCCTGTCAGCACGTCCTGAACAGCAATACTGGCTCCCTACCTGTACCGAAGCTGTGCGCAAGCGGGGAGACTATAGAACCTGTTACACATGGGTTATTTATATCAGTTATGCACATGTATGACGATTGCAGTACTGTACATGCATTGATAAGTGGAAAAAAGGCAGTGTTTCACTTTAAGTACATTTTCGCTTTACATACATGCTCCGGTCCCATTGCGTACGTTAATGCGGGGTATGCCTGTATAGGATTTTTCAAGTTTTGCTGCTTTAATGGAATTACAGTATGTCATTAAATTATAAAAATGAGATAAACTCAAAGGTAAGATATGAATAAAGACATATATACATTGACAGTAGCTGTACAAAGTTGCTAGAATGGAAAGTTCTGTTAGTGTATCATTTTTCATTTTCTTTCTTATCATGTATGTACTGCAGCACCTTATAGTATATTGTGTAGACAATTTAAAAATACAGGGAGTTACATACAGGCATACCCCGCATTAACGTACGCAATGGGACCGGAGCATGTATGTAAAGCGAAAATGTACTTAAAGTGAAGCACTACCTTTTCCCCACTTATCGATGCATGTACTGTACTGCAATCATCATATACGTGCATAACTGATATAAATAACGCATGTGTAACAGGCTCTATAGTCTCCCCGCTTGCGCACAGCTTCGGTACGGGTAGGGAGCCAGTATTGCTGTTCAGGACGTGCTGACAGGCGCATGCGTGAGCTGCCGTTTTCCTATTGAGCGATATGTACTTACTCGCGAGTGTACTTAAAGTGAGTGTACTTAAACCGGGGTATGCCTGTATACAGTTACAGAAGAGAGCATTTGAAATTTGATTATCTTACCATGGTGGTACAGAATAAAATTGAGTAGGTAAGCAAAGCTCTAAATGTAATAAGTCACATCATGTGTTAATGATTTCAATAGTACAACTGAGGGATACCCTTATTAGTACAATTATTGAGGTTTAATACAAGAAAAAAATGTTATTAAGTTTTAAGTATTGCATTTCAGTTGGCCAAGTGCTAAAATCTATTTCCAAACGTACTGTACTGTATGCTCATGTGAGCTGGATTAGCTATGGATAAATGTCGAGTATGGTGGCAAAGCTCTCCATCCTTTACATTTAGGGATTCACAGAACTTCGACTTTGACATATTTTTGGTATTCAAGAGATATACATCAAGAGAGACAGTTGTGTTTCTCTAAGGCAGACATCAGACTGTTATACCGCTACACATAATAAATAAACACAATGTATTTATATCAAGGACTAACTCTGAGGGTCCAATATCTCCATTATAACACAAGCAGTATTATTATTACTGTTAATATACTACAGTCATGATTACAACATTTTTTTTATTTCATATTGTATAACACGGTTTTCTAAAAATGGAACTCAAAGTGCTTCACCATTACAATATAGCACATGGTACGCAGCACATAGGAATTTTTACAGACAGTCTCTGCCCAGAAGAGCTTACATTCTAATTTATTTACCCACGGTCACAAGGAGCTAAACACTGGGAATTGAACAAGGTTCCACTGTTCAGTATCATTGTTTATAGCAGGGGAGCGCAAACTTTTTCAGCTGCACCCCGCTCACCTTGCTCAGCGGCGTCATATGACGCTGCAGGGTCATGTGACGTTACGTCACGTGACCCCGTTGCCATGGAGATTGATATGTGACGTCACTCTGCATGGCACCGCATCCCTGCAGCTCTCCAGAAGCACAGTAAATTAGTTGCAGAGGCCTCACACGATCCCCCGGCATTTAATTTAAATGCCTGGGGGGAAGAGCGCGGGACCTCTGCAACCGCCTGCGCTCCGCAGACAAATCTTCCGTCCCCCCTGGGGGGGGGGGGCGCACCCCCAGTTTGCGCAACGCTGATTTAGAGTCAGTGTCTTAACTCATTGAACCACTCTTCTCCCTGTAGCTTTTAATGGTTCGTTGTTATTTCATGATTGTGTTATTCTTCAGTAGAAAGAGTTCTTACCCCATGGAGCCCAGCAACATATGACTTTCCCTTCTATAATGGTTCATGTAATATAAAACCTGACCTTCTCCTACTGTATTTTTATTTTAGATGGTGCTGGGCTGATCTCAAGCATACCCACAGCAGACGGGAGCTTTAAATAGCTATCATATTTGGCCACATTCTGCAGTGGTATGATGTGTCATGTTCAGTGGGTAAAGCTATGAAAAGTCTCCTATTCTTGTTCATAAGAAAATGTTTACAGAAGAATATTGCATTAAGACTATAGTTTTACAGTTAGATTGTAAGCTCTTCGGGGCAGGGACTCCTTTTCCTAAAGTTAATGTTTTGTCTCAAATGCTTATTCCCATTATGTGTTATATTATTGTCACATGCATTACTGCTGTGACGCGCTATGTACATGGATGGCGCTATACGGTATAGTTAAGATATACATACATTAATCCTGGTTTCCTAATGAAATGTATTGAAACCTTGACTAATGCAAACTCTATACCTTTGTTAACGAAGCAACTCATGCTTCTTTTGAAGCAAAACTTCTTTGCTGGCACCTACAGGGTTTCATGGGAAAAAATCCTTGCGTTGTAACAAAAAAAACGTAACGCGAGTGACGTCACGGTAGTAATAGTCGTGCATCGCCGTCGCGCTCGCGCATGCACACATAAATACCGTCTGGTCTCGGCCTTCGGCGTGCATGCGCAGAGGCCTCTTGCGCTCCAGCACCGGTGCACCAGGAGCAGGACACGGAGACCACCTAACCACACACCCACACTGACACTTGCACACAAACACACACAGACTGACACACTGACACACACACTGACACACACACTGACACACACACACACACACACACACACACACACACACACACTGACACTTGCACACAAACACACTTACACTTGCACACAGACACACACAGACTGACACACACAATGATTGACACACACACACACAGACTGACACACACACTGACTGACACACACACTGACACTGACTGACACACAAGGAATTCACAGTTATTATAAATATAGAGGTGCAAATAGTTAAAACACACATTCTAAGTCAAACTTCTTTGCGTTTTGGCACTGAAATTGTGTTTTGATTTTTAAAAAACATCACCATCACAAATACCATTTCTGTGATAAAACAGTGACAAAAGACAAAGAAGTTTCACTTAAAATGCGCGTGCTCAGCACACTCACCATTTTTTAAATTACTGTTTTTATTAACATAGGATTGAAGCAGGGGGTCTCCAGAAGCTGAATCCCATTAATTTCAGCTCCGGAGACCCCCTGCTTCCCGAGATACAGACTTCCGTAGGGGGTGCCAGTATCTCAGCAAAGTTTTAAGTTCCTGCGTCAAGTTGGCCAATAAGAAGCTGAACCTGATGATGTCACGGCTTCCTATTGGCCCACAGGGCGCGGGAGCTTTGAAACTCTGCCATTACATGAACCCTGCTAGCCGAGCGAAGCCGCTACCGGCAGCCCCTATGGAGGTAAGTAACTCCAGAAGCAGGGTGTCCCCGGAGGCTGAAATGAATGGGGTTCAGCCTCTGGAGACACCCTGCTTCAAATCTATGTTAAAAAAATAAACAACATCACAAAGAAATTGCCTGCTTGGAGTGCCTCTTTAAATAGGAATGGTAGAATTGCTGTTTGTGACGGGGAAGGAAGGGGTTAAACTTATTTGCTATGCATTACTGTGTTTGCCCTGTCCCAGCCATTTTTATCCCCCATTTGCAGGCCATTCCCTGCCTGCGAGGTTAAAAGACAAGATGCATTGCTTGCCATACCCTCTAACCGACACATGATGACGATATAGAAGCCGGCATTTCAATGAGAAATACTAATTCTAGAACGAAAGCACCCAGAAACCTGATTTTTGAGGTGCAAATACAGTGAACCACTACATGCACATACATATCATTTTTACAGTTATAACACAAACGTAACATGTTGTTTTAATAAAGTGTGTAAAAACTGCAGATCTTAAATGTAAGGCAGGAGGTATTTTTTGTAAGTCCAAGCAGGATTTCCGTGGACATACAGCTGTGAGATGGGTGAATGAGCTGCGGTATTTTTATGACGGAGTCTCAAAGGGATCTGGCTGATTAGCATCTCCCTGTCTAAAAGAGTGTCAGTTATGAAAAGACCCAGAAGACCCATAATGTATACAAAACTGACATACTGATGCACAACAGATGTCAGGCTAGTGGCACCTCTGGGTCACAAATCAGACTCAGTGGCACCAAGTTATGGGTAGCCCAGGTATGCTAAGTGGCATGGGCGTCAACCTGACCCTTGCACCCTGCCCACCGGACAGCCCTTTTGACCGGTCTTATGAACTGTGGGTAAACTTGCTATTGGTGGGTTAATGGCTCCCACGAGGGGGATTGGATCCACATGTTAAAGATAGGTTTGGGCAGTCTATAACTGTGCCTCCCCAGGTATCCCCAGTGTGATTCCTGAATTTTGATCCATGATGTAAAAATGCAAGACTTTGTTCCAGCACAGCGGCAACCGGTCCAGGAGTGAAGGGGTTAATAACAACGTAACCACAGGACTTTTAAACCAAGGTTGCATTTCTGGTGCTTGCAAGCAAAGGACAATTTCTTTCGTTCCAAGGACAATTTATTTTGTTCCCTTATCCCAGTAAGTGTTGTTTTAAGTGTATTCTACAGATGTTGTGTGTTTGTCTATTAAGGAAATAAATCACAATTTATTTTGCAACTTGTTCTGTTCAATCAAGTACCCAAAAATATCAATGTGTTGATAAAGTTGGTGTCCATCGTGACACTGTTTCTGCTGAAAAAATATTACCACACATAGCTCTTAATCTTCTTATTTATTGCTGTACTTTTACACTAAGGGGGTAATTCTATACAGCCCGATGCTGGCATTCAGGACTTGTTCGTCCAATTATCCCCATTGACTTTAAGGGTAATTTTTGCCCAAAATGGCCTAAACACTGCATCAGACTATATAAAACAAAGCCCTAAGTATGCAAATAATATACCATGAAAGAGAAAACCAGTTTAGTGATAAGTCAAAGACTGAGCCACCTGTGCTAAAGCAGGGATATACTGAAAACCTGACCTGTTGGTGGCCCTTGAAGAATGGCATTGGCCACCACTGATCTAGTGGCACCGGAAATGTTTGAGTAATAGTGGTATATATCAGAAGAGATAAATTAGGTGACCATGCCACAGAACCACAAGAAGACCGGATTCCGATACTTTAAGCGGGGACATTTATTTTCTAATCTTATTTCGCTGACACAATCCGTCCCTGCTGTATTGTTATGTAACTTCCATTACTTAGGGATGACTAAACAAATTAAATCTGACTTGTAAAATGCTCCATCATCCAGCTTGGTGCTTTATCTTCTTACAGGGGACGGATCTTCATGATGTGGCAATATTCAGCATGTGGCCTGTGGCAGGGGTGCGCAAACTGAGGGGCACGCCCCCAGGGGTGTCGCAAGATTTTCTGGAGGGGGGGGGGGAGGAGCGTGGCAGTTACCGAGGCACTGCGCTTCCCTGAAGGCAATTAAATAAAATGCCTGGGGACCGCGCAAGGCCTGTAACTTCTTTTACCTTGGCTTAGGCGACGCGTCGCCATAGCAACCACACGGCAAATTTTGTCACATTGCCATGGCAACGTGATGTCACATGATCCCACGGTGTCATTTGACTCCGGAGCCAAGCGGGGGGGGGGGGGAGCAGGCAGGGGGAAAAGTTTGTGCACCCCTGGCCTAAAGAAACAGCTCCTACCATTTAGATGGTCATTTGTAATTCATTTTCAATGCAAAGCCAGCAGTACAACCAACCTCACACTGATGAGACCCATTAAGGTTGAAACATGTCTGTGAGTGGTTTCTCTGGCTTTGCATCTGATTCCCATGCTGTGCTTTTAAAGCTGTGTTAACAGCGAGCATTAGCTTATATGGGCTCCATGTAACCATGGTTTTTCAGACAAAAGGTGACATTTGCATGTCATTTCCCAGAGTCCCTTGCTGCAGTGGAAGCACTGTATGCTGGGGATAATGGTGAAAGGCAGGGTTGCAGACCTGCCTAAGACATGTGAATGTGCTCACAAGTGAACTTTTTATTTGCTATATGCAATACGGTGGAGGTTTCTTGTTGCCTTTTTCACCCACCATAACTTAAAACGTATATATATCTCTGGCAATGCGAACATGTATTTTAACCCCTTCACTGACATAAGTGGTCATATTGCTTTTGGCAATGAAGAGGTTAAGAGTAGTTGTTTCCGGAAAGCGGGACGAATAGTGATTGGATGGCATGACATTATTAGCCTCTTAACAGAGGTATATGGAAATAGTTTGGGATATGAAATATGTAAATGAACTAATTCTCACATTGCTAGACTGCCCTTTGACTATTCTCATGTAATGAGTCAGACAATTGTGAAATGGTAGAAAGCAAAGTCTACAGACGTTTTCAGCTCTGACCAAGCATAAAATGAACTACTGCCAGCCCTAGCCCTAATATAGCAGGGGGCCTGGAGGCATATGTTGGTACTTGTGCAAGTTATGGTGAAATCACAGCTAGGAGCCCAAACGGAAAAAAACACAGCTAGACATATTAGGGCAATTGGCATACCAACTCCTATCAGCCTTCATATGTATAAAGAAACTCTGGGGGAACGGATAAAGTAAATGGACAAGTCTGGTCTGAAACACTTGGAGTGAGTCTCCGTAGAGTGCCTCATGGTTCAGTCTCACTGACCTCGCGGGGGCGATTTACGTATAGCCCTGGTAGGTTTGGGCTATTATTCTGTCCTCCTTCTGTGCAATAATACCTGGTAAGGGCAGGTTTGCCAGGAGTTAAGGTGCCCCCACCCCCCCCACCCTTTAGTGTCCCACTTACTATCTTTCTGAAGACCAACACCGACCCCACACCCCCATGACCGACAGGACCAAACTCTGCCCATTTGGCCACTCTCCCAACTTCTAAAAATTCGGCAACGGTTTAGACACCACGGAAGTGCTGGGTTCATTTTGGCATCATTTGAATACCCTTGATTTATTTGCAACCTTTAATATCAATGTCAAACTAGTTTTCAATAGAGAATGTGCGGTTGAAACCCATCCCGGGAGTCACATTGCGAAGCCAGTATAACCAGCCTCACACTAAAGAGAGTCAAAAGGTCTAAAAAGCTGTCTGTGAGTAGGCTTACTGGCTCTGCACTTCCTTTCGTCTCAGGCTTTGTGCGAAAGCTGTGTCAATGGTGCAGGAATAACTTATAGGACTCCATGGTTACACAATGGAAAGAGCAAACGGTAACCCCTGGGTGCTTCATTTGCACTGCCATTTCCCAGTAATCCTGGCTGCCAGTGGAAGCACTGTTTAGTGGACTCAATAGACGACCCAAACTAATTGACCGTGGAAGGCAGGGTTGCAGACCTGTATGAGACATGTGAATGTGCTCACAAGTGATACTTTTTATTTGTATACTAAAGAACTAATGGTCATAGAAAGAATGCAGAACTTTGGAATGAATAAACATACCACTTTCCTGTGACTTGTCATACCACTCGTTGCATTCACACTCCCAGGCGATGCCACACTGGCTTACCTTTGTCTTACATTACAGCATCCCGAGGGGTCAGCTATCTGTATTTTTAGATGAGATGAACCTTTCAAGTGGAAAAACAAATTAATTTGCGGACGTTGAGACATATAACAGTCTATTCCATTTTCTAAATAAACCCAATGGTAATAGTGTCTCATACAAAATACCCAATTTCAATCCACAAGCAACACGTTATATTGCAAGTGGCAATAAAAAAAAAAAAGGAAATACGGGTGACCGTGAAAAAGTTTTCTAACTTCAATAAGACTCTATCTGAGTTAGGGACACGGTGCCAGAAATCTAAATTGTACAGTAGCTGTATACAACCAATATAGATAAGATATGTAATAGATAGATATGAAGGAGTATATATCATATATTATCCTAACAAAATAACACTATAACAGGTACTAAGGAAGGTGCCCACCACTTATTGTCCTTCTAATTTCAACTAGTAAAGTATAACATTGGAATTACGTCTGTCTGTTATGCTAGATTGCATGACGACTTATTACTCCTAGAACGCGTTTTTTTTTATTTATTTCCTGAATAAAACCTGGGATATTAGGATGATGGTAACAAACACTGCATTAAAAAAAAAAAAAAAAAGTGGGTATAATAGAAACATTCCCAAATAAAAAAACAACGTTGCCAAGGATTTATTACACATGTACCATTTACATTAAAAATGCTTCATATATAATGTAAGATCAAGTGCGCGGTTCCTAGCAGATAACCCATGGGTGCTGTCCTTCTAGGCAGGCACATGGGGGTAAGTTTCATGAGATCAGTAAGCAGCTTGGGAAGTAGAAAGTGTGGTACCATATACGTATATCTTATACTATTAGTGGTAACTTATACTATAAGTCTTATAGTGGGCTAACTTATACTATATAGTTGTTATAGTCGGTACTTTATCACCTCATAGTTTGGTACGTATATACTATTAGTGGTGTTATTTAATAGTGGACTTATATAGGAGAGTGGTATCTTATACTCATAGGATACTGGTATTTAATCTATAGTCTGCTATGTTACTTATACTATAGTGGTACTTATACTACCTAGTGGTTAGTGGTACTTATACTATAGTGGTACTTATACTATAGTGGTACGTGGTTTTACTCACCCTATAGTGTACATCTGGTGTACTTATACTAAGTGGTAACGTGGTAACTTATGGCTCTATTTGGACTTTAACTATAGTGGTTCAGTTCCGTCCTCTAGACTCCCATCCTGAGGACATACCTGACACCTGCAAATATGATGTCAGTCAGGTGGCCAGAAGCGGTCGACCCGAGCTTTGCCTTGTGCACTTCAGTCCCCCCACTGTCGACCCAAGGTACCACCGGTCCACTTTAATTATGCCACCGTACGTGTCGGGGTCTCCTTGTGCCACCAGGGCCGAGGCGGCCCCGTCGGTGGGTGCTGCGGTCGTTGGAAGACCGGGTCCCGGACATGGTCCCGTGTCCTGTGTGGGAGCCTGCGCTGGGGATTGTCTGTCCGACTTCAGAGCCCCCACACTCAGCAGTGACAGGGAGCTCAGCTGTGGGGCAGGGGGAGGGAGAGGGGGAGAGGGGAGCAGGGCTGTGCAGGGGGAGGGAGAGAGGGGAGCAGGGCTGTGCAGGAGGGAGGGGGGAGAGGGGAGCAGGGCTGTGCAGGAGGGAGGGGTAGAAGAGAGCGGGATCGTTTTCAGGAGGGCGGGGTGAGGAGGGTATCAGAGGGACAGTGTGCAGGGGAGAGGAGGGGGATTGATAGTGTGAGGGAGCAGGGTCAGAGGAATGGTGTCAGGGGGGAGCAAGGTCAGAGGGATAGTGTGAGGCGGGAGCAGGGTCAGAGGGATAGTGTGAGGCGGAAGCGGTCAGGGGGATGGTGTGAGGGGGAGCAGGGTCTGAGGGATGGGGGTTGGGGAGGGGGAAGTGGAGGGTCAGAGGGATAGTGTGATGAAAGGAGAGGGGAAGCAGAAGGGAATAGCCGGATAGTGTGAGAGAGAGTGTTCCCAGTTCCCCTCACAAATCGCTGTACAAATGTAATGACAAATTCGCAGGATGATGAAAGTGGGGTGTAGGAGAGAGAGTGGGGTGTAGGAGAGAGTGGGGTGTAGGAGAGAGAGTGGGGTGTAGGAGAGAGTGAGGTACAGGACAGAGAGGTGTAGAGTGTGGGGGTTGTAGTGTAGAGAGTGGGTACAGGGTAACAGTGAGAGGGGGTTAAGGAAGAGAGAGAGTGGGGTACAGGAGGAGAAGTGGGGGGTAGGCAGCAGGAGAGTGGGGTTATTAGGAGAGAGTGAGGTTACAGGTAGAGTGGGGTGGTTGAAAAAGGGGGGAGGGAGGTGTAGGAGAGCTGAGGTACAGGTTAGAGTGGGGTTGAGGAGAAGAGAGGGGGTGTAGGTGAGAGAGAGGGGTAGGAAGAGGTGGGGTGTAAGGAGAGGGAGAGGTTGTAGGAGAAGAGTGGTGGTGTAAGGAGAGATGGGTGTTTGTAGGAGAGTGGGGGTGTTGGGTGTAGGAGAGTGGGGTGTAGGAGAGAGTGGTGTAGGAGAGAGTGAGGTACAGGGTAGAGTGGGGTGTAGAAGAGTGGGGTACAGGGTAGAGTGGGGTGTAGGAGAGTTAGGTGTAGGAGAGAGTGGGGTGTAGGAGAGAGTGGGGTGTGAGAGAGAGTGAGGTGTAGGAGAGAGAGTGGGGTGTAGGAGAGAGAGTGGGGTGTAGGAGAGAGAGTGGGGTGTAGGAGAGAGTGGGGTGTGAGCGGCCTTTAATAAACATGCTCTTTAAGCTGCTTCTCCATATCAGGGAAGCTTATGAACCGCATTGAAATAAATTAAACAAACTTTACTGACCTAGAGAAGCAGTTTCACAGCATATTGAATAAGGGCCCAAGTGTGAGAGCAGTTCCCTCCCTCACTATACATTTTTTTTGTCTATTAAAGTGGTGACCCATCTTCTGAATTGTAACATATAAACGCTGCACACTTATCTTAACTGATGCTAGGATATAATACTCATTCATACTCGCAGCTTAGCTTTTTGTAAGAGAGACATGCAAACGCTCATCGAGTTTTAGCTTTGGAGTCTCACTGATCACACTTAGCACTTGTCTGTGTCACAGGTTTTGGACCGTGAAAGTTGATATTTCGGGCAGGACAAAGTTAGAACTCATTTTTAAAGGGCCTTTCCTTTTTGAGGAAATCCTTTTGAGAACTGAATCAACAAAGCGGTGCTGCTTGTGTAACAAGATTAGGAGTTTCTCAATTCCAGCAACATGACAACATTTTCATGCACTTTGACCAGTGTGTACGATTGTAGCAATGTTATAATTGACCCAAATACATATTTGCTACGTTGTTGTAGTAACTGGCGACCTGTCGGATGGTCCCTACACCGCCATGGTTTTACTGTTCAAGGTACAGTAATAGTGTACTATTGTACTAGGTAATAGTGTACACAGTATTACCCTATTAAATTAATGTAAGACTGGTGGCATTTGTGTACAACTTTATAAAGACTTCTGTACCATGAATTCTACTCACAGATTAACAATTGATAGCATAATTATTAAATCCATTAGTGCAGTGATTCCCCAACAGGGGGTTCGTGAGGGGTCTCCAAAGTGTTCATCCCAAAAAATATGTAATGGCAGATCCCTGACATGTAGCGGGTTCCTGAGCCCGTGAAGGTGCTGGGCACTTAGTAAAATCCCAAACTGCACCTTAGTGTGGGGGGTGTAGCTGTCAATTACATTAAAGTCGCTCCCCACCATGCTTTGCATCCACAGCGGCAATGCATTGTGGGGCGTGACTTTGGACACTCTCGCAGTAATTGAAAACGACACCCCCCTACGCGGGTTGCACACACTGGAGGGGCAATCTGGGGCCTTATTAAGCATGTGTTCTCCCCAAGATCTTTGGACACTACACTACCCGGGACCGGTCCCACGGTTTTGTTAGCAATAGTCGGAGTATTCAATAAGATTAATTAGGGGTTCGCAGAACAAATGTTTTCTCGCAAGGGGTGCACAATGTAATTAAGGTTGGGAACCGCTGCATTGGTGCAGGTTTAGTTGTGCTTGTTCTAATATATACCCTAAATCAATCTCCATTGTACTAGAACGTTAAAAATAAAAATCGTGCCAAGCATCAACAACTCGTTTTAGCATAATATACCAAATCAACATAAGAAACTGAACAGGTGTGCTCGTAAAGCGATGTATCCAATGTCCTTACACCGATGTCTCAACACGTCCATGGAAACACAAGCTACTGTAATTAGGAATAAATGCGTTTACATGATTTCCTATAACTAGTGGTTCGGTTTTACCTCAAGTGGATTTAATGTCATTGTAAGAAGCATATTTACTATCATTTGCTTCCACGTAATTAAGTTCTACTCTCCTCAAATCCTTAACCATCCTGGTTGTTGTGCATAGACAATCATTTCCTAAAGTAAAGTAGTTTCAAACAATTGCAAGTATAAGGCAGTATTAATCCCGACATCCATAAGTGAGTTCTGATAGGGACAGTTTTTGAGGGCCTCTTTTCATCACCAGGTCAATTGAAGAGGTTTGTCTTGTTGGTTTCAGTTTCTATTGGGCCCAGTTATGTTCTATGACCTAAACAGGGGTAGCCAACTCTGGTCCTCAAGAGCTACGACCAGATCAGGTATTTAGGACCGAGTCACCGATTGACCTACCTGTGCTGCAGTAGTGATATCCTGAAAACCTGACCTGCTGCTGCCTCGAGAACTGGAGTTAGCTACCCCTGATCTAAAACAAAATCAATGACTTCCTTCACCTTCCAACACATTTGACAAGAAACAGTATTTTTCCTCATAAAATATCTATTTAAAAAAAATGTTTTCACTTTAAAATCAATACTACGATTTAAACAAGGTGTTCTGATTGTGGGTGTGTGGGATCCAAAATGGAATGTAATGTCAATAAAAAATACACAGACGGTTGACACGTAAAATAATTTATTAAAGGTAGCAGTCTGCATTTTACAAAGCCCGGCTGCAGCTGAAACAAAAAATATAAGCACTTTTGTACTGTATCTGCCAAACATGTTAATATATACACCCTCAATGCAATATTTAGGATCATTGCGCTCATGTATAAAATAACGCTTAACTGTTTATTAATGATTTTCCTACACCATTAAAAATATTAAAGGTTATAGACATTCTGTTCTTAAGCGGTTGTTAATTCTGCTCCGATTATTAATCAAGTTCTGTCCAAAAAGATGGCATGAAAATGGGTTTATTCTGAGCGGAGACATTACATTTCTGAATGACAGCATTTAATACAAATGTATAAACATACCTAGTGAACGCACCTTTGATCCTTAGGCCATGTTCATAGTCCGCGCGTGCAGCGCAAACGAAAGGCCGTGCCTCAGTGAGGACGGCCATAGAGTGCACGACTGCGCGCAAAAGGAGTGGCCGATTTTTCGCGAGCCAACATTTTTTGATTTTGGCGTGCGACGGCCAGGTCACGTGAGCGGTTCAGCCAATGAAGGTGAACAGCTCACGTGATGTCACGGCACCACGTCGCACACGTCATAGGAATCCTACAGGCCACGGAACGGTTCTCCTACAGACGCGCGTTCTTACTATATCCAAGGCCTTAGATTTTTTACGAAGATACCACATGCCCTGTATGAGATCTGCAGTGGAAATATTTGGAAATGAACAAAAAAAGCAGAAGGTTTTTTTTTTTAAATGCAGATTCCCTTGTTATCTTACATTTCTAGAAAATACAGATCTGCAAGGTACTGTAAATGTATAGAATACTGATCTCTGAGGGATTCTAACTCCTGGCCAAGTAAAAATATATGTTATAAAATATATATACACAGACTCTATAAACAGATTAATGTTAAAATCAACGCAGATACTTTGTATGTATGTTTACTTCTCAAAGCTCTTTATGGCATTATATTACTTGAGTTGTGTTGCAAATTGTTGTTATAACTAGCAGAGACTATACAGTGAGCTGAAGCAGAGACACCAAGATGAGTGGAAGTTTTTGCCAATCGTTCATTTCTTGTTTATCTTCTTTGTTCTGAAACCTATAGAAGAAATTAGAGACAATAATGACACATTAATGACCTTTCAGTCATCTTTCAGAGAGGATAAACATTATCCTCTCCGCCTAATCTGTCTTGCCCACACTTTGAACATTTGGAATACAATTACTTTCAAATTCTGTTTGAACGGTTGGTGCCAAATGTAATATACTATGAGGTTATATTATTTTTATTGTGACTCTTATCAAATGTAGGGATGTTCAGTATCAAGGCAATTTGGGAGCAAAACCTGGGTATTATCACCCCACACTTCCGCATCAAAGTATCTCTAGATTTCTCCATCCAATAACATTAGTAAAGCCCTAATATATAGTAAAGTAACTACAGAGAGAGGAATACTGTAGGTAGTATGATGTCATTTATTGGACCAACCGATATTTGACGAGTTGCAAGCATTTGAACCTCACAGGGTGAGGGTTCTTCATCAGGTATGCAAGGTGCGAAAGCTTGTAACTCATCATCAACTAACTGTCCAATAAAAGCCATACTTGAATGGCAGCTACTCCAGGATTTTGGGGTACGATAGGATCGTGGCTTAATGGATCCCAGTCTAAAGCTACACTACTAAATCTCTGCCCATTTTAAAGTCTGGAAATATGGAACATTTTTAGAATGAACCACCTTAATCTAGGGACGAGTGGAATTTCAATGGACTAATTGAAGGTCTCTCTTCATCAGAGATATGCCGAATCCAATTCATCACTCTAAGGCGTGGAATATAGTGTCATCTATTATAATTGGGTGGGTTAGCCAGATGTTTCTATACTAGGGGCGCACGCGCACAGCCGTGAGCGGTGGCGTGGTAGACCAGGGAAAATACAATAAAATTGTATTTTCGCGCTGCTGCCACGCCACGAACCAATCACAGCGTGGCCTAAAGCTGTGACAGAGTCACGCCCCCTAACCGCGTGCGTCACCGCTTGCACCCCAACAACAAAACGCGCACGCGGCCCGCATACGCAGCAGCGAGGACTATAAAACAAGCCCTTTGAGGGCTTCACACTACAGTATTTGAAAAGGAAACATTCGGCAGGTCCAGGCCCTGGGAATGTTTACCATGTCCTCTCCCAATGCGTTCTTCACTTTTAGCTTGATCAGCAGGTCGTTTTTTTCCCCTTTCATTGATAAAAACATAGGTTAGAAATGGGGTCTTTGGAAAAGAGATTACTTAGGGAGCACATGTACTTTCGCCAATGAGCTGCCACTGGGTCTATGTCATCTTTATAACCACTAGGAACCCAGTTCTGTCCAGTGCCTTATACAAAAAACAAACCAAAAAAAGCGACCTTTTCCCACATTTCTTCATATTACTTTCCATACAATGATTGTCACCTAAAAGCAAAAAATGTAGCAGAAATATCAGTATAGTGCAGTATACAATGCACAGCTCGAATCGGTAGTCAAAACAACCCAATGTTCTTGTAGCTAAACACAGAATAATAAACAAGTTATCACATAAAAAATATTTTGACTGATTTAAAAAACAAGTAAACCTGCAATGTTTACATTTTAGAAACCCCAATTTGCTCCTTTCAAACAAGGGAGGTTAGCAAAGCCTCATCGGAGTAACCACTGTTGCAATGCAAGGAATAGCAGGATTAGAGGATTCAAATTCACTACACAAAAAGTTGTTTAAAAAATAAATAAAATATATATATATATATATATTTTTTTTTTTACACTTGCATTATAATATCTATAATTTGCCCACTGTGAGTTTTCCTGGAATAGATTTCTCAGTAGAATTAACAAACGGTGGCTATTTAGTGGGTGACTGTTCAGGATATAATGTCAATTTAATGTCAGTTCAACAGAATAAAATACTGAAGAATGTTTTGTGTAACCAACTGCTTTCTCGGATTTTACACATTACAATGCAATGTATCATTGGCACTTTGGTATACCAGGGGTTAATTATGTACTGCTGAAAGGTCAGTAACATCTTAAACGATGGAGTGAGATGAACATCAATATCATTAGTGTCTGTGTGACAACAGATCTTTTAAACAGACAAAAACATTTAAAGCTGCAGCAGAACTGGGGGGAAAAAAGGTGACAAACATACATTAGTAAATGTTACCATAAATCGAATCAATTTAGCTTTACAGGTAAGCAGTCTTCATTTGAGGTGAAAGAGAGATTTGGGGTGTTACCAATTTATAAGCCAAGATTTTGTTGAAATTAACGGACAGGCATACACGCGGAAGCTGTGCATTCACAGACAACATTAGTCTAAGACAGTAATCAACGTAATTAAGCTGTCATTTAGTAGGCAGGATGATTCTTGAGTGGCAGTTAGTTGACATAAATCCAGGTATATTTACCTCACTGTACCACACAACCTTTTGTTTTTTGATCACCAGTATCAATTCCAACCACTGTTTTTGAAGAGAGAAAACTTGAATATAACGGAATTCTGCTCTAAGCACAATTATTGTATATGGAAAATGGTGCAAAACAGATGAGATGTTACTGCTGTCGTATAATTGCAGAAATGTCCCGAGGGTAACACATACAGTAGATACAGCGCTGACCCTGGCTCGAGGTCCAGATAACCAGGATAGTACGTTTAAAACCAAAAGGAAAATAATTGACAATGGAACATTTATCTAACGGGTATAAAGTATATATCATGACAATGTTTCAAATGTACATTTATATGAAGCACTTTATTACATGTTACTTATACCTAATTAAACACACAGCATGTTATCCTTCTGAGGTGGATAAATAAGTTAGCCAACCTTGGTTTGGATTTGACATGTAAAGGACACATTTTCACAGCTGTCTTTCGAGACAGTAATCTCTGCAGCCCACATTCTGTATTATTGTGCAGTTATATATTACCAAGACAATCCAGGCTTCTAGCTTTGTTAAACGGTTTAGATTGTGCCATGTTTTGTACGCCAGACTTGAAACAAATGGGATCTTTGCATGATAGGGGCTATTTATACAGATGCCAAGCTTGAAAATAATTACATTTGAATTCTAGGATAATGGCATTTTGAAAAGGAATGTGTGAATGGCACCATTACAAATGTGATTTATTAATAACATAACTTACTCTCGCTAATGGGCATTTCTCAATGACAAAAGTTCATAAAATGAACCATACTGACAGTGTTTGCTCCAACATGAAGCATTAAAGAGGTGAAGTGCATACTTATCCTGTTGGACAATAATGCATGGTGAGGTGTATTATCATACATCGGTAATGTAGTAAGAGGAAATACATGCCAATGTAAAAATAATTACCTTCTCCACTTTTGGAGTGCCTTTTTTTCTTTTTATGTTTCAATGAGCCCCTTTTCTCTTTTGGATCCGCAGATGTTTGGAGAGGAGGGGCAGAGCCTGAAGAATCAGTCAGAGGTTCTCCATTCAGCACATTTTCTGCAGCTGGTGAAGCATCTTCATGGAATACATTTCCCGGAGCATCTTCATGGAATACATTTCCCGGAGCATCTTCATGGAATACATTTCCAGGAGCTGGTGGAGCATCTTCTTGAGCTGGTGAAGCATCTCCACTAACCACTTCAGTATCTATTGTCTGTGGTCGGGCTTGATTTTCATTGGAGTCACGGTGGTTCTGAGTTACCACATCAGTATTGGCAGCACTTTGTGAACACAACAAATTGTTTTCTTCCTTGCTGTCCAAGATATTGTTAGTCTTTAGGTTGTCAGAGTCACCCGGATGCTCCTGGTTAGACATGGTGGCTGATGTACTTACTTTTTCTATATTCTTACCATCTACGGTGTATGTGGTTGCCTCTAGGATAACAGGTGTAAAGTTTGCTGGCTTCTGGTCAGTGTCTCCAGACAGATCAACCCAATCCTTTTCACTTGGGTGGGACTCAGAAGTACGTTCTTCCACATCTGCATTACAAACTGCTTTTACAACTTGTAGGGGCTCCACACTACCCTTGTGAACATCTGAAGGAGAAGCATCCGAACTACCTTTTGAATTAGTGGCGGAATTGTCAATTATACAAGCCACATTTTTTGAGTCTTCTTCCACCGACTGTACAGGTTCTCCTTTATAAAACAGGATCAGATACCACATTTAGAGTACGGTTGTTCATATCAAATGCAGCATGAACTCACACACACAAAAAACAGCATGGGGAGGGGAAGAGGGGTCCCGAGCGGAACCACACTATTTTCAGCTCAGAGGCCCCAGGTTCCAGAGATATAAATCAGTGAAGTTAGTGGGATTACAATCTCCCTTCAGGGGAAAAATAGCTGCCCAACAGGCTGTCTATTTAAATGCCCTTCAAAACCATAAAGTAATACTGGTATCTCCTCGGTAACCAGGGGGAAAGGGGGCGGGAAGAGGCTGAAAATAGTGTGAATAGTGTGGTTCAGGTCTAGAGAGTCATCCCCCAGTTCCCATGCCATTAAAGAAAGGAGGGTTAATTAGGGAGGACAGCTGTTATCTATCGAGGGTGTAGTAGACATTGCTTTGTGCTCGGCAATCTACTTTAGAAGCGGAATCCCATTTTGCGTCATGAAAAATATATATTTATTTCTGACATGCAGCTGTCTCCACCAGGACTTCAACACCAATACTTGTTATTTAAAAAAAAATAAAAAACACAAAACAAAAAAAACACACACACACACACACACACACACACAACACACACACACCACACACACACCACACACCACACACACACACACACACACACACACACACACACACACACACACACACACACACACACACACACAGTGCTCCTCACACACAACAACACACACAATGGAGGACACGCCAATTAGCAAAAAACAGAGAGTTTTATTCCTTAGCTTCCATAGGAGATTTTTTTCCTTTTTTAAATAAATTAAACAAAATGGTTTGTAGATCCATTGATCCATCATTTCAGGTTTTTAACAATAACGTGGCAGGATTGGGTGTACACATTGATCAGGATTGCTGTACGTTTAATGCAAACATGAATAGTATCTGCAGTTGGCCAACCACACTTTACATGTTTTCCTACAATCCTACTTTCTGGTTATGATTTGTCCGGTCACGTTTCACATTCTTATGTTAAATATTCTGGCGCATCAGTGTTAACAGAAACGAATACGTCTTATTGTACCGGTTGTTGCAGAGTCAAAGGCTCATCATTAAATAAATTAGCTTTTTTTGCAATAATAATAATAATAATAATAATAATAAAAAAAAAAGGTTAGAACCCATGCACATAATTACTGTAGCACATGCACATTGCATTATCTACAGCAGGAGTGGCCAACTCCAGTCCTCAAGGGCCACCAACAGATCAGGTTCACACGATATCCCTGCTTCAGCACAGGTGGCTCAATCAGTGACTCCATCATTATGATCCTGAAAATCTGACCTGTTGGTGGCCCTCGAGGGCTGGAGTTGGCCACTCTGGATCTACAGTAGTAGCGTAGAAAAACACAAAGCAGCCAAAAGGAAACACACAGCAGAAAAATGCGCATGCGGGTTACCAAGCAAACAGTCCAGTTGAAGTTTAGGTAAAGCCTCTATTCCTTTTTCACAATAGCACTTGGAAGCTGCATTCGGATGGCAGAGGAATACACGGCGGTTCTCTTACCAAAATCTTTTACATTTTTACTAGTTACTTCAGTGCTCGAGTTCTTTGGACCAGCCTCAGCTTCGCTCTTCGCCTTGGCGGTTTTCCGCAGCTGGAAGCCTTTCTTGATATCCGCCAGCAAGGCGTCAATAACACAAACTTCTTCCACCTTCACGGTTCCTTTCCGAACTGAACCAAAAGGGTAAAAATGCAGTGTGAGCCATTACCTTATAATAAAGGATATATCCCAAGTAAAATAGCCATGTCAACCGAATGCCCATTGGCAAATCAATAACTGATACTGCACTTAAATAAATACGCCCTCTTATTGTATGGGAAAGTCCTCTGAAGAAAAAATATATATTCTGGTTGAACACATTGTAACCTGTACAGTATATCATTATTCTACACCGAACAGAATGTATTTAGCTAGTACAGCTCAACCCCGTTACAACGCGAATCCGCTTAACGCGATGCAAGCGCGGCTCCCAATATTCGTGTTTATGAAGACTTTACAACACGATTATTGGTGTCTTAAATACTTTATTGTACAATGTATACAATTGTACATTATTTCTAAGGCGTCCTACTTATAACGCAATGTGATTCTTTGGACCTCAAGCACAGCGTTATAAGGGGGTTGAGCTGTACTAGGTTTTATAAAACATTGGAAGGTCAGCCCTAACACCCCTGCAATCTAAACAAATATGTCTTCATCAGAATATTTGAGGGTTACATTATCCCATCATAATACTATACTATGTATGGTATATATCTATTTTTAGACTTCATAAAAGGTCACCAGGAAAACTTCCATTCTACACTGAATTTGAGCCTTGCAAGAGAAAATAGAAATGGCCTAACAGTGCAACTTACTTATTTTCCCATTCTCGCCCTTTTGTCTCTTTGCCTCTTCCTCTTCGATCTGTTTTTTTCTTTTTTCAGCCTTGACAGCCTGCTCTTTCCGGTCTTTATTTTCCTATATGGAGAGAGGGAGGGAGAGATTATTTTTTCCCCCTCTCATAATCTATGCACATTATAGGAAGTGAATACAATAGCATTAAAAGGAAAGCATGTAATTTAGGTAAATTTACAGTGGAGGATTCAGTATTGAGAGGAGCCCAGCTTGTCATTATGAAAAGGAGGGCTCATGCAGTGTCATATCCAAGGAATATGTGTATAACTAAATAAATCAGAAAAGTTTGTAGTGAGACAAAATAGTGTATCCAGGTATTCTTTATTTATTTTCAATGTAGAGCTCAACCCCGTTATAACGCTGTACTTGGGGTCCAAAGAATCACATCGCGTTATAAGCAGATTGCGTAAGAAATAATGTACAATTGCATGCATTGTATAATAAAGTATTTAAGATACCAATAATCGTGTTGTAAAGTATTCATAAAGACAAAAATTGGGAGCCGCACTTGCATCGCGTTATAAGCGGATTTGCGTTGTAACGGATCGCGTTGTAACGGGGTTGAGCTGTATTAATTTACTGGTATTCACTATGTTTTAATAAAGCACCATATTTTTGTAAATCCCTTTCCCAGTTTTTAAACTTCGGTTTCCCACTAGTTTGTTGTAAAACGTACAATCAAATGCGAGTTGAAAAAAATTAAATGTAATTTAAAGACCCAACTGCGTTAAAAACTTGCTCTACTATTTGAATGTCTGTCTCAGAATGAGGGATTCCACTTTTAAATCGAGAAAAAAAAGAAAAAAAAAACAACACACCACCGACCAATCATTGGGGGTTTTCAATTAAAAGCGATTAAAAAAAACCCTGG
Source organism: Ascaphus truei (assembly GCA_036426205.1). NCBI lineage: Eukaryota > Metazoa > Chordata > Amphibia > Anura > Ascaphidae > Ascaphus > Ascaphus truei. Next base: position 36,932,502 of record CM071575.1, on the reverse strand, counting down.
GAAAATGAAGAAATTTGTCCTGACGCCATATAAATATGGCGCATGCGGCCACATGAGACGAGGCAGCCAATGGGAAGAGGAGCAGCAGCCAGGAGAACCAGGCGCTCCAACCCCTGCCCCAGCACTCCAACCCCCCCACCTCCCTCTATTACCATGTGAGGCGGCAACATCTACATTACTGTATCTCTGCTTGTGAAAAAGGCTAAACACAGAATTCTACAGTTTTGCTATTTTCTTATTATATATAATTAAACACACGTTTGGCATATGAAAAAAGTCATTTAAAAAAATTAAATAATTATAAAACACCGATTTCCCCCCCCCACCCAAAAAAAAAATGTATCACTGAAAACCGGAATCCGTATTCATAATCTAAGGCAGTGGTGCGCAAACTGGGGGGCGAGGCGTTTACAGAGACCCAGCACTCTACCCCCAAAGCATTTAAATAAAATGCCGGGCGGCACGCGCGAGGCCTCTGTAAGGTCCCTTACCTTGTCTCTGGCGGCTGCTGGTGACGCGTTGCCATGGCAATGTGTTGTCAAATGATGCTGCAGGGTCATGACGCCACATGGCGTTGTGATGTCAGAACGCCGGAGACAAGGTAAGGAGGGAGTAGCAGGGGGAGGGGGGGGGGGAAGAGCAGGTAGAGGGTCGCACTAGAAAAAGTTTTTGCACCCCTTATCTGAGGTAGGGTTGCCCACACGTTTCCTCATTGCAGACCACTTCAATGCAGGGAGAATTAACTTACTTCATTAGTTGTGGTCATATAGGTTTATAGCCTTGAAAAACACAACCTATAAATCAAAAACTGACATTATAAACAGACCAGCGAGATGAAATATAAAAATAAAAAAGCCACACGCTAGAGGAAAGAGCAGTTAAAGAATTCTGGGGACTCTCTCTAAATTTAGAGGTCACCAATGGTACAAGGAACTCAGTTTAAGGATCCCACGAAAACAGAGACTTCAGAACCAATTGTGAAATATATATAGCCTCTCTTGCATTCCCAGTAAAATCAACCCCACACTGATGAGACCCATCAAGGTCGAAACAGCTGTCTGTGGGTGGTTTTCTGGGTATGCACCTTAACCCTGGCTGTGCTCAAAGCTGTGACCATGCAGCAAGCTTAAGCCTATAGGGAACCATGTTAAAAATGGTTATTGAGGCAAAAAGTGACACTGTGTGCTCATTTGCATGTCATTTCCCAGAATCCCTTGCTGCAGTGGAAGTGCTGTATGCTGGGTGATAATGGGGAAAGGCAGGGTTGCAGACTGCCTGAAGACAATGCAGATAGCATACAGTTATATTTCAATATATATAATATATACACATCATCACACACACCACACACACACACACACACACACACACACACACACAACACACACCACACACACACAAAACCACACCACACACACACACACACACACACACACACACACACACACACTATATGGTTGCCAGGTGTCCCGTATTGACCGGACGGTCCTCTATTTGGACATTGTTCAGTAAAAATTAGTTTACATTTAGAGGCAAATACTGGACATGTGTGTGTCCGGTATTTACCTCTCCGGACATAGTGACCTGACCGGCTTGGGGGGGGGGGGGGGGGTGTGGGGTTTCCCCACGAAGGGAGAGAGCAGGGCTGCTGCTAGAGGGCTGGGGAGCTTCCTCCACCCTGGTTGGGTGCATTTTCCAGCATTATGTCTAGTATTTTTGGAAAAGTCACCTGGCAAACCTAAGGCTTGGTCCCCAGTGCCACAGCTGCATGTGCGATGGCATTGGCGCCGCACACAAGGTACAGCCTTCTATGGGGCACGCCCAAGTCGGCGTGTGTGCGCATGCACAAGCCGCGATGCAAGATTGCCTTTGCCAAAAGACAAGATTTTTATCTTTTGGTGCAGCGGCCGAGCATTGGCCACGTCATGGTGGCAGTTCAGCCAATGAGGGCGAACCAGCCGCGTGACATCATCGCCGCGCCCCTAACATGCCCCACACCTATCGTGATCTCCTGCAGCTCAACCACAGACCGCGGCTTTTACCCGTGCACAAGCCGCCAGGCGCATGTGCAGCAGTGAACCCTGGGGCTGTAGCCTAACACACAGTCATAGAACAGGGTATCACTTTCATGGTTGTAGGTCTTTAATCGTGGGTGCATACAGGAATCCATAGTAAACAAAGGCAAGGACAGACACTCCAGTCAAAGAAGTGATTGGCCGAAACCTTGAGATAATAAATATCACTTCTGCCTGTCCTTTCCTTCATTTAATATATACACTTTTGTGAAGAGGAACAACGCAATTCTGAAATCTAATTTGCAATAAACTCTCCCACAGCCTTCTTCTTGATAGTCCATTGAAAGCGTGCAGGTTGTGAATTATCCCCAAACTCTGATTTTTAATGGAACCTCGGTAATTTATCCATGTCCGGAACACATGGCAACATAACTGAAAGTTGCTAAATAAATACTGTACAGCCAGCAAATTGAAATAAGGATATCAATAGTTGAGCACTGAACTAGTTAATTAAATGTGTCATACTGCTAGCACTTATCTTTAAATTGTTCATAAAAGTTACAAACCTTCTTTGCTTTGAGAAAGCAATCCCGGAATGTTTTCATCGTGCTAAAGGTATCTTCTAATGACAGTTTAGTCGCATCTTCACATAGGTAGTCTGCCAGTTTCTTCTTCTTTTGCTCAATGGTTTCAAGTTCTTGATCCAGTTCTTTTAATCCATCAATGCAGTCCTGGCAAAGGAATACAAGTGATGAAAAAGCTGATAAACCTGTAATGTAACCAAGTGAAGCTCAACACACTATTACCTTCAAATATTGTTAGAACAATGAGCATCATTCTAATCAACACTTAGCACCAGTGTACCTCTGATTTGATAAACCAGTGTGGATACATTACAGCTGGAAGAAAATTTGGATAAAGAGCTTTTCCACATTAAATTGAACCTGACATATGTTAAGTAACATACTATTAATATGTGGAACAGCTGAATGATTTTTAATTATGTACTGTACTCAAAATGACACACACACACACACACACACACACCCAAAAACCACACACACACACACACACACACACACACACACACACACACGACTTAACAAGGTCCCAATTTAAACATTATCCAATCCTTTCCCACACTGCAAAAGAATGTACAAAGTATCCTTCTGAAGGTTGGCACCCAGTTACACTAACCTGAATAGGTTTGTTATATTGCTCCTTCATATCATTCGCCGATGAGAAGATTTTACTCTGGATCTCTTTTAATTTTTTTAGATTGCCACTGGTTTCTGAGAATATATTTTCAATATTAATGCTGAAAGAGGAAACAGAGATTCTAATGAAAATGTGGGGAAAGAACCATTACTATTTAAAAATTTTTTTTTACTAGGTTTGAAGCAAGGGGTCTTGTGATGAATCGCATGGATTTCAGCACCAGATAACCCACTGCTCCCCGAGATACCTGCCTCGGGAGCAGCTGCCAGTAGCAGCTCCGATTGGGCACCCAATATGGGGGTTTAAAGGTCCTGCCGGCCAATAGGAAACCATGTCGTCATCTCTTGCGTCTTCCTATTGGCCCGCATGCAGCAAGACCTTAAACAAACATCACAGATGCTGGGGATTCTTTACATACGAGTATCTCGGTGAGTAGGGGGTCCCCGGAACGGAAATTAACATGGTTCAGCCCTGGAGACAACCTGCGCCCCTTCTTGGTGCTTTAAAACTGGACCATTTTTTTAAACAGCCTTAATCACAAATTTGGATAGAGACAGAGAGAGACAGAGACACACACACACAGAGACAGAGACAGAGACAGAGACAGAGACAGAGACAGAGACAGAGACAGAGACAGAGACAGAGACAGAGAGAGAGAGAGAGAGAGAGAGAGACATAGAGAGAGACAGAGAGAGAGAGACACAGAGAGAGAGAGACCCACAGAGAGAGAGAGACACACAGAGAGAGAGAGAGACACACACAGAGAGAGAGAGAGACACACACAGAGAGAGAGAGAGACACAGAGAGAGAGAGACAGAGAGACACAGAGAGACACAGAGAGAGACAGAGAGAGACAGAGAGAGACAGAGAGAGACAGAGAGAGACAGAGAGAGACAGAGAGAGACACAGAGAGACACAGAGAGAGAGACACAGAGAGAGAGAGACCGAGACAGAGAGACAGAGACAGACAGAGAGAGAGAGACAGACAGAGAGACACTTGAATTAGTCATTACGCCAACACAGGTCATCTCCCTTTTCTGATATGCAATAAAATGCACTTGGTTGATAAGCCACTAACCCATGTGACAAAGAGACAACCCTGGGATTTAAACCAAGTTCAGCCGCTTTAAAGGCAGTGATATTACCAGTGCCCTTATACACGAAGGAGAACTACAAAACATCATTACTTTATTTCACCCATATCTGAACCAAGTGATCTGTGTGCAACGTAAAGAGGTTTACAAGACAAACAGTGTACAAAGAATATTTCCTACTGTATTGACAGTATTACAGTGCGTTTACGAAACGATTTCCATGTTGTACATATTAATAATTAAAATATTCTCTTACCCAGCTGCTGCAGACACTTTTTCAAGGTCATTTGGAAGTTGTTGAAGATCTGTATAGTTCCCTTCAATCTCCTGAAATGATATAACCGTTATAATGCCGGCTCTCGTGTTACTAGACTATTATTGCAAATATAGTGCAAAGTTAAAGTCACAATAAATACTGTATCTAAAAGAAATTGTTTGTGTTTCAGAACTGAGGTAAAAAAAGAAAAAGCAGACATTTTACTCCTTAAAACCTAATAATTGACATTTTCATTTTTTAATTCAAAAAGGTTATTAAAAGTTATACTATAGTGTAGTAAATATGTTCTATGAAAAGCTGCTACTTTGTTTTAAAAGTCTAAGCTTTGCCACATTAATACACATAGGAGAAATGGGCTGGAGGTCTTCCAGTGCTGAAATTCAGGGGACCCCCTGGTTACAGAGATCGTTATGGCGGCCAAAACGCGCGGGACCCGCAGACCAATAGGAAGCTTGTCATCGGATGCAGCTTCATATTATTAGACCATCAAGGCGGACAAATTGATGTTCTGAAAATAGCATGCTTCAGCACAAAGCATCTCCTGGTTACAATTATGTACAAAAGAAATAAAGAAATATTACATTTAGCTGGGATTGCTGCTTTAAATATATGATTTACTGCACATTTTTTTTTTTAAAGAGTACAGTTATTACAACGTTAAACCACTGATACAAAGTGTCAATGCACACGTCCTCTGCAGTTTCTTTTGATCTAATATAAGAAGCCAATGATGCCCACATAGCCAGTTCCAGTCCTCAAGGGCCACCAACAGGTCAGGTTTTCCGGATATCCCTGCTTTAGCACAGCTGGCTCAATCAGTGGACAAGTCATAATGATTGAGCCACCTGTGCTGAAGCAGGGATATCCTGAAAAACCTGACCAGTTGGTGGCCCTTGAGGACTGGAGTTGGCCTCCCATGCACTAATCCCATCGTACAGTGCAGTGTTACTACCTGTAACACAGGGCAGCTGCCATGCACCATACAGAAGTTACATGGCAAGACAATATTTTAACTCCTCAACGACAGACTTTGGAGCTACAGTATTTAAAGGAGTTCAGTAGTATTATACAGTGAACAATCTTCAGTTTAAGAAGTATGGAAGTATTGTTGGGCAAAGCAAAAACAATTATTTTGATGATTAGGAAGCTTTTTTGTTTTGTATAAAATTCTCATATAGGTATTATAAAACACTAAAACAAAAAGTGTGTGAGGTTACCTCTAGTATGTGGTGCAGCAAAGTGATGCGTGTTTGGTTGGCTTTCGTCTCCGTCAGTTTCAGTAAAGTGCTGATTTTAAACCCATCAGCATTTCCCGTGTGACTTCCCTGTAAGACAGAAGGGAACAAAACAACAACAACAAAAAACTGTTAAGGCAGCAACACAGCTTTCAGATAACAGCTCATTATATTTCACCACCACGAATTCTGGAAGGACATTGGGTTGTAGGCTTGGTCATCATGGAACTTAAAGAGTAGGGGAACAGACATCCTGCTGTGCAATGGTTTACCTACCAATTAGATTGTAAGCTCTTCGGAGCAGGGACTCCTTTTCCTAAAATGTTAATGTTATGTCTGAAGAACTTCTTCCCATTATGTGTTTTCTGTATTATTTGTTATTTATATGATTGTCACGTGTATTACTGCTGTGAAGCACTATGTACATTAATGGTGCTACAGTATACAGTACAGTAAATAAAGACACACATACTATACATACATACCTACCACCGGGGGTGTTATTAGGACACCATCTATCTATTGAAGATATTCCACCAGTGCAGACACAAAGGTGTATACCTGGTTTCCATGTTAATGTGTATAGACTTATATTTATATAGCGCCACCCATGTACACAGCTCTTTACAACAGGAGGTAAATAATGTACACTACAACCCATGGGAATAAGTGCCGCAGGTTAATAGCAACATGAGGCTAAAGGAGGCCCTGCCCCAAAACGCTTACATCAGGTAACCAAGCCCAGTCACATGGCAAAATATAACAATTGTAGTCAGGTGGGAATGAGAGGGAAGCCCTGCCAGTACAGAATAGTGTACATTGGGAATAATTGGATAGTTCGATAATCTCATTCCAGCACTAAACACGTTCTGCGTGTTTCCTACAGGTACATTCTCTTAATACACTGTTCATGGTAATGTAAGAAACATACGTAGTTTAAGAAGTTTCCAACTTTCAGAACTAATTGGCAGAAGACGGGCAGTCTGTGGCTGGCAAGGATATCTGAAACAAGAAGAAAAAAAATACAACGCCTACTTAATGTTTCATTTAAAAGAGAATTTTTACTAGCACTTTATTTAATATCAATTGTAAACATGTTACATGAATGCTTTTATTGCAAAAAAATAAATAAAACCCCGAAAAGTAGAAAATAAAGTAAGATGTCCCTCTTACCATCACACGCAGTATTAACGATCTTTGCTTTTGGACTTAGTATATCCAGTATAAGAGCTGTCTCTTCACAAATCAGCATACATTCAATTCTAAGCTGGTAGCTGGCAACATAGTAGAAACTTCATGTTAAATATTTTGTGGATCTTTAGCAATATACAATGTTGTAGAATTATCAGCCAAGATAGGACCACTCTGTTGTGTTCCCATCTAATTACATGTATACACAGGTAGGGCAGTGGTTTCCAACCTTTTGTTGGTTAAGGAACCCTATAATTATATAGTGACACTGAGGAACCCCAACCATCTCTAATAGCGCGTCTGAGATCAGATGCATTGTAAGGAACCCCAACCCTCTCTAATAGCGCGTCTGAGATCAGATGCATTGTAAATTCTTCTGTATTTGGTACAATTTTCAAATGGCCTGAAAATTGCACAGAACCCTTTAGGGATGCCCGGGGAACCCGGGTTGAAAAACGCTAAGCTAGGCTATAATTAGCTAGGTACTGGCCTGCGGGGAAGGCGTTACATAGACTGAAACATCAAGCAAAATTTGAAAAATACGATACAAGAGAAATATGATGATTCCAATCACTCACCTAGGAACATCCAGAAGAAGAATGTAGAACTGGTCGGCATTTGATAATTTTGCTCTTTCATCTCGGTAGGATTTCATGTTTTCTATCTAAGAGACAAGTACATTTGGGCGTTTATAAAATCACACCAACATTGAGCTGATAATGGACAGTGGGGAGTTGGGGAAAGAAACCCAAACTTAATGAAATTGCAAAAAATAAATAAAACAGCATTTAATGACAAGCTTTATACTAGAGGAAAACAAAAAAGCTTGCCCTTATAGACAGGGAGTCAAATGTATTAATGATAAGTAGAAGTACTAAGACTCAGATCTTCTGCAGGGTGCTATGGGAGTAAAGGTGTACTAAAGCCAAGCATCATTTTGTGGCTCTGGGCCTAATAGTTAACAGAATTAATAGGAGTTTCTTAATAAAATTGGTATCAAAAAATATTTCAGCATTAGGGATTTGGTACGGAATTCTCTTTACTTCATGTTTTTCTGGAAGTAGTTTGAGAAACTGTTTCAATATCTCGATGTCAAACGTAGAGCGGTCTCCTTTCTCAATCAGGTCAATGATTTCCTTGCTGGGGCTGCAAAAGTAAGGAGCAGAAGTGACTGAGATGACCAAATACACCAACATACAAATCACAAAAAAGGATGCATACACCCATATTCATGGTCCCAAGGTTCAACAAAGTATCCAGCCGCTCCTCCTTCTCTTACCGTGCACTCTACAACTTGAACAATCTACTGGAGACTCTCACAGCCGCCACCAGTCTCTATGTTCTTTCAAAACTAAAGCTGTCTCACAATTTAATCTGGTCTGTAACTGTTACATACGCCTATAAACATATATTATCTCTTACTATGCATGCAATGTCTTGTATATAATGTATACCCTGTTCACTTAATATAACTATGTATTTGTCATCATAACTCTGTGCACAGGACATACTTGAAAACGAGCAGTAACTCTCAATGGGAAAACATTTGATAAATATTTTAAAATATACAGATTATTATGCATCACACACACACACACACACACACACACACACACACACACACCACACACACACCCACACCCACACACACACACACACACACACACACACACACACACACACACACACAAAACTGAAAAACGTTTACCGTCTAAATTGCTTCAAAAAGATGTTCAAATTGAGGTTTTTCTTGGCATCTAAAAATGTAATCTGATAAAAACAAAAACATTATTAAGAGCCATTCTCCAGCACAGAGATAGTTGGTTCAGATTTCCAGTCAAAGTTAGATACCTCTTTTGGGGGCTTCATTGCTGGGGCAGATTCTGCTTTAACCTTTGCTTGTGGAAGACAAAATAGTTGTTCAATACTGGTGTAGTTGGGCTCTAAGGATTCCTCAGTGGTTACTGCAGCCCACATGGAATGGCTATCTGGAAAAAAAGCCAAGTGTAAAACACAGAAACAAAAGAAACACGCTCGCTCTACCTAGAGGGTGCCAACCCGGATAATGGGCTTCCTTTAAAGTTTGCCAAAAAGATACAGTATTGTGGGACAGGGGAACGGGGAGTAGTGAAATATCCTTGTGTTGCATACCCGTGAGTATTGTTCATACTACAAACATAGCCAAAGGCCTAGTGAACTCTGAAAGCTAAGGGTCGTATTAGTGATAAAAGCACAAACACCTTGATGTATATATAGGGTGTTTGATGGATCGTCCAGGTATGTATAAAATAACCTTTAATACATCATGCGAAAAAAATACACTCAAATAGTTAAAAAATAAAAATAGGGGGGGGGTAGGGGATGGGCGGCTTAGCACACACCCTACTGTTGGTGTATGTGAAGTCTCTTGTGTACCGAATTGTACTTAGTACATAACAGCCGGATAAATGTCCTTGGCCATTTTAATAGCAATATAGATACAAATATATATATATATATATTTGTATATACAGTGTTCGACAAACCTATACATGTGCACGCCCCGGGCAAGTGGATTTAACGTTGTGGCGAGCTCCTATTGGCCCAAGCAGCACACGTGTGGTACTAGGGGACGAGTAGATTTTTTGGTGATTTGTCGATAGATAGATAGATAGATATATCTAGCTGCAGGCAATAAATTAGCCCTTAAGATAGGTTTGTGTACATAGATTTTCGGTGTGCAACACGAGGATATTTCACTACTCACCATTCCCCTGTCCCACAATACTGTATCAAGTGTAAAACAGCAGCAAGTAAAGGGCTTTCTTCCATAACCACATACAAGAACACAAATGGAACTAACAGTTTAAAAAATAGTGTGGAAGCTCCTGAAAATCCACTGGAGTTAAAATGTGCACACACACACACACACACTAAAATATATATATATCTCTAGCACAAGAGTCAATGTTTGTTTTTACACCAGGGAATACTATTGTGTTTATAAACTCGCTAACCCAGGCTTGTGGAATTCAGTGCATGAGTAAAAAGAGTATAAGTTGTTTCTGTGAATACAATTCCGTAATGGAAGATTTTACCTTTTGAACAGTTACTGTATTTAATTCCCCCACCCCTCAAAAAAAAAAAAACTTCTAAAAACATACACTACAAAATTACATAGGATATAGGAAAAAATAACCTTTAAAAAAAATGTGTTCTTATGTTCCCTGCTGGGGTTCTGAGAAACAGGAAGAAACTTGTTAATGCCCAAGGATGGAACATGTAAAAAAAATAACTTGAAGGTAAGATAGTACTGATAGTTCATTCTTAGAGTTCAAGTCACATTTTAAGATTAGGTTTGGGCTACAAGGTGCCAAGCATGCGTACAAGGCATCCATATTCAGCAACGTAATCAGTTGCATTGGTTCTTGAGTAGTGTAGTCACACAGGTTTAATAGGCCAACAAGAGAGGTCTACACACACGTAAATATTTCTACAGAGTTCTCATAAACAGACTGATAACACATTTCTGCTACACAACGTCTATTCATTTCAATATATAAATTGGAGAGAAAATAGTGTTAGGAGTCAAAGTTGAAAAGTTGAGCATCTTATATGAGCAGCAAAATTAGACCATATATTTGTGAAAACCAAATTTGACAGTCATGAGATGAATACAAGTGGAGGTTATGAGGGAGCTTACAATGGATCTGTACATCCCTATGACATACCTTTGAGGACACTGAGGGGAAGTTTCTGCCAGTTAAGTTTCTTCATTTTTAATGATGGTTTATTAACTCTGTAGCAAGCTTTTCTTGAAGAACCCAAGGAATAGTCAACATGGGCAACCACGACTTCATCCGTGAAGGTTCCTGGTGGAGGTGGAGGCAGCCTGCTCATGCCAGGCATGGGGGGAGGAGGGGGAGGCCGCCCACCCATGCCAGGCAAGGGGGGAGGAGGGGGAGGCAGCCCACCCATGCCAGGCAGAGGGGGAGGAGGGGGAGGCAGCCCACCCATGCCAGGCAGAGGGGGAGGAGGGGGAGGCAGCCCACCTATGCAGGGCAGAAGGGCAGGTGAGGGAGGCACCCACCCCATCCGGCAGAGGGGGAGGTGGGGGAGGCAGCCCACCCATGCCAGGCAGAGGGGGAGGAGGGGGAGGTGGCCCACCCATGCTGGGCAGAGGGGGAGGAGGGGGAGGTGGCCCAGTGCCCATACAAGGCAGTGGAGAAGGAGAGAGAGTAAGTGGCAGTCCACTGAGCATTCTGGGCAGCAGAGGGGGTGAGGAAGGTGGTGACCCGCCCTCCATGCTATGAAGAAGGGGAAGAGAAGGTGGTCTTGCAGATACAGCAGCACACACTGGTAACTGCTGAGAGTCTGTTGGTGTTCCGGTACCCGGTGATTGGGTTTTGAAGGTTTCTTTCTGAAAGTCAACCTTGGGTTTGTCCGTTTGACTGCTTTTATTTAGTTTCTCAATACATCTGTCGTCCATTGTTTTCGGTTTGCTTGAATGTCTCTTTGAAGCTGAGAGTCTATCCATGACTTCCTCGAGATTATTATCTTGGCCTAGAACACAAATACATTGTAACATTCACGGTAGACACAACTAACATACAGTACATGCAAAGGGTCACATACATACAGTACATGCAAAGGATCACATACATACAGTACAAGTATATATATATATATATATATATATATATACACACACACACATTATATATATATATATATATATATATACACACACACACACATATATTATATATATACCCCCTGAGGAAGGTCCTGCCTAGGACCGAAACGTTGGGTTTATAGTGTGCTGTTTTGTAACTGCTAATACATGTCTTTTTGCTTTATCTGAGTGTTGCTGCTTTTGTGCCTTTTCTTATGGGAAGACAGGGTTTCTATATATATATATATACACACACACACACACACACACACATATATATATATATATATATATATATACACACACATATACATATACATACACACACATACTATACAATGGGGAAAAAAAGTCAAACCATAAAATATACTGATGGCAAATTGGTAAAAAAAAAAAAGGGGGGGGGGAATCTAGCGAGCTGCATTTAGACCACGTCAAAGTCACTACTTGGGATGCCAGGATTACACTATATTTTTCAACACACTGAACATTTGCTGGACTTATTCCTAAATGAGACCCCAGGGGACCAAAAACATATATAACCATCTTGAAACTTCTGAAACACAAATGACCTATTATATGTAAATCCACGCACTGCATGGGTGTGTTGTGGGCATTTTAATATAGAAATACAGCAGTTTTGTGCCAATGTTTGTAGCTTTGTCCCCCCAGTAAGAGATATAGACACACACACACACACACACACACACACACACACACACACACACACACACACACACACACGTTCTAAATGAATGTCGAGTTTCCAGCCAATTGCTATAGTAAATAGCCCCCATCATATGCTAGTCATATTTACTGAGGACACCGTTCACTCCACTACTGATGTTCACAGCCACAGTGGATTTTCAAGAAGTCGATCGGATCATTTTTAGTGAGCAGTTCTAGCAACGGGGGGTTATTATACATTGAATAATATGAAGGATCCGAGACCTCAAGCACACACAGTGTGATTAGAAAAAACACCCATTCATGAATAAATGAAAGCATTCTGGCATGAAGTACATAATCTAAAACACTGTCACACAAGTGAATAATTAAACAGTAGGTTTTATTTTATTACTAATGTATTTTTCTTAGAGCTATACCCTGTTCAAGGAACACAAGTATGTCTTAAAATAATTATTAATTTCAAATATGAAAGACACACATAGGATACGTATCTGTTGTCTAAATTTAGCATTGGTTGAACTTGGAAGTATGTCTTTTTTCAACGCAGTGCAGCGGTGCAGCGGTGCAGCGGTGAAGCGGTGCAGCGGTGCAGCAGTGCAGCGAGATTTAAACACAGTTTAAATAAAATCAGTAAACATATTTTCTTCCCTTTACAAGGAAATACATCAAATTCTGCTGCACACAAGAAGAAAATATTCTTTATATAAAGTGCGGCACAAGCCTGGTCATCGTGCAGTTCTTACAGTCATCTGCAAGCAATACAGCTCTGTTCACCAAGATTTCCAGGGCTTCCCACAGCAGGGGACTGGAAGGACACAGGTCCAGGTGCAGGAGACCTTGCAGAATAGATAGAAGTTGTACTGATAGCGGTGAACAGCTCACCTACAAAATAAGATAACAAACACGTTTTGGCAATGTTTTGCAGGTCCCTCCTGCAATAATAAAATTTATATAGCGTTTTTCTCCCAATGGGACGCAAAGCACTTCACAGTTCCAAAAAGGAAAAAAGAAAACACGTAAGATTATAAAAAGAGACCAAACACATGGAAATATATAAAACAGAATAAGATGGTACTGTAGCTATTAAATACCAGATAGGTTGTGGTTAATTAAAAGCCTGGGTAAACAGGTAGCTCTTTAGCCCGTTTTATAGATTTCCAGAGAGGGGGCCTCTCAAACTGAACAGTGTTGAGGTAAATAATGCATCTATGCCAAGATCTCCATCAAACACACTTACTTTATTGAAGAGTGTAGAGAAGACCTCTTGATGATTGTTCAGATCTATCCCTCCATATATTCTAAGAAGTTCCTCATCGTCCTCAGACTTGGCCTCTTCAAACACTATAGTCTGGATCAGCAGGTCTTCATCCTCCAGATCTCTGATTGTCACATTACCAATGTTAAATGTTAAAAACGTACGCCTATCATTTTACCAATATAAAAGGTTTTACAGGGGATTCTAAACACACTTTGAGGGGTCTCTCTCACAGCAATTAGTGTTGCTATAAATCCATTTTAAAGCAGGAATCCAAGCCGGGTGATTTATTTAGCGATTTGTTTATATAGCAATTAAGCAGGGAGTCTCCAGAGCTAAACACAGTTAATTTCAGCTCCGGGGACCCCCTGCTTCTGGAGACACTTACCTGCAAATTAGGTGCCGGTAGCAGCTCTCCTCGACTACCAGGGTTCACAATATGGCCGCCCTGCAAAGATTTGACGCCCTGCGGACCAATAGGAAGCTGTGACTTCCTATTTGAATATGTGATGTGGGAGCTTTAAACTTTAAAGCCCTGCTTTGCTAAGCCGGAGCAGCTAACGGCACCTACTTTGGAGGTAAGGAACTCTGGAAGCATGGGGGTCTCCGGAGCTGAAATTAATGGAGGTCAGCACCAGAGACCCCCATGCTTCAATTCTATATAAATAAAAACCATCACCAAAACATTCTACCACCTAGATTGCTCCTTTAAATTCATTATTGAATCAAATTATATATATATATATATATATATAATATACAATATCTATAGATGATATATATAATGAAACTAGTATTATCCTCAAGGAACATATACAAGTGATATCAATGAGAAAGTACCAACTACTTATTTAATCCCAAAATAAATATGGTTGATATATTCAATAACAGGTAAAATTTTCACTGCGTGAAGCAACAACACTTGCAGGAGTCAACTGATTGATATAATTGCATTCTTCTCCTCATGGAAGCCAGGCCACATTTCAGGAATATCCAATGAATTTGCAAGGACACATGTACGGTATACACTCATTTGTGAAGGCGTGATTGCTTGACTATCCCTAAAGCATGGCCTGGCTGGGGTGCCCCAAGAGGGTTGAGAACAACTTTAGCATGAAAAGGCATTTCTCATTTTTTTTTTTGCCATAAACAGCTTATGGTATTGACTTGTAATTAAATTCAAAGATAGGATTCTTACCTTAATTTTGTTAACAAATCCAACACCTGAAGACCTAAAGTAGACACACAAAATGTATCATATCACAAATATGTTCTACGTTATATGAGTGATGTAAAGGGAAACAGCTATGTCAGCATGATATTAAGATCCCATCTGCTCTACTAGATCACAAACTCATGCAGAAAAAAGAAAAGTTAGGCTCACAATAGAGTTATTATGTTGACTGCAATAAATATTTAAAATTATGTGCAAAAGTGCAGGACTTCCCCCTGCATGCACTAAAAATTAAACACAGGAATTATACTGTTAACTATTAATAAATACAAAAAAACATTATCTAGCTAAAATAAAACAAAGTGCATTCTGATAAACAGCATGGAAATGTAAAAGAAAAAAACTCACAGAACCAATGCAGTCAGGGGTTAAATGAATAGCCCTGTAAGGATTGTAACACAGAGATACATTTTTTTTTTGACCCAACATTCTGACATTTGTTAAAATAAACATCACTTGTAAATAGGATACACTTTTGAAAGTAATTCAGCTGTGGACACCCTAACCCAGTGATCCCCAAAATCAATTGTGAAATCTCAGCCACACTGGCTTTTAAGATAAAGCATTGGAGTTATAAATGTGCATAAGTATTATATGAATGCTGTAGGATTTTAATCATCCCAAGTGATGTATGCAGCCTACAAGGCCATTTGTACCCTGCTACCAGTCACAAACTAAACAAAATTATGCAACAATTTGAAACATTACGACAATATTTCAATACAAATAAAACATTAGAAGTCATAATATAGCATGAATTTTTTTTTTTTTTTAAAACAGCCGGTTACGACTCGGGAAACCTGTGGCCCAAAAGCCATATATTACCTATCACTGCTGTACATGTTCATTCAATTTTGAGTTTTATTATTTTTTTTCTCCCTTAATCAAGGCTTGCATATTGTGTATTCAGATCCCACTTCAAATTGCATTGATATGATAATGCTGTTATCAGTGACATCCACAGAAATAGGTTACTCATGAAATTCAAAACCAAGAAATCCCCTCAAATAGCTTTAGAGAAAGTAGAGAAAGTAGACATGAAACTTACATATTGGTCTAACTGTAGAGACAGACTACATGGTGATCCTCCCTTAAACCCATGCTCAGGATAATCACCTGAACACAGATTACAGACTTCAACGGTTGCTGGTTTTTTAAACTGGGGTGGGAGCTGGAAAAACCCAAACTGGCTGACCCTGAACTTGGAGTCTTCCCTACTTCTTACAAAAAATAACCATTTTAATTTGCCAAACAAATTTAACAAAAGGACTAATTGAAACAGTCCTTGTTATCTTGAGACAGGTGTGAAATTATAACCCTCACCGATAGACTCCAGGTATATGTGTGATAAGGATCCTGTCCTGGTTTTGTATTCCAACCAGCTGGTCTGTTTGCAACATTAGTAAAATGGAAGGTCTCAAGAAAGACAGGTATCAATCACACTGTTGATATGGAGTGAAATTGGCAGTTTTTATGTTTTAAACTCAAAAACATTTAAGTGATTAGTCAATTTAGTTTGCAAAGGGGAAGAGTTGGGATATATATTTACAAACTGTTCAGCTAAACTCTCAATACTTATAAAGACTGGCATTTAATTACTTCAGTATTAAATGTCCAGTTAATAAACTATCCTTAATTCTTCATCCATATTAATAACATAGCACGTGGCAGTCAGGCTGGCATATTCTGATTATACACCAATTAACTCTCTTGCAGTTGGATGGATCAACAAAGCACGTTTCAAAGAAAAGATGTTGCTGGTAAGACCAGCTCCAAAGTGGTTAATTAATACATCAATTAAAGAGGCAATGAGCTAAATCAAGACAAATGTGAACCTCTTTCTCTGCTATGCAATTTCTTTAAAAAAAAAAAAAAAAAACACCACCTTACCTATGAACTCATTTCTAAGCTGTGATCGAACACGCAGGTCTTCTGTCCCAAGAATGATGGCGTTGATGAAACTCAGCAAAGTGACCATGTAAGGCACATTGTCAGTACCTGAGAGCTCGCACATTATGACACTGAATCGATACTGCTGATTCTTTACCACCTATTGGTGCAAAACAAATCTCGCATCAGTTTAGTACCTACTATCCAAATACAACATTTCCATGTTAAACCACTCCAACTGTCACAATCGGGGGGTGAATAAAGTCACCCAAGTATCAAGCATTTTCTTTTTTTAATTTTTAATTATAATGGAGCATCATAAAAGTAAGGCATATAGAACTGATTTTAATTTATTGCATGGTTTTAAAAACAAAACAACACGTGTAGTCTTGAGATGAAGCTGCTCACTCCTAAACACATCACACACCTTATTTATATTGATATCCTGGATAATGAAATGGTATTCCCCAATTAATCAAACTCCGCAACTCCTTTCTGCACACTAATTAAAACAAAAATTATAATTTAAAAAGAACCGCCGTGGGCATGTTTCACAGACAGTATAAAAAAAAAGTGTTCCATAAGCAGGTAGCTGAACAGCAGTTTTCATTATTGAGTCAGTAGTAAATCTATATCAGCTCAAGGCACAACATCAGATCAATCAAGAATCTTCTTGCTTTTAATTAGAGTAGAGTATTAACCCCCTGTGTTTGTAAGTTACAGTACAACGCAGTAATATACAGCAATTTCAAGATGTATTTCAGTTTCTTATTCTGGATACATCTGCATTCTCAATATTCTGTGATGCTTATTAACTTGCAACCACAAAGATCTCATACACATGTTGACAAAAGCATCTTTGTAAGTTTTTGGAGCAACTGAAGTGGCCTTCTATAGTCAAAGATTGCGATCTGCAAAACCAGGACTGGATCATCGTGGTTTTCTGAAGATCTGGATCAATAGGTGTAAAAATCTGTAAATGTATTTTTGAAATACCTGTTGATACTACAGGAGTTTAACATACAAGTAATGGCCAGCATCCATTCTTAGGCCGCGCGTATAGTGCCCGCGACGGGCGACTTAACGCGTGACGTCACCCGTAGCCGCTAGCGAAAGTTGTATTTCGCTTTGCGGCGGCGAGGGCAACCGGGCCATTGATTGGTTCAGGGGCTTTCACGTGACGCGACAGCCCCTGAAAAAATCAAATATTCCCGGCTGCAGAAATTCACGTCACCACATCGCCTTGTCACCGCCCCGCTTACTATAAGCGCACGCGACGGCGTCAATGCGTTTGTTTTTGGGCGACATCGCGTCGCCGGCACTATAAGCGCGGCCTACCAACACTACAACCCACTCTGAAATGAAGACGGCTCAGCTCCGGGGAACCCCTGCTTCATAACTATGACAAAAGACATTAAAATAGGATGGAGTGGTCCTTTAACTAAACAATGGTTAGAGGATTGCCCCTCTATACATGTATTGCACTGTTTTACCTTATAGTGTTGCAGTGCATCCAAAGCCAAAATATGTCCTTCTGTTGAGTACATACAAAGTGCTGCGAACAATTCAAACACCTGTTTTTTGACCATCACGTTAGAGGTGTCCAGAGCTGTAAAAAGAATGTAGAAAAGGATGCTCAGAAAATGTATAAATGTACTGTACCATACTTAAAGGAAATATTGGAAATGGCATTGAGCAGGTCTTCAAAATATATAGATTTGTGTACAGTGTTTTGAACAGCTTATCTGTTTAGATCAGTGTTTTTCAACAGGGGTTCCCCGGGCTCCCTACAATTTTCAGGTCAGTTGAAAATTGTACCAAATACAGAAGAATTTACAATGCATCTGATCTCAGACGCGCTATTAGAGAGGGTTGGGGTTCCTTACAATGCATCTGATATCAGACGCGCTATAGAGAGGGTTGGGGTTCCTTACAATGACATCTGATATCAGAGCGCTATTATTAGAGAGGGTTGGGGTTCCTTACAATGCATCTGATCTCAGACGCGCTATTAGAGAGAGTTGGGGTTCCTTACAATGCATCTGATATCAGACGCGCTATTAGAGAGGGTTGGGGTTCCTTACAATGTATCAAATCTCAGACGCGCTATTAAAGAGGGTTGGGGTTCAGCTGAAGATAACAAAATAATTATAAGTTTCCTTAACAACAACAAAAAAAAGGGTTAAAAAAACCCCCACTGGTTTAGACTTTCTATTTGGCAACATATTTCATTTAAAGCTGCAGTTCATGCAATATCCTGCACGTGTGTTTTTTTTAATAAATCAGTTCTGTAGTAAGAAAAAATACTTTTAGCATTTTCTGTTTAAAAAAAACAACAACTTTGAAAGACCAATTTTCTTGTATTCTATTTTAACAAGCATGCTTGTTCTTATAGCAACGATTTACATTCCCCATATTTAAAGATGTCGCCAAACTTTGCCGATCAATAGACGGAGAACGAATTGACCGGCAGCGATGCAGTTTTTTTAGGTAAGTAGAGATTGCCCACATGAAACTATTGAAGTTAAAAAAAAAAAAACGGGAGCCTGAACTGCAGCTTTAACTGTGACAGGTTCATTGAATGACTAACAGTTATTCTATTGATGTTTAAAGCATCAGTGTTAAAAACTTGCTAGCTCCATAACGTCTAAATGGAAAAATTAATCACCACTGATATTTTGCATATATTGCACACATTTGCAGAGATAATAACTGACCGGGAGCGAAATATCAGCCTGAGCCTACCACCTGCAAATGAAACGAATTGAGAAATATTTGAAAGTGCACCTTTGGGAGATCAAAAGAAGATGATGTTACGTGAAACTGAAAATTGGCCTGACACGACTGCTTGGGCAGTCTGAAAAATAATTATTCCACACCCTGATCCGGTAACATTATAATCAAGAAAGCAGTATGTGACCAAAAACGTGGTACATTTAATTCCTCTTAAGAGTTTAGACCGTGGGATTCATCAGAAATCCCACCATAATGTTAAAGCTGCAGTTCAGGTAATATCCTGCATGTGTTTTTTTTTTTAAATAAATCAGTTCTGTAGTAAGAAAAAATACTTTTAGCATTTTCTGTTTTAAAAAAAAACAACTTTGAAAGACTAATTTTCTTGTATTCTATTTTAACAAGCATGCTTGTTCCTATAGCAACGATTTACATTCCCCATATTTAAAGATGTCGCCAAACTTTGCCGATCAATAGACGGAGAACGAATTGACTGGCAGCTATGCAGTTTTTTTTTAGGTAAGTAGAGATTGCCCACATGAAACTATTGAAGTTAAAAAAAAAACAAAAAAATGGGAGCCTGAACTGCAGCTTTAATAAAAGCAGAAACGTAGGCTGTAAATTTCCTCACCTTGAGAAATTTTTCTAACGTAACCTTCATTGCTGACTATGTATTCAATTCCCGTGTGGGAATTCATTATTGCTCGAACACAGTTTATACACGTGAGCTGAAGGAGAGCATCTGAAATCCTGGATACCCCTCTTCCAGACAGTCTGTCCAAGGCTCCCAGTAGAAGATCCAGTCCACTGAGCTCCAAGAACTGTACCATCCAGTTATCATCACTGCTCTCCAGGCGCTTCTTGAGGCCGGAATAGTTGACGACAGAAGGGATTTGCAAGAGACGAATGCACAACTCTGGTTCTGCATTCTCCAGATTGCCCTCACTCTGGGCCGAGTCTTGGGGCGCAAGTTTCTTCTTTAAACGGTTCCAATTATCTTTGGCGCCTTCTTTCAATGACATCTTTGGCAATAATTCCTGGGGGAAAAAAAAGTCATTTATAATAAATATCCTCATCTCCTAGTTATTTTGGGGGTTTTCATTCTAGTGTTTTTTAGGACACCATTGACTTTTTAAATTTAGTTGCCAAAGTATATAATTTCTACATTGCTACATTAACATTTAACGTGTGTTTTTGCGTTACAGCAATAGAACAACTTGCTTTTTCCACGGTTACACACCTTTTTTTAATCTTAATGCTCATTTTTAGCAGACCTCCTGCCCCAATAAGAAATCAGTGCAACGTTTTTTGTTTGGGGAAAAAAAAAGATCAAAAGGATGAGGTCCTTTATCTCTGATCTTTGGGTATTTATTGTTCTTCTTCCTATTTACATTTGTATCAGCTCCCAGAAATAACACACATAACAAGTGCACAGTATGAGGACTGTCCGAAAACAATTGGTGTGTATCTTTTCTATGTCTTGCTGAGAAGCTAAAAATGGTTAAAACCAAACAACTAACCCAAATACTGTTATAGGGACAAGAAATATATGGATGGTAGTATCTTACATGCACGTTGGACAGAAAAATGAGTACAAACATCATTCCCTTTATTTAATATTCCTACTAATGTAAAGTATCCACATAAATATAGGATGAGCATTTCAGTTATGATTAGTCATAAAATAACTTAAACATAAATTACTATATACGTTCTTAAATCATCTTTTGTAAAAGGGAGGAATACAGAATGCTGAATCCTTTATAATAAGAGACGCCAGAACTTTTTCGATCTAATCATTGTTTATAGTATCCGACCGTATAAGTGTAAGAAAATTATTTGCATAGAAAAATATTGCTGTGAGTCACTGTCAGAAGTTTTTATCATCAACTTCAAGTGAGCAAGAGGAAGGAAATTCTGATTAGTTTCCAGAGAAAGAGCATGTGTTAAATGATCTGGCTTATTAGAATGAATGTGAACACAACAGAATTATAGGAGCAGTTCCACTTACATGTATAGGAAGTGGAGGGTCATCGGAGCCGAACCCTAATAATAATAGCATGTTTTTGTATAGCGCTGCTAGTTATATGTAGCGCTTTAGAGACATTTTGCAGGCACAGGTCCCTGCCCCGTGGAGCTTACAATCTTTGTTTTTTTGGTGCCTAAGGCACAGGGAGATAAAGTGACTTGCCCAAGGTCACAAGGAGCCGACACCAGGAATTGAACCAGGTTCCCCTGCTCCAAACTCAGTGCTAGTCAGTATCTTTACTCACTGAGCCACTCCTTCTCCCTGTTAATTTCACCTCTGGGGACCCCCTGCTTTCCAAGATACTTATCAGGGAAGGCGTCTCTGGCACAGCCCCCTCCAGGGGAAACAAAATGGAGGTTTGACTCCCACATCCTACGGGCCAATAGGAAGCCGCAACGCTATCTGTCATGGCTTTCCATTGGCCTGCATGATGCGGGTGGTTTTAAACCACAAAATACTGGCGAACCCTTCTTCAGTATTAATCCCGGGAACCCTGGAGCAGAAATAAACACGGTCCAGCAGTTGGGACCACTTTTTTTAAATAGGTAAAAAAGACAGGTTACATACATGGTCTTTCCCTGGCGTTGGAAGAATTACGACATTCATATGAATGGGTTTTAAATAATTCAAGAAAGGGGGAGGCAGTTCCCAGCATTTTGAAATCCCAGTTGTATATAAAGCCCACATATGCTGTGATACAGGGGTGGCCAACAGCAGTATTCAAGGGCCACCAACAGGTCAGGTTTGCAGGATATCAGTGCTTCAGCACAGGTGGCTCAATCAGTGGCTCAGTCAAAGACTGAGCCACCTGTGCTGAAGCAGGGATATTCTGAAAACCTGACCTGCTAATTGCCCTTGAGGACTGGAGTTGGCCACGCCTGGTGTAATATCTTTCTGTTGGCTCATGTAAGGCCACGGATCTCTTCGCAACATAAAGGGTCATTTTTCAAAACCGGGACACCATATAACCAGAATAAATAAATAAATAAATAAATAAATAAATATTGCTTTTAATGTGAATGCTGTTCTTTGATTTACTGCTAAAGGGGTTGGATAGCAATGTGTTGCAGGTCCATATGGTAGCAATAGGTTGTCATATACACTGATCATATCTTGCAGAAAACACACAACATTGTCATGCAAAATTGAGCAATTATAGGTCTGTCACAGTATATTTGTACATTTAAGAACATTGATATTCTAATAAATATTCTTTGGAATTGGTGACGGCGCGATGACCTCATCAGGTGCATAGTTACAAAATGGCGTTTAGTGAAGAAGATAAGCGCGTTATAAAGTGCTTGAGACGGAGCAAGAATTATGGTCCAAAACACTGACATAAAAAGGTTTCCTGATAAAGGACGGTCGCTAAGAGGACGGAAAAAACATTCGTAAAACAACGTATCGTTCAGGAGTGGGAGCTGCTGGATCACCGCATTATCGATTATGCAATTAGACAATGGCGTTCTCGTCTCCGGGGCATGCGCTTCAGCACAAGGATCACGTTTTGAAGTCAAACTTTATAGTTAATTTAGCGTTTCAGATTAGATTACAGTACAACAGTTTAACACATTTACGAGCTATGATGGAAAAACTATTTCTCATTTAATGAACATGAACCTCCCGCAGTGCATCTGCTACTTGTTGACATTATACAGTGATATCAATTTAGTGAACATCAGTTGACTGTATACACTGTGCTTCTTATATAGTGTTAATCTACATAACAGACCTACAATTGTGCACATTTTCATGGGGATAGAGCGAGAAATATGTAAGATATGCTGAATAACTAAAGGGGTCCTTTTTTCCTGAACACGGTATATATTAGATGAAAAATAGCCAATACAGACATGTTGAATAACATTACAGTGTTCTCTTCCAAAGCCACATTTGTCATTCACACTCATTTAATGTATTTTAAATGATCTGTTCCTGTTTCAAAAGGTGCTTGATACTAGTAGTGGGAACGTCACAAATACTTATAAATGAAGATTATAAACTTGCCAGCAGTGCTGCGGTTTACTTGCATACATAGAACTAAATACACCATTAATCATTGGGAAGTGCTCGCAGACTCGCTTCTTATTCATGGTCATGAACTGGAGCCATGTGTGAGCTATGCGATTAGTTCAGAGAACATGCACTAGAAGTATTATCCATTTCTACTCAGAAAACATGCACCTGCCACTGTGGTGAGAAAACAGGTTGTGTCCTTTAGTAATTCGGAGGTACTCTAGTTTGTATGGATGCTTACGCCTCACAATAAAGTCATCACCAGAAGCCACAGTTAGCCATAGGCTGAGCAAAATGCTGTGTGCAGTGCGAACACCTGTAAGAGTAGGACAAAACTGCTTCTACAGCTAAAGCACTGCAAGGTTTAAAAGCAACAGATCCAATTGTCATAAGATACAATTAAGATAGAAGATACAATTAAGATAGAAGATCAATGATGCTGGTGACTGCCCCCAGTGCTGGAGGAGTCTGGGACACTTTGGATGCAGTCTATGTCTTGTATATAATGTATACCGTGTTCACTTATGTAACTGTATTTGTAACCATGTACTATTTGTCATCAGAACTCTGTGCCCAGGACATACCTGAAAACGAGAGGGTACTCACAATGTGTTACTTCCTGGTAAAACATTTAATAAATAAATAGTATACAGTACATACAGCATGTGATACAAGCTGTGTATATTTCCTTTATAAATATGGATTTGTTTTACAAGATTCCCGATCTTTCATGTGCTTTTTTTAAATGATGCCCACAGAGAATTTTTTATTTATTTTTTTAAACATGGGCAGAAGCTTGGCACAGTACCACTACTTTCACATATAATTGTAAGTGAAGGTTTAATCCCGTTCTGAGCCTTTTTAGTTAGGCAAACACAATCTGGATGTCAGAGACCTGAAGGAATTACCAGTAATGGGGGTGGGGGAGGAACAGGTCATTTCAGTATTCATTTAGAGCAGAGGTATGCAAACGTTTCTGCTTGCGCCCCCCTGCCTGCTCCCCCCCCCCTTCTTACCGGTTCCCTGGCATGGTGATGTCATATGACATCATTTAACCCTGCGGCGTCATTTGATGCTGTGTTGTCATGGCGACGCATCCCTGACGAGGCGGCTGAGACCAGGTAAGAGAGCCTTACAGGCCTCACGCCTCCCCCGGCATTTAATTTTAATTCTTTAAGCCCCCCCCAAAAAAAAAATCCCACATGCCCCCCAGTTTGCGCACCTGTGCTTCAGAGCAGGGGTGGCCAACTTCAGTCCTCAAGGTCCAAAAACAGGTCAGGTTTTCAGGATGTCCCTGCTTCAGCACAGGTGACTCAATCAGTGGCTGAAGCTGGGACTGATTGAGCCACCTGTGCTGAAGCAGGGAGATCCTGAAAACCTGACCTGTTGGTGGTCCTTGAGGACTGGAGTTGGCCACCCCTGCTTTAGAGCGACCATGAGTGATATGATGCCAGACACCTTGCAGGTTGGTTTATTACAACTAGCTGCACTAATTGTCCCCCCAGTAGCACGTGTGGATATAAATTAATTCTCAATGCTTGACACCAAATTAGTTTCAAGTGAATGAATCCTTTGTCTCAGAAAAGCTAGAAATATATGTTTCTGTATACCCATAAATTACTTTGTTTTCAGCACATGGTCCCTATGGCAATTGAAAATCAGCTGTTTTTAATTATTTGCCACTTTTTAGGTTAAACCGTAAGAAAAGTTCTTCATCAAAAAAAAAAAAATAATGAAACTTACCTTATTGTTCCAATTATATTACGCTCGGTTAAGTACACATCATAATTCTACTGGGGTGCAACTTCAGCATGTCTCCCCCAAAACGATTCTGATACAAACAGCCTGTTTTACGCCTATAAATTGTATTAATTCACAGGAGCCCAGGTGTCAGAGTAAATCAATGCCATCACCTCTTAAAGATCAGTGACAATAAGCATTGCTATTAAGGACAGTTATTATAGGCGTACCCGGTGAACATCATTAAATAATTACCAGTTCAAATAGAAATATACTCCAGCGCAAGTACTGAATTTCATTGTCACTGTACATTAATAGCAGCCATTATATTCATTATATTTGCATCACACCTGAACCAGGACTTAACTTCCAGCTCGTTAATGTTAAAGCCTTTTTAATTCCACTTTTACCAGCAGTCATGGACAAGAGTTAAAGGAATGGATCAGCCAGTCCTGGTTTGGCAGCTTTAGTTTCCGATACAGGTAGAGTTTTATTCTGTATAATGAGTTACAAAACCATTACAATATGGCAAGAAGTGGGATACCAAACAGCTGACGATGCTGTAACTTCCACTCTCTTTAATAGACATTTCTGCATTAAATTGGGGTCAACTGCTTCACATCATATTGAATAGGGTCCTAAAATTGTTATTTTATAATCTGGTCAACCTAACTGTATTTTTTTTTTAAGGTGCCCAGATAAGATTAACAAAATAATCCCATTAAAAAAAAAATCATAGTTTTAAAATTGCCATCTGAGCAGGTGGAGTGTGAAAACCCTTTGGGCAATCATTATTGATTTTACATTTTGCTTCATAAGTAAATTAAACAACTTTCTAAGAGTTGATAGGGGGTCACCTGTTTTGCAAATTTTCCATTTACAAAATAAGTGGAAAAATAGGCAGTAGATTTATTAAAAATGAACCACAAAGGGGAATATAATGCTCACTGAATTGGAGTTGGAGATGGGGTATGAGGGTGCCTAAAGCGCCTAGTGTGGCGGTGGGTGCAACTATGAGCTGTATGTAACAATAGCTAACAGCAGCTGAGAAGTGTAGACATATTAGTGTCAAAACCTCACAACTTAGCGTTTAATTAGCATTAGATAAAATAAGTTCTTAACATGAAGTAGATAATAATTACAACATATAATGTACTAATGGCGGGAGAGAGTAGAATAATGGTAGAAGGCCAAGGTATATAATACAGCAGTCTTTGCCTAAATTAGACCAGCAAAGATGAATACCAACAATGTGGGGCCTATATATAGCAACACTTGTCTCTGTCAGGGATACTGAGGTACGCTTTGCCTATATGGGTGTGTTGTGTGTCATGTGATGCAGCATACCGATCAAACCAACCTGTATTGTAATAATAGCACAAAACAGATCCTAGATGTTGTATAGGTAAGAAATGCTGATGATGTTAATGATCCCTGTTAGTGCAAAACAATGACAGGTTGGTGGTATGTGGATAGATTCTGCACCCAATGACATTTAACAAACACAACAACCAGATAATAATGTGGCAAAGCTATTTGTAATATAAAAAAATGGATACATTTAAATGATATATTTGTTTAATCTGATGCTATTTTTAGCACCCCTTTATTCCTGTTTTATGGCCTAGAGCAGGGGTGTTCAACTCCAGTCCTCAAGCTACCTGGTCAGGTTTTGAGGATATCCCTGGTTCAGCACGGGTGGCTCAATCAGTCCCTGCTTCAGAACAGGTGACTCAATCAGTTCGAGTCACCTGTGCTGAAGCAGGGGTATCCTGAGAACCTGACCTGTTGGGTGACTGGAATTGAGCAACCCTTGCCTAGAGATTTGAACACATAATATAACCTTATTTCTTGTGGTACCGGCTGGTTTTGTTCGTGTAAACTTGGTGGCTATTGGGTGTGTTTTCCCTTCACAGAGCACCTCGGATTAGCTCGGAATAAATATTGCAGGATACCTGTACTTGCTAAAGATTAACCACGTTTGGATTTATAATACCTAATATATATGTTTACTTTGATGGGGTTAGCAGAGTTGAATCATGTTTTGATCAAAAGATGCAATTAAATGATTTGCTTATTAGACTAAGGGCCTCATGCAGAGAGCAGCGTTATCGGGGGAAGCGCCATTTTTTGGCAAAATCTGCCTTTAGAAAGGCAGGTAATGGTGAGTTTTGAAACAAGCGCCATTTTTTTTTATTTGAAAATTTCGCCGCGCGGCTGGCGAGAACCTACATCTCGCCAGCTTTAAAAATTTCCAAATTCAGAAACGCGCGAACGCCA
This sequence comes from Ascaphus truei, assembly GCA_036426205.1. Classification (NCBI taxonomy): domain Eukaryota; kingdom Metazoa; phylum Chordata; class Amphibia; order Anura; family Ascaphidae; genus Ascaphus; species Ascaphus truei. The sequence continues at coordinate 36,904,951 of CM071575.1, read as the reverse complement.
TCTAGCGGCTGTTCGCGCCAATAACATGGCGCGATTTTCTTCAATTTTCTCCGCCAACTAAAGTTGGCAAGAAGCAAGAAGCAAGAAGCAGGAGCTCGCCGACTATAGGGAAAAAAAAAAAAGCGCGATTTTTTTCTTCCCTTTCAGCAGCGCGCATCTCCTCATTTACAATTCTCCACATGCAGTAATGGTATAAATAGCGGATTTCGCCCATTTCTGCATATGGAGAATAAAACTCTCCATTAAACCTACTTTTTATTCCCCTCTCCAATTTTAAATAGCGCTGCTCTCTGCATGAGGCCCTTAGTTTCTAAATGTAGATATTTTGCTAGTAAATTGCAAGCCAATTTGGGAGGAGTGCTGCAATTGTATTTTTGGTTTCTAAAAAGTATGCAGCCTTATTATAATGTGCTATTACTAGGGTTTCTGAAACTAGAAGCTGGTTTTCCCCACGGAGTGGGAAGTTGTGCAGATAGGAGCGGGAAGTTGTGCAGATGGGAGCGGGAAGCTGTGCAGATGGGAGCGGGAAGCTGGGCAGATGGGAGCGGGAAGCTGGGCAGATGGGAGCGGGAAGCTGGGCAGATGGGAGCGGGAAGCTGGGCAGATAGGAGCGGGAAGCTGGGCAGATAGGAGTGGCTGCCTTTGAACATTCTGCTTGTTGTAATAGATGGAGTATGATTGAAGTTTGATAAATCTGTTGGAGAGCAATGAAATAATGTTTTTAAATTGATATCTCAAATGGATCAGTGGAACTGACAAGGTTTTGCGAGTGAAGAGCTACAGTATGTTAAAGCGGCAATCCTCTTATGTTTACAGCGTGGGAACTGCGGCATCCTCCGGCGCTGGGCTGCTCTTTCCCCCCTCCGCTATCGGTTTCCGAGATACTCACCGGTGAAGATTCCAGATTTTTAATTCTCCTTCCAGGGGAAACAAAATGGCCACCAAATTTAGCAGGTCTCACATAACCAGTAAGTAGCGCAGGTAACTTTCTCAGTAAGTGTGTTGGGAACATGGGGGTACAGGAGCTGCACAGAGCTTGGTTCAGCTTCAGGGGGTAATTTAGTGGAATTGCTCTATTCAAGTTTAGGCTGTGTGTATGTGTATATATGTATATTACTATGCCTTCATTGTATGAAACCACTTGTGGTGCAAAACTGGGGCATTATCATCCAATTTCCACATATCCATGTACTTTGCAACAATTTTTCCCATTTGCCCCAGCTTTGCCACTTGGGGCTGTCAGTAGGAGGAGTTTGGGAGGGGTTGCACATACAGTATTGTAGATTCTGTGTCATCTTTATTTGTGCCAAAACGTCTGCCAGGTCTGAAGTTTCTGAACATTCTGCACCAGGTACATGAAACGGATTCTTACATTTGATATTCCTGTGCTCGTATAAAACGAGCAATTCATCAAAGTACATTTTTTCCCCTCTTAATACACAGACGTCTTTATTACTATGTGGTGCATGTTTGGGAGGAGCGCAGTATAATCTTGTGTATTTCAAACTACTGCTCTTAACTTCCGAGGAAAACAATTTGGATCTTGGAAAAGTACATTGAATTATATCTTGCATCTGCTGTTCTACTTGATTAGATTTCCTCAGCTTGTGCCAATACAATATGCCCAGGCAACTTGTCAACAATGTTAGATAGATGTGTGTGAGTCACTGATATGTTTCTTTACAAAGAGCAGAAACATTGTGCACCATGTAAAACTGCAAAATACTGTAGTTGTACCTTCCCTGACGGTGATGGCCACGTGTTTGTAGAAGGTTGGCTGTGTCTAAAGCTAATTGGTGGTTATTTGGCATGTACACATTTATAATGTGTTACAGCCCCAATATTTTGCCAAGCAGATTCTTGGCCATAATAAATAGGACACACCATAAATAGAGAAGCTGATTTTAAGTAGAAAAGCAACAAGTCTTTCTCAAGGAAACAAACCCCCTCATCCCTACAAAAATACACACTCTGGAATCCGAATATAAAATTAGTGGTTATGACAAAAAAATTCCAAGCAGCTGATGTCGATTTACTTGTTAAAAATTAACATCAAGTGTATCATAAAACTGGATGTGTATAGGAATAATTAAGTATGGCAAAAAAACAAACTGTATGCAGGTAAATGTACATTTCTGTGACACACACACACACACACACACACACCTACCTCAAATATTATGCAGCTAACATCACCTGAATTCTGGGCACGTCAACATTCATTGCTTGTTTCCCAATAACAAAAATAGTACAAAAATAGCACATATACAGCAATTCTATATGGCACTAAGAGTATCATATTGTAAACTAAAATGGACTAAAAAGCTGCTAGTCTGCAACAAGGAAAACCATAGCAAAATATGGACAGGAGAGATAACATGTGGTTGCTCTATGACCACAAGAAGGGGGGAAATGAGATGGGTACATGTATTTACACTTTCCTACAAGTTTCTATTCCATTTTGGATTGAAACATTGTCTCAATGGTTATACAGTACATGTGAGTCATAGATTCCTACTTTATAACTTCTAGCAGCAGGCATGCCAGGCTTCCTATTCTGTACATTTCTTGAGTGCAATACTAACTACCTTTTTTACTCTGGAGTTTATTCAACAACATAGGTCTTAATATCTGAAAGTATGAGTCTGCAGGCTGCCAGGGACTCGGGGAAGGAGTTCACCTGATGACTCAGGACACACACACAATAATGCAGGATTGTGGTCCTGTCTGTGCATTGTCCATAATCAGATGAACAAACATTTCCTTAGAAATACTGCAATCCATTATCGGAAACGGATACCACATTATACGTAATAACAATGGTTTATGGCAGTCACACCTGGTGAAGAACCCATTGCACTGTAGTAAACCTTGTTTGTAGTATTACATGCTAACCACCACGACAAAAAAGAAGTGTTTTGCACAATTCCAAAAAGATTATGTGGCGTATTCCAGTGTTTTTCTATCTCCTAGCAGCCCTGCCCTGCCTGAAACTTCCCTGACTCCTGAAAAAGGCTCCCACCAAAGCTATGCATTTTCCAGAAGTCTCGGCTCAGATAGTTCTCACAGAAAGATGGATGCCTGCCATGTTTCTGTGAGAACTATCTGAGCTGAAACTTCTTGGAAACACGTCGATTGGATCCACTACAGAATTATTTCTGACTGCATCAGCATTGGGAGCTTTTTTTTCAGGAGACAAGGGAAGTAGCATTAGCACTAGATTGGTGGGAAAGGGCCTAAAGACGAGGTTCATCCCCCAAAACGTTGCACCCCTTGTGTAATTCCATAGATTTTGAATGCTCCTTTTATTTTTTTGTTCCCTTTCTTCACTCCCTGATTTTTTCCCCTATCTCTTTGTCTCCCTAATTAATTTACTCTGCATAATCTGCATTGATCGGCCATACATGGATAAGTATAGTGTGTTTTGATGTACTGTCTTTTCAGTGTTTCTTACGGTGACATGTTGTTGCTGTTGTTGTTGTTGTTGTTTTACAGTATGTGATGTGTATCTGCACTATATTTATGGAGAACACTACAATAGAGATTTTTGTTAACGGAAACAAATGTCACTTCCAGGACAACCACCATCACTAGACGCAGTTTCCGACAATGGAACCGCTAATCCGCCGCTCACCGCCGCAGATTGACATGGACCCGCAATGCGACGGTCCGTTATCCGAGGGTGGTTTGCGGGACGCATTATGTCGATAAGCGAGGACCAGCTGTATATCTTTATATAGCGCCATCCAGGTACATAGCGCTTCACAGCAGTAATACACGTGACATAATATAACATATAATGCGAATAAGCGCCACAGATAGAAAAGTAACGTTGGGGGAGGGATTCCTTTTCCTAAAGAACTTACAATCTAAGTAGGGAGAACTTGCAGAGACAGTAGGAGGGTGTTCTGGCAAGGGGTCAATGTCCGTGTGTAAGAGATGTATAGTACAAGCCAACGGAGCTACCCTTATGCTTTATTAAAGAGGGGGTATAGGATGAGTATATCATGTCCATTTAACAAAGATTGAACTCGACGGACAAATTTTATTTTTTCAACATTTGTAACTATGTAACTATATTACCATGAACAGGGGGTTCAGAGAAATAATATGTTCACCAACAAAGCAGTTATATTTGTATAAGGATTAATATTTCATTGCAAGAATAAAACTCAGTATGACTAGCCAGTAACCACAAGTCCCTTTCCTGCTTTCAGTTCTGTAAACTGTGGCACAGACATCTGGAAAACTGACGCAGCTGGAAAATAATCTGATGATTAAATAAAGACGGCTAGTCTGTCGGTGGGAATTAGACTGCTCTTCTTTTTACTGTTGGTGATTTTTATCATTCATTTGTTCCCATATACTAATGTTGAAGTTTTAGGCCATTCGCCAGCTTCTTACGGGCTAAATTTAAACACGACAATGTGTGGTCAGAACTGCAGAATATCCCCGGTTAGTGGTATTGCTGCCTGTCGGCATTGTTCTGCGGAATGTTATGTTGGAATTATTTTATTTGTCATGTTTGGCTGCCTATGGTCCCATAACGTGTTAAAGACAGTTCAGTTTCATTCCCTAGCACAGGGGTGGCCAACTCCAGTCCTCTTTGACTGAGCCACCTATGCTGAAGCAGGGATATCCTAAAAACCTGACCTGCTGGAGGCCCTTGAGGACTGCAGTTGGCCACCCCTGCCCGAGCATACAATGAAACAGAAGCACCATTGGAACAATCCTATGGAAAGAGGACGTGTGCAATAAAAAAGTCAAGTTAAAACTCAATCCAACAGTCCTATGTTATTAACACCAAACTTAATTCATTTACAGATTAGTGTTGGGGGGGCTTATCACTGTGTAACTGCGGGTTTATACCAAGCTTACTACACTGAAAATAACTGGATGATGATGATTAATGTGGCAGTGTTCAGCACCAGTGCAAAAGTGGATTAAACTTTGACAAATTCTTCTTCCCTCTCCAGTATTTCCAACTGCTGATATGTCCACTACTTCTTTAACACGAGCTGATGCAAGTTATAAAGAAAACGTGTATTTACTCAACATTAGGTGCTGTGCAACTTACCCAAGCAAAGGTGCCTAATGTCATTTAAGAAAACCCAATACTTAAACTATAGAAATCTGGCTTTCTGTGTATTACACCTGGCTACTGTACACTTCCTATAAGTGCTCTGTGGGTTGCACCTGCTGGCTACTATACACTTCCTACTGTATATGTCTACATATCCTTCTGTATTCTTTTGAGCACTAGCCTCTCAGAGGAAAAAATGTAAATGATCCCAGGGGAACTCCAGATAAAAATAGAGAATTTATTTGAACAAGCTTACAATGGTGGTGAAGAAACGTACCTACGCGTTTCGTCCAGAGGGACTTTAACAAGGTGTGTTGATAAAGTCCCTCTGGACAAAATGCGTAGGTGCGTTTCTTCCCCACCACTGTGAGCTATTCCAACATATTCTCTGTTTTTTATCTGGAGTTGCCCTGGGATTATTTACATTTTTTTCCCTTTTGGATCTGGCTGTGCTCCTGTCTCTTACTGAATTTGCTACTACACAAAATAGGATGGCGAAGCGAACACACATCCTATTAATGTTTGTCTTGTTTGTGATCTAAAAGCCCCAAATTATACTTGGCATACAGTAATTGTATTCAACGCTACATTTCAACTCTCACCTGACGTGTGAGTTCTGCAAACTACAAGAGTAACAGAAATGTAGCAAGACCAAACCGTTCAGATTAGCAGCAGAATATGCATCTGCTCCCACAATTGCTTCATCAAACAACCCATAAAAGGCTCTGTAAATAGCTGTCTCTGCACAATTATGTAGCTGTAGTCATCTTACCCTTGTTCCACTGTCAGTCTCCATACTGCACATCACTCACTGGCTCTTCCCACTGATGTGCACAATAGCCATCAATTCGCCCTGAGTTATTGTTGCTGAACCTGAGACAGGGAGAACGGATTGTCAGAAGTCACTTTTGAGCTATGTAAGCTTTGGATCAACAAGTGATGTGAAAGTGAGCGCTATAACTTGCCTGCAGAGAGTGAGGAATGAAATGCATGTGGGTGTGAGGATGAATCACTCACTGCTATGTCAGCTCAGCAGCCTCTGGTGGGTTCCGCCCAACCAGCTCCCGCCCTGCTTCCTCCTTCTTCCTGATGGGCCAGGAGCGACTGGGGCAGAGAAACTGTATAATCCAGACTTCAAATTCCTCAGACAGCTCTTAGCCTGAAAAAAACAAACCCATTATGTATTCTGTCACAGGGAATCAGAAACTGCAGTTCTTCCTGGCTGGGTCTATGGGCTGTCTGCTCATATCTTCTTCTGTTAGAATGTTTCATTGTTGCCCCACACTGCAGTTCTATAGCCTCTTCTGTAGTAGGTATACTGTATATTCTGTAGCATCATGTATGCACACAGTCATTATCTGAAAGAACCTGAGAGTCTGATTAATCCTCACACAATAATATGCCAGGAACCCCAGGCAGAGACTCTCTCCTGAGCTGTGTGAGGAATGTGCACTTCTACATTTCTAGCACACAGGGGAAATGCAGTATATACAGTGTTTGTTTTACCAATCTGACTCCAATCCATGTTTCCCATGACTAAGATTCCCTGGTATAACTGAGTAATAAAACTTTATGTTTAAACTTGTTGGGCAATCAAAAATGCCTGCTTTATCTTATTAGATAGGGGACATAGTTTTATAGTAAGACGAATTGGAGGGGAGTGAATAGGGGAGGAAAAGAAGTGAGGGAATGGACAAAATGGAGGAATGGACGGAGAAGGATTTTGGATCAATGGTGGTCACGCAAGCGTATATGATTTGTATTTAAAAGTATCGGTGCTCTGGGTGTTTTTGCCACTGCCTGTTTTCCATTTCCTAAAATTAGTTACTCTGACTTCTTGGAAAGCAGCAGATTTTTACTGAAAGTCAGGCTGTTTCATTTCCTAAAATCTAAAACCACTGCGTAATATTGGTCACATTGTCACAGGTCACCTTGGGGTGCCACTCACTTGGCACAAAATGTTAGTGAAGCTTCATTCCATACTCGCAGCAAGGAGAATATCAACACTCTCTTGAATGTGGGGCTGGGCCCTGATGAATGTCCCGGAACAGAACATCTGTATTGCTGGCTGAGGAATGATAAATGGTCGGAGCTTTGGGAACCTGTGTGAACTATGCTTTTTGCCACCTGCTGGATGACGTATTAAAATAACCCATTGAAGGAAGTTGTGTTGGAAATGTAGGGGACTTTTGGTTTTAGTGTTCAAAATGGCATTTTAAAAATAGTAGGTGTGCTGTGTACTTTTGAAGGACTGTACAATCTGTTTACAAGTGGTAATTACTCATGAAACAACATTTGCACAGAGAGACATATTAAAATACTTCCTATTCTCCATGAGACTGAGGATGTTTCAAAATGCAAAAAAGCATTGGTACTTCATACCATCCTATGGCACAACTCTTTGACCGCTGTTTAGTTTCCATATACTCAGTACATGGTATTGGATTTCAAGGGGTACTCAACTCAGTCCTCAAGACCCCCCCTACAGGTGAAGTTGTAAGGATATCCCAGCTTCAGCACATGTGGCTCAGTCTTTGACCGAGCCACTGATTGAGCCACCTGTGCTGAAGCTGGGATGTCCTTAAAACCTGACCTGTTGGGGGATCCTGAGGACTGGAGTGGAGCACCCCTGCTATTGAGAATGTGTCCTCATCCATTGACCTCTGTTTTGCTGGATCAATGCCGGCATTCTGCAAGTTCATTCAATCATGACATCCTAGTCTCCTACCTCTGTCAGCAGTTTGGCAGAACAATTGAGAAATCCCACTGCAACAAGATCAAGGAATACAGCCTGTGTAGATGAATATGGATGGGAATATCACAGAAATACAGATACCTACAGTAAAAAAAAGACCTCTACTGAAAGTCAGGTTTCATATAATTATCTGTAGAATCCTAATCCTATAGGACCAGTGGAATGACCATTAAATTGACCCTTGACGGGGAGACACAACAAATAATGTCGAAAGGTATTTAGTAAACAGTCGTCTGCTATAAGTGTCCTTGTGGCGGCTCACAGCCCATTCCAGCACGAGAAAGTGTCATGGCAGAAGATTTGGCTAGGCTGAAGGAGTGGCTCATTGAGTAAAGATACTAACTCGGACAAGCAGGGGAGTCTGGTTCAAAGCCCGGCGTCGGCTCCTTGTGACCTTGGGCAAGTCACATTTATCTCCCTGTGTCTCTGGTACCAAAAACATAGATTGTAAGCTCTTCTGGGCAAGGACTATCTGTAAAAATCCCTATGTGCTGCCTACCGCCCACTATAGTGTAATTGTGAAGCGCTTTGAGTCCCATTGGTAGAAAGGTGCAACAGTATCTATCTATATATTTCTCAAAGGGTAGTATGCGTGTCTGGTTGTCCTGTCCCTAGCGGCAATCACATTGGACCTTTGGCCTGTCACTCCGCCTCAGGCCAAAGGCCAATGAGATGGCTCCATTGGCCCGCCCGCCCCTGCACACCTCTCATTGGCCTGAGGCGGAGTGATGGGTCAAACACACACACACACACACACACACACACACACACACACACACAC